>RXPK01000305.1:2181045-2516666 GCA_004143645.1 Protaetia brevitarsis
ACGACTCTAGTGACCATATCGTTCGATTCTCCACGACTAGCATGAATCTGGTCGTGCCTGGATTCTTATAAGTTATCTTAGTGTTGGTGTCCATGATGTCGCCTTCACCTTTGACTATTGAGGAGTCGGTGTGAAAATCTGGATGAGATAGGATCACGTCGAATGTGCTTTGTCGTTTGCACTGTAAGTTGTGTTTGGTATGTGCGTTGGGATCGTAGTTTCCAGCGTCGCAGAATAGCGAAACTGAAGGCGTTTCCGCGGCGAACGTGATGGAAGAACGGGCTCTGAAATCTACCATTTTACTTACGTTGTATTCAGTGGAAGTCCCATTGCAAATTCTGCGGTGAAAGTTAGCATTTAAGAACCCTTACAGAGCTTTTTTTTGTTACTTACCCATAATCCGTTTCAAAATCCGTGCATCCTGTTACCTTAACGGAATCACCTTCATGGAAGTACATCGGATACACTGGGTCGTTCTTGTAACCTTGTTCTTCGAAGACGCCGTAACGATATTTCGCAAATTCCTTCACTAAGGAATGATCTGTAAAGTAATAATCATTTTTAGTACCAATCATAATTTTGGATTTTTCTTCTAATTTAACCAAAACGGAATTCTTTTGCTCCAAAGCTCCATAGCTCAAATAAATCTGATCACAGCTTATTCACAACCAGCAGATTGTTGCCTCCATAAAACTCCTCTGGTGGGGTCGTTCGCTTAAAAATTTCAATAAAACTCTCCCAGATAATAATAACAATAAAATAACTGTATTCAAGCTACTAACTTATCTATAAAAGAAGGACAATACTTTATGCAAGCAATATCCGAGTATCGAAAACCTAACTTGTGTGTTTAGTGTTAGCAGTTGAAACGTCTACATTTCTAAAATGTTCCGGTTTAGGTACCGTTACGGCATTATGTATGCGGACAGTTTACTATCACGTAGGTGCACACAAATACTAGTTGGCGAGAGCAGGGGATCATCACCTCTCTCAATGCACTCGTGATATAATTAGTAAAGTGCAAACATTTTGGGATCGTAAAAATTGTTGGCGATAGAATCATTATTCTAAGTTATATATCAATAAAAAATGTTGAGGATTTAGAAACCAGTTCAGACTATTACATTTTGGTTTAACCAAAACTTTTCACCAGAAATTTCAAAGATTAAATTCTATTTATATATTTTAGTTCTATTTAATGTGTATGTGTGTGTGCCCGCGGTGACGTAAGCGGCGTCATGAAAATAATGGACAAACAGAGGAATTTGGCGCGATCACCAGAACAGTACAACGTCCCTGATTGGCGAACAGCCGAAGTCAACCATGCGTACGCATCGAAGAATACAAGTTGGCAGCCACCGTTCAAAGAGGTCGGACGTAGGCAAGGTTCGTGTATACTAGGTGGCCTCATAACTTTTCAGCCAATCAAGAGAAGGAGCGCGAACACGTCATCACGTATGCTGTGCTTAATAAGTAAAGTGGTGCATATATGTAAAAACAAATGGCGATTTGTACTCCCAGACTAATATTATTTTTTTCAAAAATCTTAAATTTAGAATTCTTTTCAATTAATGTTATGTCAAGAAGAACGTGTCTTGAAATATAATTTCAGGTTCCTTTTATTATTACAGAATACCACAATACCATATTATATAGTCAAAGAAATGTTCCACTAGCGTACTATACGTGGCACCGCAGTATTCTCTTATGGAAATATTACCACTACAAACGTGCAACAATAGAAAATGCTGGTGGTGTCATCTATAGTGCGCCAGTGGAACATTTCTTTGACTCGAAAATGATCGCGAGGCGCCTCATCACAACCTCATCGCGTATCCACCCTCCCCTTTCCCCGGGCCTCCCCTGCAAGTTATGAGGCCACCTAGTATATACGAACCTTGGGACCTAGGTTCGTCTGGAACGAGACAGTTGTGAGGTCCGCCATTAAGCACCGCCCACAACACAGTTATATATTAGAGCCGTTTTACACGTACGAGAATTTTTACATAAATCATTCCAAAATTATCTCGAAAATTTTAGTGAGAAGAAATTTTGTCGCGATACTTCATTTCACACAGGAATAAATTTTAACCGGAATTTTGACGATATTTGTTGTTGTAAGCATAGAAATCCTAAACAAATAGCAGTTAACCGATAAACCAGCAAAATATGGATCATAATTGTTTAGATTTAGGTTACAACTTAGAAGTGCAAATGAAATTAACCTTATTCCTGTGTAAAACGACCTGAAAGTGTCGCGACAAAATTTCTTAGGAAAATTCTTACCAAAATTTTCGGGATAATTTTTGTTATGATTTATGTAAAAATTCTCGTACGTGTAAAACGGCTCTTAGTTTAAAGTGCGTTACGTAGCGAGCTGTTGGTAAGTCCGTGATTGCAAAGTAACTCGGCTATTTGTTGCTGCCAGATAAGCATACCAGATATTGGTAAAATATAAGCGCGTGGCAGGTTGACGTGTCTCCGTCATTGTGTAAGAGTATGGCAATTTATTTAGAGACAAAGAATAAAACCTTAGAAGCGAGAAATCCAGCCATCAGATATTAGATTGCATATTAGCCGTACGCTGAAGTGTTGTGCTGCCATATGTGGGGAGTTTCCCGATCCATAGAGTCCGACGATGGACATAGTCAGAGCTGACCGACGAACGACACCACTGCCCATGTCTAAACCCAAAACGACCACGTCTAGAGTCAAAACTACAAGTGTTACCGCCTTATTAAATTTTTGGAGTCGATAAGTGCTAGACAGCAGCATTGTCCTAAAAGACCTATAGAAAGATTAATATAGGCCACACGAATTACTTACCTATTGTAAGTGATTTTGAAATATATTGCAGTATTTGTGCTACTACTATAAATTGTCACGAAAACAATAGTGCTACCCAACATATAAAAACTAAGAAACATCCACAGGATATTAATCCAGAGGTAGAAGATGTTAACAATTTTACTCAATATTTATGTGAAGCTTCTTTGGCTGCTAATATACCACTTAAAAAAATAAATCATCCAGTATTAAAGATAACAAAAATACTCCCAACTGTGGTATTGGTAATGCTGTAAACTTCTCCTAAACCCCTCACCACCAACCAGTGTTTCTGCTGATGATGATAGCTTTGCTATCGAAACGTACGTCCAGTTTAGTGCAGTTTGTGGTGAGGGGTTTACGAGAAGTTTACAGCAGTGTTAAAGAGTTTTCTCAAAAAGCATGTTCCTATGAGACAACATTTCGCCTATATCGCTCAAAATTCTATAACAAAGTTATGCTTAAAATTAAAAGTAACCTTATAGATCACTACTTATGGGTTAGCGTTGATGAAACCGTAGATATCTTGGGTTACTGCGTTGTAAACGTAGTTGTTATATTACATCCTACAATTCGAAGTACGACTTATTTAATATGTACTAAAGTAAGCGGTATATATCAGTAAAATCGTCCAAAGTGGTGTAGATGAGCTGCTTGGTGGAAATCAGCTGGAAAGAGTTTTACTACTTGTTTCCGATTCCGCAGCATATATGCTAAAACTGGGAAGACTTTTCAAAGAAATTTATCCGAATTTATTACATATAACTTGCGTAGCACATCCCGTGCAATAACTTTATGGGTAGACGCTTCTCTTTTTATTATAACAATTTCGTTGATATAAAAGATTTGATTCTGAAGTTACCTAACGATGCCAATAGCATAATTGAATGCAAAGCAGTTTTGCAAAATAGTGAGTTATTGAGTGAACTGAAATTTATTAATAATAATTTTAGTCATTTGACGGATACGATTATCTTTTTTGAACAAAATAATCTAAAAATTACTAACGCTTTAACTACCCTAAATAACATAATTTCACAAATGAAAAATATTCCCGGTGATTTTGGAAATAAATTAAATGAAAAAATTACTGCAGTATTTAATAGAAATCCTGATACGAGTTAGATCTCCCAAATAGGTATACATATATAATTTCACATTAATTGTGTAGAGTAGTACCATCTTCAATTTGTATGTAAGCGACCAAGCAATGTCCAATTATTTCCTTTAAAATTCATTCTGAAACGTCGCACTTAAAATAAATAATTTAAAACCGGTTTGTGCTCTATTTTTGGCAATTTATCCTTGGTTTTAATACTGTGTAAGCAACAATTTTTTTTTAGTTTTAATTAACAAAGGTGCAAACTACTGAATTCATAGTTTTTGTCAGATTCTCTCAGTTAATGCCTATGTTACTTTTTTTTTTCTATGAGATGCGTATAACTTATATTGCCATTATTTTGAACAATGTTTTGTAACTTATTGATGGGTACATATCCTTAATGGGAAAGTTAAAAATAACTGCACTGAGAGAAATGAAATACCAACCATTTTTACAGTTTCAAATATATATGCATTAATATAAGTAGGGTATCTGTGGGGCTTTTGACGCAATCTTTCTCTCTCGCGCTTATGTAAAAACCCGTATGAAAACAGGATATCCGCCTTTTAGAATACTATTTGCCTTTCTCTCTATTGATAAGATAAGGATTTTACTATACAGTGTCGCTCAAAAGTCGTGTATACAGTGTGTTTCAAAAGTATACTAACGTTATGAGCGTTATACGTGTGTCGTGCGACGCGTGTGAGGGCTGGCTCGCGGGGCGCTGCACGTCGGTGGTCTCGGGTCGGGCGTCTGTCGGGGTGCGGCTGGCGGGGGCGTCTGCCGGGGCGGCTGGCGGGGGGCGTCTGCCGGGGGCGGCTGCGGGGGCCGGCGACCGGTGGGGGAGACGGTGTATAAATTTATTTAATTCTGTGTCAGTGCTGTAGTAAAGATTGAGAAGTCTTAAATCGAGGCAAAAAAAAAAATGTTGAAAATAAGGTAGTTGAAAAGTTGGTCTCGTACTCCAACATTTAGATAATGATACGTTGACAGATATGGATAAGGGTCTAATTAAATTCATTCCTATGTACCTATTCGAAACGCATATTAGTCCGACATGTTTGGAACAGATATGGGATGATTTACCTCGAAAGAAAAAGGAAAAACTGCAACCATATAGACCATGTTATCGTCACTACAATACACCTGATCAATCAGATCACATTGATGGTCCACCACCGCCCAAAAATCGTTGTTAGGATGTAAAGCTGTGAACGATTTTTTCGATAAAATTTGAATTTGTTGAGAAAAAGAAGATTCCCAAGAATTAAAGTTTATTGCGTTACACTTATATTTTGTATGAGCAATACATGTATTTAAGAAATGGATGAAATAAAAAACGATGATATATATATATGTAGTTGTATTTATCTTTTTTGACATTAATACATAAATAATAATATTTATATCTAAATTCTAATAGTACATGCATATAATAGAAAGTATAAAATAATATAAATTTCAATGTTACAGTATATGATAATATTTATATTAAATTCTAATAGTACATACATATAAAATAGTATAAATTATGTCTACACTTAACTAAACAGAAATGGATAATTTAACATATATAAGTAGTATTAATAAAGAAGTAATCATCTCTTTCCTACGAATTAATCATCTTCCTGATCGCTTTCGTAACCATCAGGGGCAAATTTTTTTTTTAAAGAGAGGATAATCTGTCTAATTCACGTATATCTAATCTGTTTGATTCATACGTATCCAACGCGTCTATATTAAACGTGAAACATGTATGAAATAAAGTGACACACTCTTCAGGCGAAAATAATTTTAACAATGGTACTTGAAAGCAGTAGTTGCACCAAGCTTGTTGAGATTTAACAATTGCACGCAACTCTCTAGGTGAAACCTCAAAATGTTTATGTGTTGTTGTTCGTTTAATGTCATGCATGTTTAATTTTCGGAACGCGTCAATTTCCCGTAAATGACAATCTTTACAGATTGAATAATTGTTATAAAGTTTAAATCCATACCTCCATAAACAAACTTTTGGTCTATATGTTTGAAATTGAAAGAAAAACTCCTTAGAACTTTGTGTTAGGTCTAACAGCTCTCGGTACCAATTTTTTGCAGTTTAATATAGCCTTTCTTAAAGCTGGCGAACATTTTTTATCACCATATCCGCTGAATAAACCTTCTAAACAATATAGGTCACTCGTTGCTTCTTCACTATGACTATCGTGAATAATCTGTTGCCATCTATGTAGGGGATATTCAGAGAATAGCTCTAACACAATGAATGTAGGTAAGTGTTTATATAGTAAAATTATTCCAATCATGTCGTTTATAGAATTAAGGATCGCCACTTTTGAAATCGCGTATAAGGTTTTTGGTTGATTCATGTTTATTATGATATTATAAATATATATTACTATATTACGTCTGACAACAAGGCAGAAGAAAAAAAACTAATAAAAGTATCTTAACGCTCTTCATTAGTGTTAAACGTTAATGCGGTTTCATATAATCAATTCTTATCTAAGAAAACAAGAAATTTATCTTGGACCTCGGTATCCCCAAGGAAGTGTGTGTATCTTATCAATTAAAACTTCTCTCTTATCATCTTCGGAGTCCAATGATTTTTTATTAACTTCGACAGAATATAAATTGTGATTTATCGAACGAATTGTTTTAAATTTTGAATAATACTTTTTATTGTTGAATAAAGAATTTTTATATGTATGAAAGTTAATGTCACGCATTCCACTTTCACCCACACCTTAGCTTTTATAATTTCCTTATTAGAATCAATTGCTATAGCATACATTTTTGATTTTAAACCAACAAACTCACTAATAGCAGTACCTAGCATTTCATCTTTAATTTTACCTATAACTTTTTTGTTTGCGGAAGTAATACCAAAATAATTATCTGAAGGATAATCGCTTGTATCGAAATGTAAATTGCAATCTTGCGAGATAATTTCATAGACGTTATGGGAATGGAAGGAGTTTCTATTTCATTGTAATATATTAAGCTATCGGTATCCATGTATAGTAATTCTAATTTATTTATCTTTTTCTTAAAATAATTGTAATGATAGTCATACATTAATGTCTTGGACAAATCTAGAATGCTCATTCCAACGTAGATCGTTTATTAAAGTTAATTTCTGTTTTAAGCAATTCGATAGCGATTAAATTTTCATCAAATATTGTTACCGATTTAAAGTTAGGCTGAGCAATTAAACTTTCAGCACCGTAGCGGCCAGACCAATGTGTTACGAGTCGGATATCCCGGTGTTTTCTAATATTTTCCAGAGTTTTTCCAAATACGGCATTATTTTTAATTTATATAAATCTTTCTCGAAAGCAGTTTTTGCATTCGCTCTCATATTTGTATTAAAATCAATGTAATCTTTTAACCAACGGCTCTGCTTAAATTTTAACACTCTATGAATATGAACTAATTCTATGTCGAGCGATAACGCTTGAATCAAGTTTTTATAATGCAAAATTAGTTTTTCGCGATCATATAATGTACTCATTAATTTATAATCTTTGGAATTTTCTGACTTGAAATGATATGGTAGCAATGGTAAATCTTTATGGTATTCATGTAAATGCTTTGGATAATGTAAATCTACCTCTAAGATATAACCAAATTCCTCTTCCTCTTGAATGTTACTATTAAATTCAGTTTGTTGATTAGATGCTATTATAATCCAATTTTTCACGTACTCTATATCATTTTCCCAACAGAAATCACCGTATGGTAGTGCATTAGACATTGCCCAACCGTAAAGATTATTAACATCAAAATACATTATATATGATTCATTTAATTTTTGATCGAAGGATTTCAAAAATTTATTATTAGCTTTCGCGTAACGTTTACTACATTGAACCAAACCACCCCTAATTGCCTTCTCAATAAACAAAATCATGTCGATATCGGTTAGAAGTTCTAATTGAATTTTAGTCATTTTCAGCATGGCTTGCCAAGAAAAACCGGCCGTAGTGTAAAACTTAGCGGGATCAAGACCGTAACTTCTTTAAACAGATTTTACGAATTTTCAAAGATATCTGTCAACAGTAAAACGTCAATTTTCAGATAAATATCAGAATATTCCCCCAAAGTTTTAACGTTGAATCGGTTCCAAACTAAATTAGCATGTTTATAGTCATCATTACTAATGTTCGTGTCGTACAATGTATTATAAAACTCCTTCCTATTTGGTAAATGTACATCTTGTAGCTTTTCAAAACTGTCAACGTAATCATAAGGAAATACTCCTTTCGTGTTATAATATCTAAACTCATGTTTGGGAATGCTTTTTTAATTGAATAAAATCATCTGATTCCAAAGATTTAGCTAATTTATCTAGAGATGTGGAAAGAAATCTATAGCTATCCAGAAAACGCAATTTTACCAGTTTATCGTTTACCGTGATAGTTTTAGTGAATGAAATATAATTTTCTTTAGTAATGGGATGATAGATATCGGTCCCTGTTCAAATGACAATTCTTTAACTATAAAATGTCCATCATAACCGGAAAGATTATGAAAGAAAATGGGTATAATGTTATCAAGTTTCAGGTTAAGGTTGCAATTGCGACATAGCGCAAATCGATATAATCCTGTCACGTGACAATGATCAAGTGTTTTGGGATTATTGTCATCAAAGATAATTGAACAAAGCATACAATGTGTAGCTGTAGCATATTCAAGTGATTGTTCAGGCGTCAGTGGTTGTACAGGTTTATTAACATTTAAAATGTGTTGTACAAAGGTAGTCGCCTCCTCCTTTAGTTTTTAACAAACCATTTACCGGTTGTTCACCTCTATAAATTTCGAAATGATTCAATTGGCATTCAAGGAACAAATCGTTTGATACGCAACACTGTAGGGGTTATGCTTCTGATATTTATATGTATAGGAAACGTACTCTGTTTGATTTGCTTTATCATCGTTATCGATTTTTGTTGTGAAACTT
This sequence comes from Protaetia brevitarsis, assembly GCA_004143645.1. Classification (NCBI taxonomy): domain Eukaryota; kingdom Metazoa; phylum Arthropoda; class Insecta; order Coleoptera; family Scarabaeidae; genus Protaetia; species Protaetia brevitarsis. Next base: position 2,189,934 of record RXPK01000305.1, read on the forward strand.
TCAAAATCTGCATAGATTACGTATGGTGACTGTATTTGCTTGCGATAGTTGTCGAATTTCAATTTGTTGTTATCTACTTTAGGTAAGTTAATCTTGACAGAATCGAATAGTAAACAATCTTGTAAATGTAATTTCAATTTCTCATTCGAATTAAAATAGCATAGACATCTATCACAAATGAATTTTTGCTCTTTATGTTTAGAGATCTGTGGGGAGCAAATTTTTCCTAAATCGATAATTAGACAGTAATGACTTTGTCTACGCTTAGTCAAATATAAGAGATTGGCATGGGTTTTTTTTTTTTCTTTTGTGTGATATAGTGGACCCACTATTGTTTTCCCATCTTTATGTATACCGAACACGTTTACGGAAATATCTGGGTTTTGTCGTTCAAACTTAGCGATATCACATAATTTTAATGGAAATTGAATACCAAATAAATTTAAAAAATCATGATAATTTTGTGGATAATCTTTAGTATTGACGGAGTACCGTTTAGTTAAACATGCCAAAATACACCAAACAAAACAGATTTTATCATTATTTTTTACATTTAGAATCGCATTGCTCGTCTTTAATTTTTGCGGTAATTCAATGAAACCGTTTCCTTTCAACGGGCTGTATTTGTTAATATTGACCGCTAAACTTATGACTTCTTTTAATGCCCAACCACTGTCACGTTCCTGAAATTCGCTCATTTTTAATAAAATATTGTTAACCATTTTATCATAAATTTCATGGAAAAGAGATGTTACAGTTACGACATAATTAGAAGTGCAAAATATTTATAATCCGTTTTAATTTCATTTGCTGAATTTTTAATATAGAGACAACATAAAATGACATTTACCTTCACAGATATAAACTGTTGACATGCATTTTCAATTTTATTTTCTATGATGCTCAAGCAATCAGCCATAAATAGGACAGGATCGGTGTGATGCAAGTTGATGACGATACCGCTTTGAATACGTGTTTTGAACGCACTCTTAATCTATATGATTAAACAAGAAAAGCAAATTCAAAAAATCAAACATCTCTTAGAAAAAAAAAAAAAAAAAAAAAAAAAAAAAAAAAAAAACTTACGTCGTTCCAAACAACATTCGTTGTTGCGGTTCAATCACCTTCCCTCTTTCCAACTGTTTAATTTCTCTTTAATTTGACAGCTATAATATTTGATTATACATAGTTCGGTTTCTAGTTTACTGTTTTAGCATCTTCAACGATTTTTATTTGCATCATTTAAATTAACAACTCATTGAACTCCCTAATTGTCTTACTAGATTTAAATAATTCGTCAACTAATTTAATTAAATTATCCATTAACAGTTACATATATTGCATTAATGTCAAAAAAAATCTGAAATAAATCGTTAATTAATGTAAAAGCCATGTTTTTAAAAAAAACTTACCGTTTAAAACGCTTAATTCTTACTAAATTCTATAATCGGGCACTTGTTACCCTTTATAATTCTTACGTCCTTCAGAATTAGGAAAGTTCCAATCAATTGTTTTGTTTCATCATTTGAGAGAGCTGCGAGGCGTTTCGGAAGAAATGCCTCAAATTCTTCATCCAGTGCGACTACCAGATTCTCTCCGTAGTGGTGTTGACACGTCTAATACCGAAATTAAATAAGGGGTATTTATATCCAACTCACTCAGCTTTCTGGTTTCCAAATACTCAAACTCTAACAATTGGTTAGCTTTCTCCATGATGATGGTGAGATTCTCGCTGCTACTGATATTTGTTAGATACCTCAACTGAATTTATTCTATCCGTAACCACATCCCATAAAAAGAATGCATTTTATCTTTGTGTGGTAAGGAGCTGTGATAATAGCGCTTGGATTTTCTGAATCAATGTATTTTTACTTGTGCATTGAATTCCAATCATATTTAAATTAAATTCACCAAATTTTTCTACTTTATTACTGAATTCGTTAAATTCGTAAAATGTTTGATTTAAGAAAAAGAATATATTACCATTCTTATACCTGAATGCACCATCAACATTTGGAGGTATCCCTGGAAATTTTTCGGTAATTATTCCACGCGTTTTTGACGTTAAAGTGCATTCGTCGATTTCAACAAAATAATAATCATCATAAAATATATATGTCCTTCCCGTGTGTGTGTTGAAAACAGAATTAATCCTATTTCCATTCAGGATATTAAACTTGTTGGCAGTAATCTATATTTAATTGCAAAATCTGGAAAACCTATCTTATAGAATAGGTTGTCATCACTGTCCAAAATTACAAAATCACCATAAATATTTTGATAGATATGTGTGATAGGGACAAACTTCAATGGTATATAGTTACTAATTTTTACCGGTTTTATATATTGTTGTTGTTGTTGTTGTTGTTGTTCAGCTAAATTTATAATCCATACCCCACTCCTTATGAAATACATACATGTGATGACTTGACGTAATTAAAAATTTATTAGTTTGAGTTTCACATAAATCTAGTTTCGTTTCTATTGTTTCATCCCCTTTACTTGTACTTGTACTAATAGTGGAAGTAGTACTCGCAATATTGGTAGTTGATTCTTCTTTCTTTCCGTATAAATATTGAACAGCTTCGATATCATCTTTGGACAAGTGATCGTTATTTTCTGTATAAAATGCATACATAATAGAGGTGGGATCTGAACTATGTTTTATTCCTAGAGTATGTCCAACTTCGTGTAATAATACTTTTAAATAAGCTCGTTTGAGCACTTGGTGTCTTATTAAATCCATAGTACCAATCTTCACTTTTATCCAAATGAATTTCAATACAATTATTTTGATTTGGTGGATAGGCATGCGCTAATGCTCCCCCTTCCCGTCAAAGGTCTTCATACAATATCCTTTCATACACCTCGGATTATTTTTATGAGTAAAAATTTTATCGGAAAACGAAATGATAATGTCAGGATTTGTTACCGAATATGTAAAATCCAAATTTGTATGATTTTGCCATACTGTAAAAACTCTATCGGCAACCTTTAAAATTGTTGCGTCGGCCATAGCAAAATACCATACTATTTGATCTTTAGTCCATTTACTTGCATAAGTATAGAATTCGGTGGGATAATCCGAAACATCGCAACGAGGTTTATTCATTAATTCAATAGTTTCATTGTTCAAAGTTCCATCAACTGGTAGGCTGTAAAATTCTTGAAATTTTATTAATGCAACGTTCAAGTCGACAATCGTTGTACTCGAGTTATCCAAATATCCATATCGATAGAGATAGTCGGTAGTATTAAGTGATAGTATAGTACGAATTAAGCAAAACAGAAACATCAATGGGAGATACATATTTGTTTCTATTTTAACAACCAATGACGTATAAGCTATGACAACCAATATGAAACTGATCGTTCATCAGTTGGTTACTTAATTTATATATGTATGTTTCGAAATCAAACGAAATGGTAAAAAACTATTTTTTATTATACATGTACTATATACTTTTAAAACATATCATAACAAATTCTTCTTATCAATCCAACTATTATGTGTGTTATCTAGTCCTAACCACTTAACGCGCACTTTATCTCCTTTCTTTTGCAAAACCTTTTCCACAAGATAAACGTCCGGATGCTTGGCTTTTTGTAATTCGTGTTCATAAAAACTACCAAGTATAGGTCTTCCGTTCATATCCTCTAATAAATACACCGTAGGCTTTGAAATTTTGATCTTCACAACTTTAAATAATTCCGTCGACCAATTCGGTAGGTATCCTTTATCGAATATACTCTTATATTTGCTGATGCGTACAATATCTCCAACGCGGAAACGCTGAACACCCATCACTTTAATGTTATTATAGATTTGTGTTAATAAGCGTTGTTCGTTACTGGAATTAACAGCGGAAGGACACATTTTTATCGTTCTATGTTTAGTGTTATTTAAGTATCAGCTATTTTAGAAAGTATATCAATCCATTTGTATTTCCCGCGTATACTAAATTCCTTATATACAGCTTCTCCTTAATTGTGCGGATAACTCTTTCCACGATCGATGCTTTTTTAACGCTATAAGTGGAATAATGATTATGTCATACTTTTTCATTAAACTCTTGAATTGTTTGTTATAAAATTCCTTTCCCGCATCAGTCTGAGATTTTTCGGTTTTCGAGCGATGTCCTGTAGAATTTTCCGCATCGCGTCGTGCACCTCTCCGGCGGTTTTGCGTTTTACAGGTAATGTCCACAAGTATTTCGAAAAGCAATCGATAACCACTAATATATATACTTAAAGCCTCGATTTTCACGAGCGTAATTTGTAAATTCCGCTAAATCGGCTTGCCATAAATCGTCAATACCGTTTACTATTACACGTCGTCTGGGAAAATTGCGTCTTGCGGGTTTATGGAGTTCCGTAACAACGTCCCTTTTCTCCATTCTTTTAATAAGGTGTTAGGTCTTGAGGGTTACCCTTCGGCGGTGTCTGCGCCCTTTGTGATTGCAAATTGCAACCGTCACATTAAATTCATCTTCCAAATTTGTCTTCGCTAGAGCAATTAATGACTTCAAATATTCAACATTATCTTGTGCTGTCTTCTCTATGGTCGCTATCTTTTTATCCAGCTTCGCAGTTTCCGTGTTTATCTGTTGCAAAATACGACCACTTAGTACTGCAACACCGTCGCTCACTATTGTAAGTTTTTCATCAAGATCTGTAGACATCTTTTTAAGATCGTCATTCAATTTTAACATCTTCGTTTCAAAATCGCTTATATTTAACTTTGACTGTTCAATATTTTTGAGTGTTGAGTTGCAGGTATTTGTCTTTCTACTGAGGGTCTCAATTTCCTTACTGTAGAATCGCATCGTTGTGTTTAGTCGGTCTTTCAAGTTAGAAAACTCATTATTGGCATATTCTTCTAAATGAGATACTTCACTTGTAATCATTGTTTTCGTTATATTATAGGATGTTTGGAGTTTATTATTGAAGTGATGGTATGCTGTCTGAATTGATTTATCTGTCGTATCTTTATGCTTCCATATTCTTTTATGGCAATCTTCAATTTTGCTATCAAAATTACTTTTCGTTTGCGTAAATTTATTATAAAATTCTGTCAGATCCGATTTTATAGATTCCAATTTCGTATCATTCTCGCTCTGTATTTTTTGTTTCGCATATTCTCCAATTTTGATTAAATATCGTTTATTAACGGAGTCTTGATCGTGAATAGGGTCTGCTAGATATCGAACGCGTTTACCTCCTATATTTATGTCACCTTCCGCCGTTAAAGTAAGGCAGGTGGAGGATGTTTAACAGTTATTCTATTAACACTAAGAAAGCAACCGAATTTATCAGTGCTCATCGTAATACTAAGCATTGTGAATTCGGGAGGTAAATATTTATTCAATAACACCCGCCTCCGTAAGCTCCTCAATGATAGAGGCTATCTCGTTATTGTGACCTGTATGGCCGGCGTTCTGTGAAGCGATCAACAGTTTAAGTCTTTCTACGATTTCGTTTATGTCATTCCAGTAGACATAATCGTAAGAAGTATTGACGTTTGCAATAAGATTTGTACCGATGCGTCCGCCAGCACCAGTCCACGACTTTCCTTTGCGTTTTTGGCTAGTAGGGGTTTTATTATTTCTTGCCACTTGTACGATGTACCCCCTCGCATTTGCTGGGCCCATCAAATCGACGACGATGTACATTTGTTTGTTGTAATATATCATAATACTGTGATAAATCATCTTCATTGTATTTCTCCGGTTGCGTTTTAAATATCAATTCGTAGATACCTGGTGTTCCTTTATAGCGCTTACCATCTATCAACACATCGATGCCATCAATTTCCAATGTACCATTACCCAATTTCATTTTATTAGTTTCCGGTTCATATGTTACCCCATATGTAGTGTCAAACTTGTTAGATGTATCCGTGAAGAGACCGTTTACATATAATCTCGGCAGTGGATGGATAGTTCCAATAAACTCGTTAATTAATTGTGGCGTTTCTTCCGATATTGTTTGATACATTTGACGAAATTCGTCCAACGATTGACGACCTGCTTGCAACTCCGGAAGTTGCTCTTCTAGTTCATTTTCGTTAGTACTAGTAAAAACACTATCTTCAGGTTGTACGGTGGGCAGTACAATATTCGGCACCGATGTCGAAGCAGAAGGGATATTTTTGTTTTTCATAGTCTCTGTAAACTCTAATAGTGGTTCTTTAATCGATTTAATCTCGTTTTCACTGCAGTATCGAGTTCCTCTAACGGTTTCTTGATTAATTTCGTTTCGTTCTTTATTGTTGTAGTTAAACCCTCCAGAGGTTCTGTAACTGGTTTGAACATTTTCCGAATTAAATCATCTTGATGCGAACGACCCAACTTCAATTGCATGTGTTTCTTTCTAATTGCCTTACTGGCATTAATAATGTCTAGTTTTAGTTTTTTAGACTTTCCTTCCACCTTCTCCTTTCGTCTTGATAACATTTTTTTTTTTTTAGCTCTGTCAGCCAACAGTTATCGGTAGGAAATGGTGAATCTTATGATGGTTTCATGCTTTTAATATGAGTAAAAGATACATAAAAACATCCACGACAGACATTCACAAAGTGAACAGAACGCACAGCAGCATTCAGCACATGAATCACAGCAGTGATCGTCTCTCTCCACGTTCTCGCAGGGGATGTTCCATTTTATACAACCTGATTGTATGAGTGTAAATATAGAAGTAACCTCTTTCAAGAGAGAATTACAAATATATAAAGCAGTCAAAATTTTTTCTGTATCGACCTTTGCGCATTTCACTATCCTTGTCTATCACTAAGAAACCATACTTGTCCTTCCAACATTCGCTGCACATCATTTTAAATTGTTCAAATGTCATGTCAGTGCCCACGTGATCGTTGTAAATATGGTGTAGATTAGTATCATCCTGTTTAAATAGTACCAAGAAATTTGCATTGTCTCTTATTAAATGTTTGGGTATGCGAGTGTAAGTTTGACACAGATAAAAGCTATCAACATGTTTATGTCTTCCCATACAAAAATACTCCCTAATTTTTATCTTGTTTGTCACAAACCACATCGTCAAAAATAAATATGGAATTGGGTCTAGCCTGTGCCGGGTCCTTAATTTCATCATTTTCCTTATAAGGAAAATACCTTATTCCTTTAACATTGTTTAAAATATTTCCAAGTAGTCTGTATTTCGGTTGATATAAAGATTTAGAATAAACGTATACATTTTCAAATCTCACACCATTTTCATTAAACAAAAGCGAAAGCATAATGTTCGTTTTACCACAATTTGAAGGACCGCAAATTATACTACGAATTGAATTCGGTAGCAGGCTGCCGTGTCTATTGGTTTTTGTGTTCTCATCGTTATCAAAATTGACAATATCTAATGCGTCCTTCTGTTTCACGAGTCGCATTGTAACTGAAATACAAATAAATTAACAAATGTATACATAGCACTCTTCATTTAAATGCTGACATTTAAAGAGGGTGGAGGTGTACTTAATTCTTTGATCAATAATTTACCTATTGAGTTACATATACCCGGTTACCAGTTCTGTGGACCAGGTACGAAACTTCACAAACGACTAACTCGGGGGATCTTGGTGTAAATCCGTTAGATGCAGCTTGTAGAGAGCACGATATTGCATATTCACGATACAAAAACTTGAAAGATCGGCACAAGGCGGACAAGGTTTTAGAAGAACAAGCCTGGTCACGTGTTAAAGCGAAAGATTCTGGTTTAGGTGAAAAGGCTGCCGCGTGGATGGTCACCAACACAATGAAAGCTAAAAGAAAATTAGGCATGGGTCTAAACAAGAAGAAGAAGAAACCGATACAGAAAACCGTGAAATTAGGTATGGGTATAAAGAAGAAGAAGAAGCCGATTCAGAAAACCGTATTTACGAAGGCAAAAAAAGCCATCAGGAAATTCAAGGGGGACATTAGAGAAGGTGCAAAATTAACTTTGGCTGCGGCTAAGATTGCAGTTAAAAATGCTGGAGGACGCAAACACATTCAAACCCCAAGAATAATTCCTATACCTAAACAAGGCGGCATCTTACCGCTCATTCCTCTATTTGCTGGTTTAAGCGCCGTAGGTGCCTTAGCAGGGGGTGCAAGTGGAATAGCACAGGCCGTGAATAAAGCTAAGGCGGCGAAACAACAGTTACAAGAAGCACAGAGACATAATGAAACCATGGAAGCCATTGCATTAAAGGGTAAAGGATTGTACATGAAACCGTACAAGAAAGGATTGGGGGCTATTTTTAAACCCCTATGGGTTAAAAAACTAATAGGTCGACTGCCGCAAAGACCTCTAACAAATATTGATATTTTTAAATATGGTAGAAATATCAAATATTTTAGAGGAGTATTTATGAGAGATACCTTACCAAAATTACCCCGCAAAAATGAAAGCGCAGTCGTCAATCTGGATAGTGTTAACGGATCAGGTACACACTGGGTCTGTTTTGCTAAAAGGGGTTCCATTGTACAATATTTCGATTCATTTGGTAACTTAAAACCTCCACTAGAATTGATAGAATACTTTAATCGGAAAGGTCCAACTACAATTATATATAACCATGAACGATTTCAAAATTTCAACAGTGTAAAGTGTGGTCACTTATGTTTGAATTTCTTGCTAAATATATAATACGTATGCTAATTGTATGTTTTACCAGTCATGTCGCACACTTTTACTTTAAAGGGCACGAATTCTGTGCTCTCCGCAGATTACTACCCACCAATAGAATTGAGCCCTCATCATGATTATGCATTGGGCCTAATAGGATTTCATAGCTACAATTCGATTCCAAACGTAGTCGAAGGTGGAAATAAATTTTATTACGGCAACAATGAAATTATAACGATTCCCATCGGGTTCATATGAAATAACTGATATAGAAGAATATTTGAAGAGGAAGATGTCCAAGGATTCGATATCACTCAAACCTAACAACAATACACTGAAATGTGAGATCGAAAGTAAATTTCAAATTAACTTTGAACCGAAAGATTCTATAGGTCGAATGCTGGGTTTTAGTAACAAGTTATTACAATCGAATCAAAAGCATGTATCGGATTTACCGGTTCAGATTATAAAAGTGGTAACAATAAGAATAGAGTGCAATATAACGACGTCCGCCTATTATAACACACGTTTATCTCACACACTCTACGAGTTTTCTCCGCAAGTAGAGCCGGGTTATTCCATAAATATAGTACCGCAACACATTATATATCTCCCTATCAATTCAAAACGCATCGATAACATCACACTGACATTGTTAGATCAAGACGATGATTTGGTAAATTTTCGAGGTGAGCAAATTGTTAGATTGGAATTGAAACAATTACCCCGAGATGGGCATTTCGTTTCATAACTTTTATAAAACGCCCACATCCTCTCAACAAATATACACTTCATCTTCTAAGCTCCAACAGTTAACACCTGCCAATATTGTATTTCTTCAATCTATTGGATTTAGAGTGAAAAATGGCGGAAAAACTAACAATATACGAAGGCATCAAATTTGATGAAGTTATAACGAAAGAAGAATATCACACATATTATCCGAGAACTAATAATTTCAACTTGAACGATGAAATACGAATACTGATAAATAATCAGGATGTCTACACAATTCCTGGAGATAGCTATTTATATATAGAAGGTAAATTTAATCCAGGTAGTGAGGGACTGGTACATGTAAGCTTACGAACAACGCATACGCATTCCTTTTGACCAAGTACGATATGAACGGGGTGGAAGTGGATCGTTGTATCAAACCCGGAATTACATACTATGAAAGCTTTATTATCTTACAACGACAACGAAAGTAAATCGTTGCAGATGGCTGGATGGTACCCCTTTAAAGAAAATGAAGAACAACCAACATTATCGGACAAACAATTCAACGCATGCATTCCGTTGAAATTTCTACTAGGTTCGCTGAAGATTATCGAAAATCATCATCAACAGCTCCCAAGAACTAATACTACTAAGGAGCCGTAGCGATGATAATTGCTACAGAAATACCTCAGATAGCGGTACCAAGAAGGCCACCATAGAAGTTAATAAGGTGGAATGGCATGTACCTCATATTACAGTTAATGATACAACTCGTCTAACACTTTTGAAAACTTTAAACACCAACAAACCTATATACATACCCTTTAGGAAATGGGATTTACATGAACTTCCATCGCTACGTAATAATCAAAAAGATATTTGGAGTGTTAAAACAAGTACGAATTTGGAAAAACCTCGTTTCGTAATAATCGCCTTCCAAACAAATAGAAAAGATAATATCTTAGAAGATGCGAGCAAATTTGAACACGCTTCGATTAATAATATAAAATTACATTTGAACTCTGATAGTTATCCATATAATAGCTAAATTCAGATGAAAATAAAACGCTACAGTACTGCCTATTGGTTGTATGCAGCTTTCAATCCAGTTATTATGGGCGATCGATTGCACAGCCTCTAATGGATTACAACACTTTCTACGATTATCCCCTCTACGTAATCGACTGCTCAAAACAAAATGAATCTGTGAAATCCGCTACAGTAGACATTAAGTTGGAATTAGAAGCGGACGCGGCATTCCCAGCAAATACAAACGCATACTGTCTTATTATACATGATAATATACTGTCGTACGAAGCCCTAACTGGTATTGTGAAGAAGATTATTTTAAAACAACGTGGAGAAGAAAGTAAGATTCAACGATAACGTTATTGTTCACGAATGGGTTGACCAAGAAGACCGAAGTTCTGAGTGGATGCGATATGCTGCAGATAGATTTCGATTTCAACGCAGAATTAAATATTTGGAAAAAATACTATCGCCTGTTCTGAAGATGAATCATAGGAATAAAATCAAAGGTGAATCGTTCTTGATCGTGGATATACAGGGATTTAATACGCCAAACTTTTTACCAAAAGAAATGAGCATAACCGATGGTAAAAGGAGTGTCCATATCTTGTTCAAAGCTCCACAACCTTTCCGTATGTTACCGCAAAAAGTACAAAAAACAATTTGGTGGTTGGAAACAAATTACCTAAATCTACAATATTCATCAGGTTACGTTGATTTGAAATACATGAACGTTATTTTGAATAGTGTATGTAATTCATATAATAAAGTGTACGTAAAAGGACATCAAAAATGTGATTATCTTAGGAAATTTTTAGATGTAGAAATTATTAATTTAGAAAATTATGCTAATGCACCAAATCTGTGTAAAACAAAATTTCCTTGTTTTTATCATAATAAAAAGAACGTGACAAATTGTGAATGTGTATGTTCTGAATATAATGTTAAAATTCTTTATAATTATATATTGAATAAAACAAATACATAACTACTTATTTTTTTATTTAACTTCCTTTACAAATACATAACTACTTATTTTTTTATTTAACTTCCTTTAAATCATACACTACTGCGCATGTGCCATGGGGACAAAAATTGCCAGAATCGAGCCCTGTGTTATTTCTTATGGGATTTTGGCCCCGAACCGGCATAGCTATACTACATCATATACATATACATATTTATGCGATAAACATTTTTAAGGTAAAATAAAAGTTGTGATATCATTCATAAGCCTATCTAACTGATAACAAATTATTTCCAAGAAGCAATCGGCATATTCAGAACTCCGCACGATTGTCTCCTCATGCATACCATCGTTAGCACCGTTGACTTCCTCTTGTTGTCCGCAACCGCACACCACATCCTTTATGTACTGATCAATTTTATTGATGTCCATATATTCCCTATTTCTAACAATGAATTCTACTACGGTATTATAATAACGTACAAAATCTAATAATTCTAACATTTACAACATTTAACAGTTTCATTAACATCTCAACACAACTTTTGTCTAAAGTTATTTCCTCTCCACGACACTCAATGTGTATTACAGGTTCCAGCCGTTTGTTGGTGTTAAAATAGGAGAATGCTATCTTGAAAATATTCGCTGCAGAATCGGTAACATTGGTCCTTTGTAAAGCCTCTTGATAACAATGTCTACACGACCATGACATCTTCGTCATTACATGATTATTGATGTCATCTCGATACTTTAAAAACTCTTGCCATTCATATCTTATTAGGGTTATACATACTGCTTTCTTCTTCTTTCCACTACTTGCCAATGCCAATTTTACTACCGGAATGAATCCTCTTACAGTACTTAAACCAGTTGATATATAACACTTTTGGTTCAACGGATATTGCACTTCATTTATCAATCTATATTCGTTTCTAATATCAGTTTCATATCTTTCAAACATACTGTCTAGCAATTTCGACGGGCTATTCAGAGGAGACGACGCGTTATCCTCCTCCATTGTTTACAACACTTCTCAATCTTTACTACAGCACTGACACAGAATTAAATAAATTTATACACCGTCTCCCCACCGGTCGCCGGCCCGCCAGCCGCCCCCCGGCAGACGCCCCGCCAGCCCCCGGCAGACGCCCCCGCCAGCCGCCCCCGCAGACGCCACCCGCCAGCCGCACCCCGACAATACTCCCGACCCCCGAGAGCCACCCCACGTGCAGCGCCCCGCGCGCCCAGCCCTCACACGTCGCACGACACACGTATACGCTCATAACGTTAGTATACTTTTGAAACACACTGTATACACGACTTTTGAGCGACACTGTATAGTAAAATCCTTATCTTATCAATAGAGAGAAAGGCAAATAGTATTCTAAAAGGCGGACTATCCTGTTTTCATACGGGTTTTTGTAACATAAGCGCGAGAAGAGAAAGATTGCGTCAAAAGCCCCACAGATACCCTACTATGTAACAATTATAAATGTGTAATATATTTTTATTGCCAAGGACAGAGAACCTGAAAGGAGGAAGAGGAAGGAAACGGAAGTGATAACGCGGAAGTGGCAAAGGACGATGTAAAGGTTGGGGAGTGGACTAGAACGCTAATACCCGATATAACTACCTGGGTGCGCTGTAAGCATAGAAGAGTCGACTACCATCTGACTCAGTTTCTGTCGGACCACGGATACTATCGATCATACCTCCTAAGGTTTTAAATAGAGGAAGATGACTCCTGTGTACAGTGTGGAGAAACAAGCACACCAGAGCACGCCAATAGATGGGCAAAGGACAGGACAGGCGTAGAGGCGACTATAATACAGCTACTTAAAAAAGAGACCATCGTTGGCATCATGCTAGAAAGTTACTCAAACTGGGTAACAATACACAGGCTGATAACAAAAGTGATGACGCATAGAGAGAAGAGTATAAAACGGAACAAACCAACCTAGACAGAACGTAGATCTAGCGGACATCCAACGTCCTCCCGTTGCTATGCTCAAAGCGGTTCCAGAAACGCTGCGGAGAACCCGAGGGGGTTTTACTGAGTATACCCAGATGGGAGAGTCCCACAGTACCGTATGTAATTTTGTCTATTTCTCGAATTGTCTTATTTTTTTCTTTTATGTTAAAGTTAGAAATATGTATTGTTATTTTGTTATTTAGCTACAGAACCCTTCTGTAAAACATGTCTAATGTATAAACAGAATAAACTCTATTCTATTATATTCTATTCTAATTGAAAAATCATTCGTACTCGTATGTAAGGTACATATAAAAATTAATTTAGTGTTTACGCAAACGTTTTTGGTTATAGGTACGATATTGTAAAGTTAAATATAAATTTATTTCAATACAAGTTAAAATCAGTTACTGGAATTGATTAATAACATTAGTCTAATGGATCACAATTTGAATTTTCGTGTTTCATTTATAAGGACCCATTTAAGATAGAAATAGTTTTCTCTCTAATTATTAAAATGAAAACCAGATATCTTTAATATTATTGAAACATAATGTGTTATAAAAGTAATGATGAGGCCGTAAGTGAATGCAAAAGGTAGTTCATATTAGTACAAGGTGAGAAGCCCTCGATTAAGAAATGGGTAGCCTCGTTTTACAAGAATTTAATTGGTATGGATGTATAGAGATTAGTATTTGAAATTTTACTGTATAGTAAAAATATGGTAAGACAGATTGGTGCTAGAAAAGTAGTACTCAAGTTGAAGTTTTGTAGAAAGAAGTAAATTATAGTCCTCAAGGGCGCGTTAAGGATCACTGCATACTTGGGCTCACAGAAAATAATTCTGAGTACTTTAGGATGTATTAACGACATGTATAATTAAAATTGAACTAATTCATTACATTATCGTAAAGATTTTATTTAATAAACTTGAACAAAGTGGTTTGGTTTTATATTGCAGTTTGCTAAGTAGTTAGTAATTTCCAATTTTGATGTGGTGACAAAGCAAAATTAGTGTCATGTCGTTACATCATTATCTCGGGGCATTTAAGAAGGAAAAAAAAACTTAACATCTGATTTATATTGACAAATTTGTTTATTAGAACCATTATTTGTCATTACAATTTATGAAAATTTACTTGTGATGTAGTTAAATAAATAATTGCACTCGGATAAAATATTTCTATTTTCGTCTTTCATCAAATCATAATCAAGTTGCTTGGGGTTCCTCAGTGGATGCATAAAATATGTTTCATCAAAAAATCAATATGCTTACTGATGCTCAGACATTATATTTCACTGAGCAGTCAAGAATCAAGTGACCGACGATTTGGAAGGAAGTAAGCGTAGCTATCAAATGTTTTTAGTTGGTGACGGACCGAAAATATGTCAAACATCAAGGCGGTAATTCAAAGTATTTTTTTTTTAATAATGGATGTGCGAACATGTGTGGAATGTACCAAAAAATTGAGCGACGTGTGTAATTATAGTGATATATGGTCTTGGCGGCCATGAAGAATATAAGGAATAATGTATTCCTGATTTTAATTAATTTTGGTCTGTACTAATCTGCTTTTCATGCTTATAAAATTCGATCGATGGTGGTAACATAGTGCGAATCCATCAATTCCAGCAATATATAAAGAATGATTGCAACAAAACAAGGTTTTATCTTTCAAGCTAATTTATATTATACATAAAATCAATACATTATTCAGGTGTGTTTTATGCTTCCTTATACTTGTCTTAAAGCTATTTCTTTTTTTAATATTGTCATCAATATTTTTGTATTAAATCCTTTCAATATGTTATTAACGTTTGTACGGTCCATATACGTATTTATAAAAATTAAGAAAATGTTTAACAAAAATCTAATAATAAATATAGTTTTTGCAATGAAATTTATTTATGTTCTATTTAACGTCTGATTGTCCTGATCCTACACTACTTTTGGGATGTGCAAATTAATATTTATCTTCATTCACTCTGCTACAAAGATAATAGTACAGCGTTTTATCTTATTCTTCTATTTATTTAATATTTACTGATGCATTATAATTTGAGTTATTATTCTATATTGTTTTTCCTTATTTTTTACTTATTTCTTTTTTTTTTAGTAGATACGGATGACAACAATTTAATGATAGTGGAGGATGATGAACTACGAGCAATTGAAGCAGAAATGTATTTAAAAGAGTTATCTAGTAACACTGCAGCTAATAGGGGCTTTGCAGCAAGAAAGCAAGAACTGCTGCGGTTATTAGAAAACCTGCATACGTATGTCACTTCTACGACAAATGAAGAACAACTTGAAGTAGTCAAAAAAGCAGTGGCTCCAATAAAACATACTAGGTGGGGTGAAAAGTAACCTCCTTGACCGCCAGAATGCACTGCTCACTGCTACAAAAAAGGTTATGGTGCCTCGAAGTCCGTTCATATTTAGCAGACATGCCAAATTTCAGTGGCGATACTGTATTTAGTTTTTGTTTTGACAGCTGACTGTGTTGACGTGTATGGCATCATGTTGAGTATGGACAAAAACGCTTTTTTCGTTCTCTCATAAAACATTATTTTTTGAGAGGCAAAACGGCGAAGGGAAACAATACGAAAAGTTGGATAAATATTATGGGGCTAATGCTCCGTCAGATTACACCGTCCAAATATTGGTTTCGAGAGTTTCGTGGTGGCCGCACTCTCCACTACCGATTCAAGTCCGCAGCGGCAGGCCCTCCGATTCGGTTACAGAGGACAATGTCCAAAAAATACATGAAATGGTGTTGGCTGACGCGGAAGTTGAAGGTGCGCGAGCTTAGCGATACCACAAAGATTAGTACTGAGCGTACACGCCTATTTTGGCAATATCTGCATATGAAAAATTTATCCTGCCGTTGGGTGCCGCGCATGCTCACTCCTGACCAAAACGCGAAACGCGAGAGCACTTTCGAAAGAGTGTTTGGACTTGCTGATGCGGAATCGGGCGGACTTTTTGCGTCGATTTAGTAACTGTTGATGAAACCTGGATCCACTTTTACACACCAGACAACACAATGAGTGCCCGGCAATGGACTGAAGCCGGCACGAGTGCTCCGAAGCGGCCGAGGGAGGTCAATGGGTTCGGAAAGGTTATGGCATCTGGTTTTCTGGGATTTGTCATGCATTACTCTTCGTGGACTACCTCGAAAAAAGGAAAATCTATCAACAGCGAGTATTACTGTGCATTATTGGATGCGATTGAAGGCCGAAATCGCTGCAAAACGGCTCGCATGAAGCGAAAAAAAAATTGGTTTTTGCAAGACAATGCGCCGGCGCACAAGAGCATCGCAACACCGGCTAAAATCAATGACTTACGGCTTCCAATTGCTGTCCGCATCCACCGTATTCACCCGATTTGGCTCCCTCGGGACTATTATCTTCTTCCCAACCTTAAAAAGATGGCTCATCAATAAAAAATTCAGGTCACGCGAGGAAATCATCGACGCCACGGAGGAGTATTTTGCAGACCTTCCGGAAAATTACTTTTCGGACGGATCAAGAGTTGGAAAATCGCTGGAATAAGCGTATCGAGCTAAAGGGACTATATTGAAATAAAATATAAAAACATTTAAAAAAAAAAAATTTTTCATTCCCAAGGAGGTTACTTTTCACCCCACCTAGTACGTCAGCAGCCGTCGAGCGAAACACCGGTACAAAACCGGAAGAAAATGGAAATGAACCACATAACAAAAATATACGCAAACAAAGATTTGTGTCTACACAGAAAAAAATGACAAAGCAAAAAGTACAAACAAAATTAAAGAATACAGCGTTATCATTACTTTTATAAAATAGGTATTCTGTTCAATAATATTAAAGATATGTTAAGCCGCGTCCACATTAAAGGCGCGGGGCCACTGCGCGCGAAGCGAAGCTAAGCTCAGCGAAACTAATTTCCTTGAAAATAGTTCCCATGTAATCATACGCGCATCTTCGCTAGCCTAACTTCGCTTCGCTTAGCTTTAGTGGCCGCGTCCGCGTAAGATTAATTATATAGAAAGCCGCGCGGGTTGGGTAAGTGGGGACGTGCCTACAGGCCTTGTACGGCTTCGTTAACTACTTACAATTAGACTGAGGGCCAATATGGAGTGGACAAATTTTAAAGTAATTAATTTGATAGGTATGTATAGGGAACACCCAATACTATGGGATTGTCGTTTGTATGACTATAAAGATAGGAATAAAAGAACCGACACATTGAACGCAATTGCGAATTATTTTGGAATAGAAAAAAAAGTGTGATGGCACAATCTCACCTAATTTTTAATTGTTTAATGATTAATGTAGGTTTGTTTTGTAATTAAGTAAGTAGGTTAAGAACAAATAATTAAGTAATGAAGGTCGTGAGTTGCTGCATTTGCAAAAACAAGCGTATTATAAAGCGTATGCAAGCAAATCAAAACAGAGAGAGTAGTGAGAATTGGTTAATGAGTCGTTAACATAATTGATAGTAGATTAATTGTCTCGGCGTTTTACGTTTTTGTGTCCCTACTTTACGCGTAACACACGAGTTATTACAAAGATATTACATGGCGATCCTGCCAGCGCGAGTGCCTGCCAGCCCGAGATGATTACATGGCTTATCACATGGAAGGTAGCTAAACTCGCATGATGGGAACCCAAGTATCCAAAGAAGAAGAGAAAGGCATAATCATCACACAGGCAGGAAACAACGAAGCAGCAGTACTCGAGAACAACTTCAGCAGGACAGAAGTCGTAGCTATAGTAGCAGCATGTTTTGGGGTAGTTCTGGTGACCTTAGTCTGCGCTAGAGGTAAGCGGTGTTAAGAGCGAAAAATTAGGAAAGAAATTGTAAGAGGCCGTGACGAATTACAAAAGATGGAATCGAGTGTATAAGAACGTGTATTTTAAGAATAGTATGTTAGAAAAATTTAGAGAATTATGATTAGAAATTGTAAACTTTAAAAGTAATTTATTAAAAGATAACAGTAGTTTGCGAATTTGCATATTACAATTAAGAAGCTTAGGCAATTAGACGAATTTGAAGAGAAATTAAAAGAATTAGAGTTAAATTGGTTAGAAAGTAAGTTAGAGTCACAGAGTGTAGAAGATTGTATTAAAGATATTGTAAATTATATCACAGAAGTTAGAATCATACTAGTAGATAGATTAAGTAAGTTAGAATCTTGCAAAATCACAGAGAAATTTGATTTGCGAACCGCAGGTTCACTACTTCCGGTGATGAACGACACGGAAGATGTGACCAAGCAATTAATAGACGCAATAGATTTCTACGCAAGCATGCTGGATGAAGTCAGTAAAAAATTATTAATTAAGTATGTTCTAAAGACGAGGCTCTCTGTACGTGCAAAATTGAGGGTTAATGCAACATATGTTTCAATAGAAGATTTATTAACTGATTTAAGGGGCAACTCTTAACAAAAAGATCAGCAGTAGCTTTATCAATCGAGCTGCACAATGTCAAGCAACAAGACAAATCTATTGAGACATATGGACAGCTGATTGAGGAACTACTAGCTAACTTAAGTATTGCTCAGGCAGATGGTAATATAGAATCACTAACTGTATTACGGTTTGTAAATGAAAAAACAGCGATCACCGCGTTTGCAAACGGCTTACGGAGCGCAGAGTTAAGAACGATTGTAAAAGCTAGGAATTATATAGCATCAAAAGATGCGATTGCAGGGGCAAAGGACGAGGAAAAAACCAAGTTTTCAGCCAGTGCAAATGTTTTTCATTACAGGAATAATGGTGAACAAAACGGGAGTAACTTGAGAAAAAACCATAAATTTAATAATTCAAATAATTTTACTAGGGGCAACCAAAGCCATCAAAATAGACATTCAAACACTCACAGTAAAAACTCGTATCAAAGACAGCAACATTTCCGAAAGAATTTTACAAGAGGTAGAGGTCAAAATCAAAGCAATACATATTCAAGTCGTGCGTACTACGCAAATGTAGAGCAAGTAGAACAATTGAATTATAGATAGAGATATATCATATCCAATTTTTCCTGAAAGTGTTCTCAAAACTTCGCTCATTATAACAAAAATTATATGCGCATGTCCATTTTAAGACCTGCGTCAGTTTAGTAAACTAAGTTTACCGTCGCAGCAAGTATAGTTTGTGTTTATATTTATATACTACGTCTTTCACCTGTAATATTACGTTTGATCGGTGTACAGGAGTATTAGCGCGGAAATACACAGTAGCTAAGGTAGCTACGACCTAAGGTAACCTATTTTCTGGCCATTAGAAAAATCATGAACCCCACGCACGATATTATTATGTCTGCTCGAAACGCCGTTTTCACGGCGTGTCGAATTAGAGAAACGTCAAATTTTAAATATGCAAACAAAAATCAAACCGCCTCTCAATATGATTTCAAGTGATAAACGACAAGGTGGCGAATATTCAAGATCATTTAAAATATCATGGTACGAAACGTGCGAATGGCTTTGTGGAACTATTTATGAAGAGAGTTTATTATATTTATGGCCATGTTTACTTTTGAGTGACGTTAAAAACACTTGCACAACCCTCCCCGGTTATAAAGATTTAAAAAAATTCAGTCAAAGCACAAAACTACATGAAAGTTCAAAAGAACATATTAAAAGTTTCATGGGGCTAAATAGGTTAGAACGAAATACATACACTATTGTAGAAGCTGTGCAAGAAAATGTTAGTTTTAAATAATTTTATATAATGAAAACGTTAGGAAAAATCAATTGTTATTAACATACTTAATGTATGTCACGTTAATTTTAGGCAAGCAGGAACTATCATTTCCAGGTCATGTTGAAAGTTCGACTTCATTTAATCGCGGAAATTTTCGGGAAATTTTCCATTGTTTAATAAAACGCAACGAGGAACTGTCTGAGCATGTTTCAAAGTTTAGTAGTATATTTACAGGGCAGTCCAAAACTATTCAAAATGAATTAATTGGTTGCATTGAGGAATATTTAAATGATTTTATTGAGAACGAAGTTAATCATAGTGACTGTCATTTCATTGCGGTTGAAGCTGATGATACAACCGATATTTGTGAAAAAATCTCAATATGCAATAACAATACGGTATTTAAATAGAAACAGTAAAGACGACATTAAAGAAAGATTTTTAGGATTTTCTCATTTTAGTACCGATAGAACCGCAAATGCTTTGTGTTCGGAAAAGAGAGGCACAATATTCTGGTAAATACCTAATTAGCATTTCTAGTATTTAAGGTAATCATTTTATATTACACTTGATAGCCGTCGTCCGGTTTAACCACTTTCTCCGGGTTCTCCGAATTACCGAGGGACTGACGTTCACAGCGTAATTTCCCGTGACGTATGTTTACGGCCCCTAGCTTGTTTGTTCTCTCCGAAGGAAGAGCAGTTGCAGATATGTAGTCACGAGTCACAGTCAGAATAGTTATATCCACGCAGCTCAATTCAACTATCACAACGAGCATCAACTTCCGTGTAAAGCCAATGTACTTTACTTGTTTTCATTTGTTTAATTTAATCAAATATAGTAGTAAGTAAGAACCACGACGTGTTTTTATTTATATCGAAAAGGTGCAAAACGCCAGCGCACATAATCACAAAACACTTTGTTTGAAGTTTTGATTAATGTGTTAAAACCTTATAATTTTCAAAAGAAAAAAATGATTGCTCAGTGTTATCGGTGGTGCTAGTGTCATGGTTGGCGAACTGAATAGAGTACAAGCAAAAATAAAATCAATTGTGCCTAACGCACTTTTTACATGCTGTTGTGCCCAAAGGCTAAACCTCGTCTTACAACAGGATACTCGTACTATCAATCAATGTAGAATATTTTTTGCCACCCTGACTGGCATTTCATCTTTTTTTTTTTCATCATTCTACCAAACGTAGGGCAGTATTAGATCAAATAATTGGCAAAAGGATATCTCAAGCTGCTAAAATTCGTTGGTACACGCGATCGAAGATTTTAAATTTAGCAGCCGAAGAGTGGAATAATTTAATTTTAGTTTTTCAAACTATTGTGGAGGGCCGTGATTCGCGATCGGAATCCATTAATGCAGCAAAAAGTTTTCTCCAGCAATTTAATGATTTTGAATGTGCAATTTTGACTTTCATATATCGTGAAATGTTTGCTTGCACTGATCTTTTATTCCAAATTTCGCAAAAGAAATGTTTAAATATTAAATATTATTCAGAACAAATAAATATTGCATCCTTGCATATAAAGAACTTCAGAAATAAAATAAAATTTTCAGAGATGTTTAACATCTGCAAAAACTTAACTGAATTTCCAACAAGACGAGGGGTACCATTGCTTGAGGAAGAAATTTTTAATAAGTACAAACTTTTACTTTATGAAATCATTGATTGCGTTATTTTACAATTAAATACTCGTTTTCTAATTTAAGTAATTTACAATTTTCAGCTCTTGTTGATTCTTCAAAGTATTTTGAGTATTCTAAAAAATTGCCGAAGAAAGCACTCAATTGCTTATTTGAAGTATATTCCAACATATTTGATAAAGACAGGTTGATTAACGAACTTTCAATTTTGTATTGGGATGAACAATTTCGTAATATGGATGTAGATAAAACTTTCTCTCGGAAGAGAGCTTCCCCCCTTAGCCTCGGGGTTGCCGTGATCCCATTGAAGTTTCTGTTCCCTCATTGGTTCCTGCAACGTCTTTTGTCAAGCTGGCACAAGAGGTTCCATCGGCAGAGGGCAAAGAAACACCGTCTCTACGTCTTCAGCAAACTGCTGCATCTCCCGCGCAAACCACTGCTGGCAGTCCTCACCCCGATAACTACGATAAAAGCTTAGGGAATCATCATAGGAGCACTTCACGTAATAACCCGCGCTATACGGAATGTGTTCCTGTCTATCCCCCTTGGTTGGAAGCAGCAGGCACTCCAGGTCTGCGTAAACGATGAACGGTGCAACCTCTTTATTCTTGAAATTTTTAAATTGCAAATTTGCCTGTTGTGCTGATGGTAGCCGCACTTTACAATCATTCATCGCTACGCAATCTTCCATATGTGCATCCAATCTCTGCTGCGTGCGAAAGTAGCGGAGGCAACGATCACAGAAGTATTCTTATGGCCACGCTTAGAAAGTTGACTTGATACAAGGTGACTTAAATCTTTTATCCACACGTAGTGGAAACGTGGTTTGTTATCATCTTCATCGCCTCTTTCACCCTGTATCAAGACCAAATTTACATGTTCCTCCTGTTTGTTTTTCGTTAAATAGGTGGGTACAACGTTGTATGACCTCCTATTTGATTTCTCCGGAATGTAAACGTTGACGGACACATTATTCTGTTTCTCAAAGCGTGGTATATGTTTTATTGCCATCGGCATGGTGATGTTTGTCAGGTTTAATACTGTGAGGGATGGGATATTTTGAAATGCGTTGTGGTCCTTTTGAGCAGGGTGAAGAGCAGCCACAATGGACCAGGCAAAACACGCCTCATCATCGTTTTTAACATTGACGCAGGCGTGCTTCAATCTGATGGCTCGAGGAAGTTCTACGTAGGAGGAGCCCAGCTGCGGTGTGAACTTATTCACGTTAAATACAATATTTACGATTGCATTCAAGGCGCAACCGCTATCACGTTCCTGAAACAATTATTTAACATCAGAATGACATGAACAAAATTCATACACTATTTTAACTGTAACATACCTGAAACTCCTCTAATTCCCGCATGATTGGAGCTTTAACATGTTGTTCAAACCACTCTTCTAAATTGGTGTCTCGGTACACAGGAGCATTTTTAGATTTCAAATATTTGAAGTCCAAGGTCTCCGTATCCCCCTTAACGATAATAAATTCACCACAGAAAATCGCATTTATTTTCAAGCTTGTCTCTTTTTTTAGGGGATTACGCACACGTCGACTGAAGAGCCTTTCAGCATCCTTAAGGAATTCAGCGGGGTCTTTATGCTGTAGGTTAATCACCGCTCCAGTATGAATCCTACTGGCAAAGGCTGACTCTAAGTTTACCCATTTTACGCGGGTACTTGTATAATTTTAGCGATTTGGGTGGGCGGGTTTATATCCACTTCCAGCAACTATCCGTTGAGCCTTCATCATACTCCGGAAACCTTGCATTAGGAGCACACAGTTGGAAATGTGTTGTTTTTCGGCAACCGTTTGAGCAGTCTTCAATACTGCATTCATAGCGCGAAAATATTTTTTCCACACTCTTTAATAGCCGGTTCGATGTCAGTTGGATTATTTTTAAGGTTTAACAAAATCGTATGAGTCTGCTTGATTAGTCTTGAAAAAGACTGATTCATATTTGATGAAGCCATTATCTGAAGCAAAATTAAATTGTGCAGTATTTACCACATAAATGATTTTATCACATTAACCAATCATCGCTCTTAAAATTCATGTAAAATTCCTGTAGATAAGTTAAAAATAAAATGCGCTGTACTACGTATCTTAAATAATTTATATATAGGGGAGAGTAACCCAAGATGGGATAGTTCCCAAGACGAGACGGTCATTATTTTAGAACATTTGTGCCACGTGGCGACATCTACCTTGTAGCATTAAAAGCTCTTGATTCGGTCGTGTCCACGCCTGAACGACACGCGGCCATTCCACCTGTAGCGTCAAAGAGGGCAGTTTGTTAGTGTTTACATATTTTTTTAAAATATTTCTTCGCAATATAAATATTGTATTAATCAACAACGGTAAGTAACTATAAAATTAATGTCCGTAGTTCATAGATTACTTAAAGCCATGGTATTCCATATAAAATATTTACCTATAGGATTTTATTAAATAGAGGTTATTATTTTTACAAAATGGTGCACGTTCCTAAGATGGGACATTGGAAATTCCCAAGTCGAGGCGTCCATCTTGGGAATCCAAAATACATCATCAGTGTTTTTTTAATAATTATGTTTTACAATTTTTATATTTGTGTTTTATGTTGTTTTTGGGTTTTGGGTTGATTTTCAATGTTTTAATCTCGAATAAAATTGATGTAGGTATGTACCTACCTAATATGAAATAATAGTGATATGAAAATATTGAGTCAATTTGCAGCTTTTTTTTCTATTACAGATGTTCAAAAGAGATTCCTACTATAAAAGAAAAACTGATCGTGGAAAATGGTCCGTTCAAGATATGAAAATTGCTGTAGAAAAAGTACGAAACCGGGAACTGTCGGTTCGAGATGCTGCCGACCAGTATAATGTACCGAAAAGTACGCTGCAAAGACGAATTACAAATAAAAATAAAATTGTGAATGAAAACGAAAAATATCTTGGCCGGTTTAGAAAAGTTTTTACTGATGAACAAGAAAATGAGATAGTGGAATATATTATTGAAATGGAAAAAAGATTTTTTGGAATAACCTATAAAGAACTTCGCCAGTTGGCATTTGATTTTGCCCATGCCATAAAATTCCTAACACTTTAATAAAGATAAAAAAAATGGCATCTAAGAAATGGATTTACGGGTTTCTCCGTCGCATAAATATTTCTCTCAGAAAACCAGAAGCACATCATATACGCTAGAGCCACGGGATTCAACCAGATCGCAGTTCAAAGTTTTTTCAATAATCTTTGACAAAATTATGAAAAATATCAACTCACCAGACAGAATATGGAACGTTGATGAGACCGGGGCAAACACCGTCCAGAAATTGTCTAAAGTTCTTGCTCAGAGGGGCAAAAAGCAAGTTGGAGGTTTGACAAGCGCTGAAAGAGGAGTCAATGTTACTGTAATTTCTTCTATGAGTGCAAGTGGACATTTTCTTGCGCCTGGTTTTATATTTCCCAGGAAGCGAATTAAACCGGAGCTGATGGATAATGCACCAAACGGTAGTCCGGCTTTCCCACAAGACAAAGGCCATTTTCAACCGGAGAGCCGCAAGGCTCGCCCTCGCGAGTGAGAGAAGGCGCGCAAGACTGAAATGCAAAGAGTACAATCGGAGTCTTCACATGGGCGTACGGGCCTTTAGAGCGCGCGAGTGCGAGCCGGTATGGCTTGTGCATCTCGAGCCGGGCGTTTGTAAGGAGAGCGCGAGTCATCCTCTAAATGCAAAAGAAGGAGTGGGGTATTCACACGAAGGGCGATAATAGCTCTCGTCCCTCAGTCTCCAGTCACTCGTTCCAAAGCGCTGAAGCAACATGGATGATGTTGAGTTACTAATTAATGCTGTGCGCATCCGCCCTTCTCTTTGGGACAAAAAATAGATAGCTACAGAGACCGAAATGAAGTGGCTAGAAATTGGAGGGAGATCTGCGAATCCTAAACCCGGATTTTGAAAACTGTCAGTGCTGACAAAAAAAAACGGTAAGTTGAAATGGAATTTATTTATTTATATGGCTGATTCGCCTTTAAAAAAAGGTTATACTAAATACCTTTTTACACACTTTTCATTAACAATATGGAAAGATATTCATCAGAATATAAATCAAAAGGTTCACATGTATAAAAATAGGAATACATACGGAAAAAAAATATGAAACTAAGACAAAGTTAAGTTAAATTTGAATGTTAAATTTTATCCATCTGCCATGGTACAGCGCCAGCAGGTGACATGAAATAATCACAGACAGCATTTCTTACATTGTTAGAGACAAGGTTCCTCGCACTGCTTGCTTGCTGTTGTCGTACGTCTCCAGTCCTGTAATTGTCATTGTGTCTTCCGAACGCAAAAACCATCTCTGCCACGAACAAAATTATGAAGCACAACACAAATTTGACAATGTCTACTGCGAAATCTGGTTGCACATTGATTGCCCGGTGAAGGATTCGCCATTTGTTGGTTAAAATTCCAAATGCACATTCTACAACCGTCTTGCCCTACTCAAACGTAATTGAATACTCTCTTTCCGACTGAAAGATTTCGCCCACCAAAGGGTCTCAACAAGTTCTGTGCAACCCGAAAGCCTCATCAGCGATAAAAACATGAGGTAGTTGAGGTCCCATTGCACAGGAAGACATTTCTCGGTCGGAAGTTCAATATTCTCGTTTCGATTGATCTCCAAAGCCTGGAACGTTGGAAAACCGAAGAGTCGCAATCCTTTCCGTAGCTGCCAATATCAACGTACACAAAGCGGTATTCAGAATCCGCTATAGCATGAGGACCACAGAAAAATTGCTTGTAATTGTAGTACATGGATCCACTTTTAAAAGGGCATACCAAACGTATATGTTTCCCGTCAACAGCGCCAAGACAATGTGGGAAGTTAGCTTTTCTTTCGAAGCCTGCTGCAATGCTTTCCCACTGCTCTTTTGTCGGTAGTGGGAGCATTTCTGCTTTCATAGTTAACCAGATGGCTCGCATACGCTTCTCACGATCATTGATGCAGTTGAAATTCCGATTCTAAATATGAAATGGAGCTCGGTGAATGTGCAACCACTTGCAAGATACCTAAAAGGATAGAAAAGGTGCAAGATTAATTTCGTTCTTCTTTCTCCCCTCCCAAAAAAAATAGCACCAGGGTCAAAGTCTCATTTTTTGTATTCTTACTCAGTAATCATTTCTTTGTTGTTACAGAAAAGGAATAATAACAAAATGGAAAACCTCAGAGATGGGTACCGGAAAGGACTAGACAGGGCAAAACGGCCAGGAGATCAGGAGCCCCCGCTTCAAAATCAGGAAATATATTTACCACGACCAAATTGATTTCTTGAGGAAAGTTTTTGAATCAAGAGCGACTGAAGATTCACTTGCAAGTGAGAACAGTGACTCAGAAAGCTGCCTCGGAAGTGAAGGAAGAGCTGCAGCTGAGGATCAACAGCAGTTTACTACAGGTGCGGGATCTTTGAATGTAGAAAGCAATAGCACTCAAGAAGCAGATGCTCATCACGAAAAAAGAAGGGGAAAAAGCAACACCAGAGGACAGTCTGACGATTTTGAAAAGAAACTGCTGCATTGATTGAAACCCCTAACAGCAATTGCTTTCATTCAAGACTACTGCCGACATTAGAAACATTCACTGACGATGAAGTCGTGGAATTTCAAGCTGGTGCGCTGCACTTGATTAAAACAATAAAATCTGCGGAATATCCACCTCACGCCTCTGTTCTCTGTCTGCCAACCTAAAGCAGACAAATCAGCCATTCGTATGGGGACAACCCAGCATTCCTGTCAGCATTCCAGGTACCACTCGCACATGATGCCAACCTTTATCCGCACTTGAATACTGCTTCTACTCAACTTTATCAATGACCTCTCCCAGTCTACAACTTCCACTCAGTTATATTCACCAACAATACCGAAACTTCGTCTCCATCTCACACTCCAGTAATATGGATCTACCTTAATTGCTTTGTTTTAATGAGTAGGTGGGTTCCTACCGAATTTTTTGTTATATTCCGTATTTTCCATTCTCACTACCTACTTTTCTAACTTGTTTTGCATTACTTTATAAATAACTTTTTAAACATATAGGTACTTTCATAAATAAATTTTGTAATAACGAACGCTGCAAAATTTTATTATTTTTCTTTCTCTTCGAGTTCTCTTGCTTTAGGCAAAAATTGGACATATTTCCGTTTTTCGTTCAGACATTTACACATTGCAATATTACTTACTTTAATGTTGCACGCCAGCCTCAGTTCAGGTTTAATGCAGTTCCGCATGTTTGTGTCTTCGAGCTGGATGATATTCTTTATCTTCTCGAGGAGCTCATCAAATGAGGCCATTGACATTCTAAAGTATCTGAAAAACTTATCGTCATCGCGTCGAAGTTCTTGATAAAGCGTGGCAAAAACTCCTGCTTCATCGCGCCTTTCGTTGATAGGATGAACCCAATATGTTCTTGAGCATTGGCGTCTTTGTCGTCGAAGACGGGTCGACGAAGGAGATAAACAGCCACAGCACGTGTTACGATCCATAGCCAACTGACGCGAGCCGCGAGCCCTATCCGACTCGCCGTGTGAAAGAGTGGGAGGTAGGAGCGGAAAAAGCTCTCACTCGCGAGGGCGAGCCTTGCGGCTCTCCGTGTGAAAATGGCCAAAGGATGGATGGATCGCGAGGTATTTTTACAGTTTATGAAATATTTTGTCGAACAAACCAGACCGTCGAAGGGGTGCCCGATTCTTATTATCTTGGACGGCCACTGTTCACATACAAAAAGTTTAAACGTTATAAACTTTTGTCGCGAAAATGGCGTTATTTTATTATGCCTACCGCCGCATTGTACACATAAAATGCAACCGCTGGACGTTTGTTATTTTAAATCATTTATGAGTTACTAACGATTTGTACCTTACTAGGTGGCTAAAAAGTCATTGCGGTCGTACCTTCGGACTCTATCAAATTGCAGGTGCTGTTACAGAAGCGTTCGCATTAGCATCATGTGTACAAACTGCGGTAAATGGGTTTCGAGTAACTGGGATTTGGCCCTTTAATAAGGATATATTCCAGGATTGGGAATTTGCACCCTCTAAAACGACCGAGATGCAAGAAAATGCATTACCAACCATACCTCAAGCCATCAGAGTTAATCGGGGTAAAACGTCTACGTCCACAAATACAACATTGTATGATAGGAATCCAACTCCTTCAACGTCGAAACAATTGGCTTCGATTTCAGATGGAAGCATCAGCGATCCGAAGACGACAACCTATATCAACTCTTGTAACGAAGTGGAAAAACCAAATAACTTCTAAACAGGTCTTGTTGCAAAAGGTAAAAGTAACTGACATAAGTCCCTACCAAAAGCAATGAAAAACAAGGAAGACTCTTCTAGACGTTCCTGAAATCCACGGTACTCACAGAATCGCCATACAAACTGAGTTAGAAGCATCGCAGGCCACACTTGATAAGAAAAATACTAAATCTGCTTAAACGGCTCTAACTATTGATGATAATAATAACGGAGTGCTCAAAAGTCAGAGATTAAAGATACGATCGACAATAATTTAATCACCACAACTGATGATGATGATACCAGTTGCACTGTATGTGGAGAAAAGTACGCAGAGAGTAACGAAGACTGTCAATTGCATTTATGTTCAGAGTGGGCTCACGAGTGTTGTGGAGTAATGGATGATTTGTATTTATCTGTCGCAGTTGTGAAATGTAATGTCCTTCTTGGGACACCGTCGACCATCTTAAGAGACCGGCTTCCTAAGATGGGACATTAACTCATTTTTTTTTTAATTAAAAATAGGCCTTTTCGTTCATTTGTTTATTATTTGTGTTATTAAGATAAGTTATAATTAGCATATAGTTTCACTTTATTATAATAAAGTTTTTGCAATATATATATATAGATTTTCGAATTTTTACTTTTGAATAAAACTGTCCCATCTTGGGTTACTCTCCCCTACATTTAAATAACAGATGGTTCTATATACGAAAACTCAATTTTAAAAGTTCATTCAAACATCTCAATCTGTGTAATACGGTAGGCATTAGAGCGCGTACATGAGTCAGACACGAGCGAAGGCGCTGCAGGCAGAAGTTCGCACACCGATTATCGCTGCACGCACGAGACAAGCGTGAAACGTGACCGCTATCCCATCGTAATTTTTATGTGACATGATTCTGATTAACCCGTTTTCGAAGAAAAAATCAAAAATTTTATTAAAACGACCCTATCGAACCCCCTTTTCTAGATAACGCCCGACCCTAGCGGTGAGCAGCCTCGCGCCCCCACTCCTATCGTTCTAACAGCGACAAATACGTAAGTACTTACCAGAACTTTTTTCGATGGTGCACTTGGACAAACGATGTTGACAGAGTGAAGTATTCGGTAAGAATGAACGTAAATCAAATTTGTACTCCTATAAATAATCAAATAGACGTACCGAATTCAAAGGTGCTTAGTAGATAATTCTGATATCATGTAGAAATTGTGTTTCTTTTAGATTATAACCAATGTTAATTCGTATCATCAAGCTAGTTGCAATGAAATTCCATTTAAATATGTGTAAATCAACGCACAATTGACATTATGTTCCGCTTGAATAGCGAATAGAATAAATTCACTAGATTATGGTAAGTAAAAACAATACAGCTTCAATGCATGCAATTGCATCATACATATATTCGTAACGCATATGTAATCGTGTTCTAACTTGTCTAAAATCTCCCGTTCTCTGTTTTTTATGCTCTACCGGTAAGCGGTCGTTGCGTATGGGACCCGCTCTCCCCACCGCGAGACGCTGGTGGAGTCCGCTAGGTCCCCGCCAGAACTGTCTACGCTCGCGGAGCACCTTATAGCGGGAGCCAGCCCGGGGTCACCCAGTCCGATCAGCGGTCTAGTCGTCTGATAAGTAGCGCGGCGAGAAAGAGAGAGATAGTGGTAGCGATAGAGAGAGAGATAGCGATAGAAAACCGGAAGTAAAGTCAATTTAGACCCCCTATGTAAACCTTATGGGATTTTGTACCAGAACCGGCCTAGCTACTCTACTTTAAGACATCCTGAGTTTTTTTGACAATTTAAAAAGAAAAATATATACAACTGCTACAAATTGCATATTGCATAGTATTAAAAAAAAAATGAAATAGTTTATTCAAATACATTGAAAAGATTGGTATTTAAAGTTACTTGACTTAAATATTACGTGCAAGAAATATTTTATACTATAAGCAGTACACAGAATGTTTCTTTATCTACTTTCGATATATGTATCTTATCAAACATTCTTAAGGTAAAATTATTTGCAATTTTACATATTTAGCAACTAAATGTTTTGTATTATTAATCATGCTTTGCATTAGAACACGAAATTGACGAGGAAGCGCTGTCACATCTGAATGACGATATAATAAAAGAAATTATCCCTGTGATAGGGAAAAGTGTAAAATTCATGGCGAAACTTCAAGAATATCGGACCATTTGTAAAGCAGATATAATGTTTGATGATGACGTAAGCACTGAAACAGTTCCTTCAAGTCCAGTTACAGAAGCTTCAACAAGTTCGGCTTCTACCATCATCGAAAAACGATCCCTTCAAGATGCCTATAAGAATTCTAAGCGGGCATATCCCTTTGTAGGAGAGGAAAATATGAAAAGGGCATTTTTACAGTTTTATCAGAGCTTGATTTACAAGACTTCTTTAGTAAAACTCCCCCAGGAAATTATATCTTAAAGCATTACAACAAAGAAAAAAAATTGGATAGGAAAACTAGAAATTTGCTGGTTGATATAATAGTAAAGGAGGCTATAAATGATAGTGGAAAGTCAGTATTAGATAACAGTATGCTTTTTACAGCATACCGGTTTTCACACTTTTTCTGTTCTAACCTTATACATTTACAGACTAATATCTGAAGATTTCGAAAATTTTGCTGTGAAAATATGCGACTTATTTCCCAATAAGGTGAAATCAACTTATTATATACCTTATATGGGTAAGGAAAACACGCCTACGAACAAACCCATTGGAGCGAAGGGTAAATTAGTTGACAAATATAGAAATTTACGACGCATGTACAACTACATTAATAAATGCCAACATGAATCAGACTCAGAAGACTCGCCAGAATCTGGTAAGGAATTAGTAAACTTGAATATTACATTTTTTTATAAGATTTGGTACAATATGTATTTATATTTGCTCCCAGATAACATAACAGTATTATTTTAACAGAACTAAGAGACAGCATCGAGTGGCTGAAAACGAATAAAGAACCACGGAATGAAGTAGTTCGCCACTGGAAATTAACATACAAATTGCGAAAGGCTTACACAACAAAAACCGTACATGAATTTCTAACTAACTGGCCAATACTGCTTACAAACGATGCTCAAAATTTAGTAATGATTTGAATTTTTTGTTTGTTTATAGTTCCTTTCATAGTTGTATGTGAATTTTCAAATAGAAGAAGATTTTAATGTAGAATACACTTGCTCAAATGCATTAATAGCTCAGTGGGAATCTTATTTTAAAAATATAATACATTTAATTAAGAAGACGGATAAAGAAGTGAACGAACTGTTAAGACTATTAGATTCAAATTTAACTGCTGGTTAGTATGGCTTCTGAAATACCTGCTAATATTGGTTCCTATCAAAAAAAAATCGTATTAATTTTTTTGTTATTTTAATTACAGATTCTCGAGTTCTCATTCAATTTTATATATTACTGTCATTGTTACCCCCGGCTACTCGTATACATTCCAAGAAGGTACATTGGAAACCGTCTATATTGGAGTCTCGTGAGAGCTTTCTAATGCATGTGACTGTAAGTACATGAGATTTTGTTACACTTTTTTTGTGCTTTATGCGCATGTATTTCATCTTTTTCAGACAGCTTCGGATATCCATATCAATATAGATAAAAGAAGAGAGAAGCTAGCGCAGTATGGACTGACAGTTCAACCCTATGTTCTTGTTGTCGGTTCTTCTGTCAGTGCCATCACCAGTTCGTACATGATAATAGATGAACACCTTTATAAGACTTCATCTGTTTTAAAAGCCATAGACATATGTTTTAAATCATTCCATGTTTTACATGCCGAATATCCCAGAGAAAGTGAACATATCTGGTTGTTCCTACAAAAAGCTATATATAAAATTAATACTACATGTGATAAAAAAATTTCTGCTATAGAATCCTTTATTTCGGGTTAATACTATTTCTAAACTTAGCAATTATTAATCTTAGTAAGAGTTATAAATAGTTACTGTTCCCAAATTTAAATAGTTCAGAATTACAAAATAGTCAAAATATTATAGCTGTATCCAAGATGTTTCTTTGTCCACAATGTGAATTGCAATTTACTGTACTAAAATGCTTGTTTTTACATATAAAATTAAAACATTTCACAAGCTTAGTCTTTCACTGCCGTCAAGAGAATTGTACTAGAATATATAATAATATATTGTTACGCTACACAGTAGCATACAAATAAACTTGGCAACCCAACGTGTGGGGCGTAACAAAGAATATTGCTACCCAAAGCAAGGGGTTTGTTTGAAAAGAAACATATGTCCTATTTATATACAATCGTAAAATCAATTTTACGTGGCGCCTAACCAACTTAACTAACTAGATTCATTTAACAAAACCTCAATAAAATATAATAGCAAAACAAAATGGATAAAACAAGAACAAGGGGAAGAAGTGCGACGAGGGGAGGAAGCAGGAGTGCATCGAGATCAGGGGAGAAACGAATGGAAGAAAGAGCTACTGCCAGTAGTACTGAAAGACAAGTCATAGAGGAAGCCAGGGAATTATTAAGCACGCAAGGGGATTCTGAAGAGCAGAGAGTTACCACACCAAAACCGGCGATGACCATTGTTAAGACTATTAGATTCAAATTTAACTGCTGGTTAGTATGGCTTCTGAAATACCTGCTAATATTGGTTCCTATCAAAAAAAAATCGTAATTATTTTTTTGTTATTTTAATTACAGATTCTCGAGTTCTCATTCAATTTTATATATTACTGTCATTGTTACCCCCGGCTACTCGTATACATTCCAAGAAGGTACATTGGAAACCGTCTATATTGGAGTCTCGTGAGAGCTTTCTAATGCATGTGACTGTAAGTACATGAGATTTTGTTACACTTTTTTTGTGCTTTATGCGCATGTATTTCATCTTTTTCAGACAGCTTCGGATATCCATATCAATATAAGATAAAAGAAGAGAGAAGCTAGCGCAGTATGGACTGACAGTTCAACCCTATGTTCTTGTTGTCGGTTCTTCTGTCAGTGCCATCACCAGTTCGTACATGATAATAGATGAACACCTTTATAAGACTTCATCTGTTTTAAAAGCCATAGACATATGTTTTAAATCATTCCATGTTTTACATGCCGAATATCCCAGAGAAAGTGAACATATCTGGTTGTTCCTACAAAAAGCTATATATAAAATTAATACTACATGGGATAAAAAAATTTCTGCTATAGAATCCTTTATTTCGGAGTTAATACTTATTTCCTAAACTTAGCAATTTATTAATCTTAGTTAAGAGTTATAAATAGTTACTGTTCCCAAATTTAAATAGTTCAGAATTACAAAATAGTCAAAATATTATAGCTGTATCCAAGATGTTTCTTTGTCCACAATGTGAATTGCAATTTACTGTACTAAAATGCTTGTTTTTACATATAAAATTAAAACATTTCACAAGCTTAGTCTTTCACTGCCGTCAAGAGAATTGTACTAGAATATATAATAATATATTGTTACGCTACACAGTAGCATACAAATAAACTTGGCAACCCAACGTGTGGGGCGTAACAAAGAATATTGCTACCCAAAGCAAGGGGTTTGTTTGAAAAGAAACATATGTCCTATTTATATACAATCGTAAAATCAATTTTACGTGGCGCCTAACCAACTTAACTAACTAGATTCATTTAACAAAACCTCAATAAAATATAATAGCAAAACAAAATGGATAAAACAAGAACAAGGGGAAGAAGTGCGACGAGGGGAGGAAGCAGGAGTGCATCGAGATCAGGGGAGAAACGAATGGAAGAAAGAGCTACTGCCAGTAGTACTGAAAGACAAGTCATAGAGGAAGCCAGGGAATTATTAAGCACGCAAGGGGATTCTGAAGAGCAGAGAGTTACCACACCAAAACCGGCGATGACCATTGAAGACATATTAGAATACTTTCAAGAGGAGAAGAGGCGAGAAAAGGAAGAAAAAGAAGTAAGAAGGCAGCAGAAAGCCATACAAAGGCAGAAAGAGAGAGAGGAGGACTTTATGAAACTACAGATGATAATAAGTAACACGAAGCAAGAGTATGATGACGCTAAATTCGAAAGATTCGACACATTAATAAACGAAGTGCAACAACAGTGTGACACCGCGATGCAGGTACAAAGTGAGAAAATATGCAAGAACACTGAGAACATTCATCAGGTCCTGGTGAGGCAACAACAAATCGTGCAACACCAAGAAAGGATAGACGACAGGGTGCTACAGGTAGAAAATGAAGTACAAAAGGGGAAGAGCGAACAGGAAGAAAATAGTACTAGAATTCGGAGGGAATTAGACAATATCAGAAGAACTGGTGCAAATACTTACATTGGGGGACCGATAATATCAACAACTCTGGCAGAATTGGTACCAGCGTACTATGGACATAGAAAGTTACACCTGGTAAAATATTTTGAAAATATGAGGAAATATATCGACAGCACTTATCAGGGTGATAGTCAAACGTATCTACCCCAGATAATGAACATAATAAGAAATAGTATGAAGGGTGATGCCGAAACATGGTTAAATATAAATGAATACAAATGTACAACGTATGAAAATTTCGAAAAACTATTCTTGGAGAAATTCTGGGGGGAACAGTAACACGCGGTGTTCCCAAGCGGTCACCCATCCAAGTACTAACCGCGCCCGACACTGTTTGACTTCAGTGATCGGACGAGAACTGGTCTTTTCAGTGTTGTGTGGTCGTTAATTTTTTAATCCGGGCTGTATGCAGTAGCATACAGCCCGGATTAAAAATACGGAGCCCAGAATATATTGTTACGCTACACAGTAGTGTAGCGTAACAATATATTCTTATCAAAAACACATGTCACTTAAACACGGACGTAAATGTCAACTACAATTACAGGAAGATCAACGAGTTAGCAATTGTATGAAAAATTGTGATATTGAAAGATTTAATGGCGTAGTAATGAAAGAAAACACTTCGAACCTATTGACACAAACTACCATCAATGTCACTCAAACAAATTTTCCAATTAGTTCAGAAAACATTCATGCACATACCATCAAGTTTATATCGAAATTATGTGGCCAATACTCTTTGCCACGAAGTATTGTCCAAACAATCATTGATGATGTATCCTTAATGTTTGAAACCAATTTTAACGTATTTAAATCCCTGTTATTGGCGCAACGTGAAGATGGAGAAGCTCTATCTGAAAAAGGACGCCGAATTGCTAAAAGTATTAATTGCAGAGCATAATACATTGTATCTTAAGCTTTTTGGAAACCTCAAACCGAAATATCATTTTCTAGTTCACTACCCTCGAATCATGACGGTTGTAGGACCTCTTGCGAATATTTCCTGTATACGATATGAAGGAGCGTATTCAAATTAGGTAGTAAACCCTGTTTCTTCTAGAATAAACATTCCTTATACCATGGCATTAAAACATCAACTTAATTTTAATTATAGAATTTTGTCTAAAACAGGATTTGAAGAAAATTTCGCTTTAGGGCAGTATATCTGTTTCAAACATTTTAATGAAATCAAATATGGAGCAACAGCAAGCTACTTGATACCAGAAAGTGTGACAGACCATATTTACTTCTTGTCTTGGGTTAAGAGATATGGCGTTTCTTTCAAATCGGGTTTGTTTATATCCTTTGAATTTAATAATTTTTGTCCCGTTTTTGGCTGTATTCAGGAAATTTTGACTCCAAATGATAAAGATATTTTTTTTGTAATACAAGTGTACGAAACATTAGAATATAATGATCATTTTCAGGCATTTATTATAACACAAACTGATGAAACACGTTGTATTTATATGAAGGAACTCATTTATTGCAATTCATTTATGTTACATACATTGTCAGATGGTCGAAAGTGTATTCAAATGTATTTGTGAATAAATGTTTTTAGGCGTTACTTTTATAAACCTATTATATTATTATAAAGTGTAAAGTGTACTTACATATTTCGTACTTGTACTCGTATAACTTGTCAAGTTATTAATAAATATATGAACCTAAGTTAGTCATATTTTGTTTTCAAACCCCAATTTGCAATTAATAAAATTTCCAAAAGATCCAAAATGGGATTATTTGAATGAACAAATTTTTTGCTTCAAATCAACCAAAAAAAAATGTTTGCATTGACACTCTTAATTTTGTGCACTCAACACATTTTATTTGCTAATGTAACCATAAAGATGTATTGAAGCAAGAATTTGTTTTTGTAGTTTCAACACAATTTTGAAGTTACGCTAAGCAGCAATGCTCGTTAAACAAAATATTTTTTTTGTTGTTCTACCATACTTAGAGCTGTATTGACAAATCAAAACCAATGTTACATCAACTAAACTGAAGTGTTGGATTAACGATTAAACTTGCTTAAATTGAAATTGAGGCTTCAGTTGAATCAACGAGTCTATTATTTTTAAGTTAACAAATATATTTCAACAAATCGTAAATTTTAATCTAACAATAAATTTCGGTGGGCCGTATTTAATGCAAATTTTTTGGTTGGTTATGCGTATTTTGGTTAAATCAATGCATTTCTTTCCCTCAGTGTACAGTGCTTTTGATGACTGTAGCCCATATAATAGAAAAGAGAAACACCAGAAATAGACGTTGAAAAACTCGTCGCAAAAGGGATTTTATACTGCTACTTTCCTTAAAATGAAAACTGAAGATCCTAACCAGTTCTTCAAATATACAAGAATGACTCCTGCTCAATTTTCCCATTTTTTGTCACATTTACAAAAATCATTGGCAAGGAAGACTATATCGGATAGAGTATGCCCCAAGGAACAATTGGCTATTTTACATTGCAGTATGTTCCTTACATCATGTAATCGAAAAAATGCATACATACAAAATTCTGTTGCAGATACCTATCGCAAGGTGTAAGCATGCAAAGCCTGGCCTGGTCATACAAATTAGGACTTACTACTGTACAGAAATGTATCCATGAAGTTTGTAAATTAATATGGGAGGTATATGCACCAGAGTATTTAACAGAACCTACCACAGAAGATTGGGAAAAAATATCTGATGATTTCTTCAGGTTATGGAACTTTCCCAATTGCATTGGGGCGATGGCTGGGAAACATATAAATATTCAGGCTCCAGCCAGAAGTGGTTCATTATACTATAATTATAAAAGAAATTTTAGTGTAATATTAATGGCTTCATGTGATGCTAATTATATTTTTAAACTAGTCGACATAGGAGCATATGGCTCATAAAGTGATGGTGGTGTTTTTAAAAATAGTGTGTTTGGAATGAGATTAGAGTCTGGAGCATTAAATGTACCGCAAGATAAATGCATTTCAAACACAGATATTAAAATGCCTTATGTCCTAGTAGCCGATGAAGCATTTCCACTGAAAACTCAGATTATGCGACCATATCCTGGTAGGAAATTGAGCCTAGAAAAAAATATTTTTAATTATCGTTTATCCAGAGCTCGGCGCGTGATTGAAAATGCCTCTGGTATTATGATAGCTAGGTGGCGTATTTTAAAGCAGACAATTGTAGCAGATGTTAATAACATAGATCATATAGTAAAGGCAATAATTGTTCTGCATGATTATTGTCAAATTAATAGTAAAGTGTACTGTCTGTCAGAATATACATATTGCCAGACAAGATGAAAATAATGGGCAATGGAGAACGGACATAGATAATGAATCACTTCAGTTTGTTGGTAGGTTATCAACAAATACAGCTAGTAGGACTTCTCAACAATTGAGGGATACATTATGTGATTATTTCATTTCACCAACAGGATCTGTGCCATGGCAATTAGGAAGAGTGACGCAAGGTTTTGTTGGTGAATTTAATAATTAATTTAGCATAAGGTATTTTTTTATGCATATAGCTTCCATAGTTTTAAACTTTGCTAAATCTAGATGTTTTTAATATTTTGTCATTAGATAATTTAATATTTTTTTTCTAAAATAAAATTGAATCAATATCTGTACTTGTTTTTATTTATATAAAATATACATACATATCTATACATGGACACAAATTTATTCAATTGATTCAAGCATCTGTACAATCTCTTGCCTAACTGCACGAACGACATGATTGGGCATTTCATCTAAACGCCTTGCTATATATACCCCAAACGAGACATTACAGCTTTTTGATACATTGCTTTTAATTTGTTCTTGTATATCTTTAGCCATATTTAAAATTGTCGATACATCATCATCCTTTTTTTTTTAATTCTTTTTGATGGGGTGCTTATAATGCCAGTAACTTCATCTAATATGTTGTCATCTGTCATTGTATTTTGTGTCCCCGGGCTAAGTGCAACTTCAAATTGGGGTATGTCCTCATCTCTATTGTCGGATGTAACCATCTGTGGTGAAAATGCAGTTGAAGGTGTACTTGAAGATTTTTGTTTTGCTTTTGTTGCTATATATGTTTTAAAAAGAAAAAGTTAACATATATAGGTGATATATTAACTATAATTAACTTGACTTAATATGTTTTGCTAAAAATGACATCTTATTTAGTTTCCCAGTCAAATCAGGACTGCGAGAGAGCGTGGACTAGGATTAGGGAAAATTTGGTAACTGCCCCTGTTCCTTCGTGCCCTAATTTTGATCGCGAATTCGTTATACAGTGTGATAGTTCGAATTATGGTTTAGCTGTTCTGATGATGGCGAAAAAGTCATAGCCTATATTTTCGATCTCTTACCAAACAAGAGCGTAATTTCTCTACTACCGAGAAAGAATGTCTAGCTGTGCTATGGGCAATAGAGAAATTTAGATCGTATGTCGAAGGACCGCATTTCACCGTGGTCACGGACCACTACTCATTGTTGTGGTTGAATAGATTACAGAATCCATCTGGACGTTTGGCTCATTGGGCTGTGAGGATCCAACAGTATGATTTCACCATTTTACACCGTAAAGGCAAGGAACATGTAGTGGCTGATGCGTTATCGCGTGCTGTACCATTGTTGGATTCTGTTAAAGGTGCGAATAGCCGAGATAAATGGTACGATCGTCTTAAAGCTGGGATTAAATCGTCGCCTGACAAATATCCTTCGTTTCGACTTATCGATGGTGAGCCACATAAGCTCGTGCGTAGCCCGTATCCTGATCTCGTTGACGAACGGTCGGAATGGAAACATATTGTACCTAAGAATGGGTGAAAAGAAATAATCCGTCAATGCAACGACGAACCTACTAGTGGGCATTTGGGAGTGTATAAAACGGTAAATCGTATTAGTCAAAAACATTATTGGCCTGGCATGAAGTCTGACGTCTATCAGTATATCCGGAAATGTGAAGTTTACATGAGGACTAAACCCTCACAGCAAGCCCCTGCGGGTAAAATGGGAGGACATTAACTTGTTTCGCGTCCTTGAGAGATTCTTTGTGCCGATATTGTTGGTCCTTTGCCTAAGTCTACACATGGCTACCAATATATTCTTGTGGTGTCGGATTGCTTTAGTAAATACCCATTGTTTTTTCCCTCTTCGCAAATTCTAGCAAGGCCGCTCTAACAGGGGAAAGAAAATACAATTCAGGAACCAAAAATAAACGATAATGCCCACGATAGTGAAATTACAAGACGCAGGAGCATCTCTCAAGGTAAAAGGAAGGAAATAGAGTTACAAAAATCTGTCGAAAAGAGCTAGCAGAGAAGGAAATAAGCTCGACACAAACTAACACGAGGTAAGCGAAAGAAAAATCGTAACAATAACTATTTTCTCTTAGTTGATTATCTTTAAATTCGGGTAAAGATTTATTATATAAATGGGGATATCCTTGAATCATATCGATAAGTATATCCACATCCATTCTTTTATAAATAATAAATTTTAAATTTTTAAAATAACTAACCAAGACACAAAAACGTTCTTCTTTTCTAAGAGATTTATGAGACGCTTCCTTAAATAACTTCATATTCTAACCGACTTCTGTAAAAATCACGTACAAGTCATAAAACCAAGAAACTGGTGCTAAAGCTGTTTAAATTTAAAATTTTTCGTATATGTAGACAAACGTTCTGATTGGTTGAACGCAAGCCCGTAACGTAAAATGTTAAAACTTGACCATCTTTCTACGGGCGGGCGGAACGGCGTAATCTATAAACGGTTACACGCACAGGCCATTTGCTCATGTTTTTCTTACGGTTACGGCATACGGGCGGGCAGGCGGACGGAAATCTATAAATTGGGCTGAAGTAGGGGAGATCGAACGCCTGAAGCTACCAGCCTCAGCAGGGCAACAAGTTTCAATCGAGAGAATGTTACAAAGTTTTCCAATCTATTGGAAGAAGTTATGGATCGGTACAAGTTTGTATGACAAGACATGTTTACAATGTCGATGAAACTGGAGTTACGACAGTTCAGAAACCGGATAGGATAGTAGTTGAAAAAGATGTAAAACAAGTCGGGTCCGTAACCTCAATTTTAGGAATCTATCTATTTATTAGACACATCTGCAATGACGATGAGTTTCTTGTAAGTTTTGTGACTGATCGTCCTATTCCTCTTGATGGACAGGTTACGGAGATAACCCATACACACGTTGAATCCACCCACATGGATCCAGCAAGTGTAGAAGAAACCTTACAAATTCTACGTGCTTCACACAGACTAAAATCGACTGTTGCTGAATCGTCAGAGCCCGCTTGTTCGGGAAATACAGTATATTATAGTGCTTCAGATATACGACCGTTTCCCAAAGCCGAACGACGCAAAGCTAATGTTAAGGGTCGTAAATTCCGTGGGTTATCCTCGAATGAATTTCTGACGATAGATGAATTCCGAAAATGTTTACAGCTCCCTATTCGCTTAGAAAAGCAAAATAGTTCTTTTTATTACCCCGAAGTAAAGTAACGATCGTAGATGAATTGGAAATAATTCAAGGTAAATTTAGAGTTAGAAACTCCAGTATCAGATTATGCGGCAAACCCCAGTAAACCACCCCATGCTG
This sequence comes from Protaetia brevitarsis, assembly GCA_004143645.1. Lineage (NCBI taxonomy): Eukaryota > Metazoa > Arthropoda > Insecta > Coleoptera > Scarabaeidae > Protaetia > Protaetia brevitarsis. The sequence goes on from RXPK01000305.1 coordinate 2,231,839, forward strand.
TTCGCAGCTGTCTTTATCACTACTTGAATAGAATTCCTGTTCATTCACTTCATTCATTCATTAAATTAGGATAGGCACCTAAAGTCCGGAGCTAGGTGCTCATTGTACCACCCCTATTAAGTCTCTTATTTCCATTCGAGCAGCTTGGTGTTCTCTATAAAGCCCAGTATCTTGCCCAATGGGAACTTGAAAACCTTCGAGGGCTCCAACAGATCTCTCCTGAAATATTTCTGCCTGAGTACCTTCAATTCCTCACATGTGCAGATTACATGTAAACTCGTTTCCTCCTGTAATTCGCATCTTCTGCACCACGGTTCGCTTACTCGACCTGTGTTGTATAGATGCTTTTTCAGAGGACAGTGTCCAGTTACCAACCCAGTTATGGTTTTAGCTTCTTTCGTGCTGCGCCTAAGTAGGTTATCCGAGAACCTAGCATCCCCATCCCCTATTAGCGTTTTGGTATGGAGTTGATCTTCTGTCGACCTCCATTTCATTGTACTTTCTTTATCTAACCAGGTCCAGATCTCCCTTCTTGCGAAATCCTTAGTAACCCCACATAACGGGCTCTGGGGTGGGACTCTGTACAGTTGATATTGCTTTGCTTTGCTTTGATATTACAAATTGGTACTCTGTAACTGCTCGGGCGTCATCGTGACCCGAACGTACTTCCCATGTTTAAAATCATAGCGACCCATGCAAACCTGTCGCTATCCAATATCAACATACCTGTCCTTGTCTTACATACAAGGTAGTTGTATTTACCTATCTTTGTTGTTGGACGTGCGAAAATACGATTTTAGAAATTTTCGATTTGCGTTTGAAATAATTTTACAACATTTTTAACGTTTGGTGAACAGATGTGTAAATGGTCAGTAGTTACCTTAAATCTTCCTTTTTCTTTATTTGATCTCAGAGTGTTAAGACGACTACATCTTTGATCTTTTAGTTAAATATATACAGTAAATAATTTTAAAATATTATAACTACGATCTTTCATTATGAGCCTAAGTTGAATATATTTTGTATTTGTTATTTTATCACAACATTTAACATATAAACATTTATTAATATTTTTCTTATACCGGGTGACCAGAAAGTTCCCGCACTTTTTTGTTTGCTCATTTTTGGTGATGTTATTGCTATTCTTTATTGTTTTTGATAATTTTATGGGATTCCTTGTTGAATTCTGATCTAGAAAAAGCTCTAATTATGTTTTTATTTTCAGTTGTCTTAAAGTTATGAATCGTGAAAACGTGCGTGTTACTGTTGTTGAATTGCACAAGGCAGGAATGAAGACGGCCGATATTGTTCGCGCGACTGGCTACAAGAAACGAACCGTCTACGATGCCGTGAAACGGTTCAAGGAGACTGGCAAGACCGCTGACCGTCCTCAAAGCAGTCGTCCGACCACTAAAACGACTCCGGCAAACGTCAACAAGATCAGATGCCGCATTCGTCGCAATTCTGGAGTTTCGATGCGTAAAATGGCCCAGGAGCTCGGAATGAAGCGCGAAACCGTCCGCGTTATCGTCAGAAAGAAGATCGGTCTTCGTAGCTACAAGATCAGCTGCGCTCATTTTCTCAGCGATGCAGCAAAGGCAAAACGATTACAAAAATGCCGGTGGATGCTGCGCCTGGTCGCTGGTGGTCGCTTGAACAAAGTTTTGTTCACAGATGAGAAGATTTTCACCATTTCCCCGGCACACAATCGTCAAAATTACCGTCAACTTCTGCGTAAGGGTCAGCAGAAGACCGCTGCAGCAAAAATCGCGGAGCGCAGGCACTTTCCCGCTTCCGTCATGGTCTGGGCCGGAATTTGCGCCACTGGAAAGACTCCTCTCGTGTTCATCGACCGAAACGTCAAAATCAACGCCGCGAACTATCAGCAAATCATCTTAAGAGATGTTCTAGAACCCTGGGCCACGCGTCATTTCGGCCAAGACGGATTCACGCTCCAGCAAGACTGGGCACCGGCTCATTCGGCTCGAACAACAATTGCTGTTTGTGAGACCTGTTTCCTGTTTTTGGGGCAAAGACGTTTGGCCGTCAACTCGCTCGATTTGAACGCCATGGACTACTCCATGTGGTCCATCTTAGACGAGAAGCTATCAAGATTCCGATACAATAATGTGGAAGCGTTGAAAGCGGCTTTGGAGCGTGCCTGGGACGAGATTACGGTGGAACAGTGTGCGACCATCGTTGGCAATTTTCGTAAGCGAGTCAAAAAATGTATTGAAGTTAAAGGATCCAATTTTGTGCATATGTTGTAATTTTTTTTGTTAAAATATATATTGTTATTAGTCTAATAAACATGTTTATTATTTTAATCGTGTGCATTTTTATATTTATAATGTATTTCTGTACAGTTGAAATATCTAAAAAAAGTGCGGGTATTTTCTGGTCGTGGCTAGTATTTAAGGTAGTCATTTTATATTACATTTAATAGCCCTCGTCCGGTTTAACCACTTTCTCCGGGTTCTCCGAATTACCGAGGGACTGTCGTGCACAGCGTAATTTCCCGTGGCGTATGTTTACAGCAAGTTTGTTTGTTACCCCCCGTTTTCGGGAGAGTTTCCAGCCGAAGGAAGGGCAGTTGCAGATATGTAGTCACGAGTCACAGTCAGAATAGTTATATCCACGCAGCTGAATTCAACTATCACAACGAGCATCAACTTCGAGTAGGGGGGCTATGGGGCTCCTCAATCACTTTCAAGGTCGTTCGTCCACCAGGTCCCCTCCAACTCCACGATTGCGATCGCGACCGCGGATCGCTTTGATTCGCGATTTTATTCGCGAGTTTTAATTTAATTGTGCTTTAATTTGCAGTTTTTGATTACAATAAAGCTTCACCTACGATGATGACGTCCACTGTAACGGTAGATGTGGAGAGCTTTTCTTTGAGAGGTGAGGGGATATCACAATATGCAACCCGCGAATTATTTTAAGGCCGTGGTCGCGACCGCGAATCATTTTGATTCGCTGTTTAATTCGCGGACTCCAGACCGCTTTCACATCTACATCCTAATTTAATTCGCAGTTTTTGATTGCAATAAACCTGTGATACACATATGGAGAGCTTTGACTTAGGGGTAAGGGGTATCACGATCTCTAGTGCGCGAATTATTTTTATTCACAGTTTAATTAGCGGTTTTGATCGCAATAAAGCTTCACCCACGGTGCTGACGTTCACTACATGTGGAGAGCTTTTATTTGGGAGGTGAAGGGGGATATCACGATTTCTAATCCGCGGAATTATTTTAATTCACGATTGAATTCTGACGGAGTTCGTTTAAATTTCACCTTATTTCGAAGTGAATTCTGTCCGCAATTACTTTTTGTCTTTTTCTTTCAAAGAATTTTAGGAATTCTAATTGATTCTAATACAACGACTTTCTCATCGTGACTATGTGGAGTACGCATTCTTTCAAAAATTTACAGCAGAAATTTTGCATAGAGATACCGTTGTTGTACTAAACATGGCATATGACCTCGCATTGTCTAAATATTTTTAATTCATGAAACAGGGACTGTGACGTTATTGTTATTCTTTAGCTTCCATTCTGTATTAATTAACAACTCAACACATATGTGTACCTACCTGTGACGTAGTTTTTTTCACATTTTTCGAAGTAAATTTCTTTCAAAAAATGTTAAAAATTTTCCCTCATTAAGAAACTGCGCGATTTCTAATCCGCGAATTATTTTAAAGCACGATTGAATTCTAATGTTATTCGTTTAACTTTCACCTTCTTTCGATGTGAATTCTGTCCACAATTACTTTTGTCTTTTTCTTTCAAAGAATTTTAGGAATTCTAATTGATTCTAATACAACGACTTTCTCATCATGAGCATGTGGAGTACACATTCTTTCAAAAACTTTAGTTTAATGATTCTGACTAATTATAGGTGCTTTCTTTTGGCTGCATAACCTGTAATTCTTGGAATTGAATAACGGAATATAAAACGTACTTCGTCTTCAGTTATGCCCTCATTCTCTACTTATTGAGAGAGTATACTGCAGTGTAGTAGTATATCTGTGAGTTATCTTTTTTGTGAATGTGTGACTGTTTTTCTCATTACTCAAGAATGGCGTGTGAGTTAGCAACAAAGATGGTAGCAACCATGGGACGTGTTAAAAGCACCGTTCGAAGAGGTGATGATGTAACTTCGTTCATCAACAGTTGTTCGAAAAGCATTCGAACCTTAAATTTAGCACTAAAAAAGACTAATAGTATTGGGAAAAAAGTAAGTATACAATTTTTATTACTTTGTTATTACAATTTACTCTTATTTCGTTATTATATAGGCAAATTTAACTTCTGCTATCGGGAAACTGATGGGGTACCGTACTTACCTCAAAACATTGATGGTACAAGGAGGCGGAAAGGTGAAAAAAAGTGACCGTATTCGATGGCATGATGTAAAGTCTGCATTCCAAAGTCGTATCCGAACGGGCTGCATTACTAATTTACGTCATATCGATCCAATAACGTTTTTAGACGATTCAAAAGGAATGTTCGTGAGACGTATTAAGAATGAGCTCAAGAAAGAGCCGTTTTTAAAAGTTAATACGACATTTAGCGGGAAATTTAAACTCGGGGACGTGGAAGAATTTAAATATTTTAACACGAAAAATGAAATTATTAATGCAGACACCGATTTGGATACGTGGTATGTTGAATACATCGAAAACGTAATTTTACGTGATCTCGAAGAATTTCAAGTAAGTTACACACACAATATATAATAGTAGTAGTAAATACTAAGTAAAATCTCTTTATCTTAGGAAAGGGATAGCGGGTGGACGTTGTTAGCAGTAGTGGATCTGGCGGTGAATATTAATAAATATACACCACAACGAGTCGGGTCCTATTTACCTTTACCACCAGCAATTCAACGTAAGAAAGCCTGCGTTAACGTCAGGAATATGTATGACGATGCATGTTTTGCATGGGCCATTGTGTCAGCTCTATACCCCACCCAAACCAATGCCGATCGAACCAGCAGCTACCCCTACTACATGGAAGTGTTGAATCTTGAAGGTATCAGCTTCCCCATCCAACGCTCTGACATTAAGAAATTCGAGAAGCTGAACAACATAAGTATTAATGTGTATGTGCTAGATAAGAAATTGAGATGTTCACCGAACCGCCTTACCAAAAATGTCGTTGAGAGGCATGTGAATCTGCTTTTAGTACAAGACCCAAACGACCACACTAAGTGCCACTACGTGTGGATAAAAAATTTAAGCAGATTGGTGACAAAACAGTTAAGCATGCATAAAAGTAAGAAGTTTTTCTGTGATCGTGTTTACACTATTTTTATTCTGAAAATAAACTGAAAAAACATGGTCTAGAGTGCTGTAAAGTGAATGACTATAAAGTTTCATTTCCGGATGAAAAAGTTATTAAATTGAAAAACAAATTGACGGCCCCTTTCGCAATATACGCGGACTTTGAGTGTCTACTGTGTCCCAATAACGACCACAGACGTACTCACAAACATGTGCCATATAGTACGGGTTATTATTTTAGGTGTTCTTATGACAATGAACTTTCTTATTATCGTAGTTTTAGAGACGTTACTTGTGTGCAGTGGTTTGTGCAAGAACTACAGCAACTCGCGGAAGACGTTGAAACTGTACATTGGTGCGCTGTTCCTATGGACAAATTAACTGATGAACAATATTCCCTGTATTATAGAGCTACAAAGTGTCATATCTGTGATCGTCCTCTCGGACAAGACAGAGTGCGCGATCACTGCCATTTAACGGGGAAGTTTCGTGGACCGGCACACGCCCAGTGTAATTTAGAGTTCCAAATAACGAAAAACATTCCCATTATTTTTCATAATCTCTCCGGCTATGACGGGCATTTGTTAGTGGAGGAATTGGCGAGAACAGGTAATCTGCAAGTACTTCCCAACAACACTGAGCAATATATTTCTATGACGTATTCTTTCGAAAATAGCGAGGTAAAATTTAAATTCATAGACTCTTTTCGATTCATGGCTTCCTCGTTGGATAAATTAGCGTCTTATTTGGAGGAATATCCTATACTAGAGAGCCAATTTAATAGAGACGTTAATTTATTGAAACGAAAAGGCGTGTTTCCATATTGTTATGTAAGTTGTTGGGAAAAATTGCAAGATACCCATCTACCACCGATTGAGACTTTTTATAGCGATCTAACAAATACTTCTATTACCGAAAGAGATTATATGCACGCGCAAAGGGTTTGGCAAGAATTCAAGTGCCTGAATTTAGGGGAATATTCCGACCTGTATCTGAAAACTGACGTTCTATTGCTAGCCGATGTTTTCGAAAATTTCAGGAAAAATTGCATGCATAATTACGGTTTGGACGCCGCACATTATTATACGGCCCCCGGATCATGGGACGTTATGTTGAAGACAACAGGTGTGGAATTAGATACACTTCAGGATGTAGACATGTTGTTGTTTATTGAAAAGGGCATACGAGGCGGCATGACACAATGTTCAGCTAGGTATGCTAAAGGCAATAATCAATACATGTCTGACCATGATCCGACAGCTCAGAATATATTTTTAATGTATTATGACATTAATGCAATGTATTCCTGGGCAATGTCACAATACCTCCCGTACGGAGGATTGAAATGGGTTGATGATTGTGAAAACGTAAATTTTAATATACCTGACGATAACACAATCGGATACATCCTGGAAGTGGATTTGGAATACCCCGAAAATATCCATGACCGTCAGAGCGACTTGCCTATGGCTCCTGAGAAAGGAAAACCTCCGGGCAATAGGCAGGAAAAGATGTTAGCGACGTTGCGAAAGAAAGAAAACTATGTTCTTCATTATCGCAACCTGAAGCATATCTATCTGAGGGCATTGTCTTATCAAAAATTCATAGAGTCTTGAAGTTTAAACAATCAAATTGGTTAATTCATACATCGAATTACAATTCTGAGACAAAACGCTAAAACGATTTTGAAAAGAATTTATTTAAATTGATGAATAATGCAGTTTTTGGAAAGACAATGGAGAATGTGCGGTTGCGACGTGATATAAAAGTAGTGGGAAAATGGGAGGGTAGATATGGCGCGGAGGCACTAATTAGCAAACCTAATTTTAAGACTAGAACTATATTTAATGAAAATTTAGTGGCTATTGAATTGAATAGGACGGAAGTGGTGTTCGATAAACCGATTTATGTGGGTATGTGCGTACTTGACATTTCAAAAACAATATTGTACGAATTTCATTACAGCCACATGAAAAACGTTTATGGTGATAAGTGTAAGTTGTGCTACACGGACACTGACTCTCTCATATACGCGATAGAGACGGCAGATGTTTATGAGGACATGAAACGGAACATTAATCGTTTTGACACCAGTGATTACTCCTCAGACAATGTATATAATATTCCGCGTGTAAATAAAAAAGTACCTGGATTAATGAAGGATGAAGGTGCCGGTAAATTACTGTTGGAATTTGTGGGCCTGCGTGCAAAAATGTATGCTTGTAAATACCAAGACTCCAACATTATAAAGAAGGCCAAGGGAGTACAGGGGAGTGTTCTCAAACAACAAATAATGTTTGAAGTTATGTGAAGTGTTTATTGCAAGATAATGAAATGCAACATAATCAGCGTAGTATACGATCATTTAACCATACCTTGTATACAACCAATCAAACAAAGATCACTCTCAGCCCCTACGACGACAAGCGTTTTCGAGTGCCTGGATTTACCGACACCCTACCTTGGGGACATTATTCCGTACCGCAATAGGAAAGTACCCCCCCCACTACCATGACTACTGCTTTTCAACATGAATTGGCAACAAACAATTAGTTTAAGACAAGTAAGTGTTTAGTGCAGACGTGCAACATAAAATGGAATTAAGTAATATATGAAATTTTGAACTAAGAATAATATATTAATATTTATTTTCTTCCTAGATACATACAACGAATTTATCGATAAGGCATTAAACATGCAAGAAAAATCAATCGCTGCAGAGAAACAGCTAGTCGGACAGTCAACCTATCTGCTCAACAGAAGCGGTTCCAAGTGGATTATTGTGGGTCTTAGTCCAGCTGCAGGGTTCGTGCCAATCATCCAGATAAGATCGTGCACATCCTGCATATTCTTCACAATCGAAGAATGGAGTGAATTTTGCCAGAAAGAAGGATATACCCCTAATCATAAAATTGAAGCTAGCATGTATAGGGACATCAGTGTTATAAGACTAAAGAGCCGACATCATGATATTGTTTTATCAGCCGAAACATATAATAATCTTTTTAATTTACAACAATTAATTAATAAAAAAATTAATTTGTTGGTAAATGTTGATTTTGTAACATTTATAAATCAGTATTAAATTCATGTATAAAATTAGAAGGTGATTTGTACACTAATATCTTAGCTTTATTATCCGCATACACTAATTCTTATAATGCGTTGTACTTGTTGGAAGCATTGCACATATGTTTCAACGCTATCTCTTATGATTTTGAAGTGATGAAGATCGGTGAAAATTAAAAAATTATTATGCTCAAATATATATGTGTGTTTTATTTCAAAAAAGAAATTATAATAAATTTGTCAACATGATTACAATATATTATTTTTATCAATCCAACTGTTGTGTGAATTGTCAAATCCAAGCCACTTAACATAACATTTGTTTCCTTTTGTTCGCAACACCTTTTCAACGAGATAAACGTCTTCATGTTTTGTCTTCTGCAATTCTGGTTCGTAAAAACATCCTAGAATTGCTCTTCCTTTCATATCCTCCAATAGATATGTAGCTGGGTTAGTTACTTGCACTTTGGTTATTTTAAAAAGTTCACTACTCCAATTAGCCATATACCCCTTCTGAAATACTCCCTATACTTGCTGATTCGAACAGTATCCCAAGTTTAAATTTATTTCTCCTTTGACTTTAATATTTCTGTAAACGGTAGATAGAAGATATTGTTCATTCTTTCTTGTGACATCACACGGGTTCATTTTAATCGTTCTATGTTTTGTTTCGTTATATTTGCTAGCTACTTCCTGTAAAATATCAATCCATTTGTAGGACCCCCTCAAACTGAATGCCTTGTATAGTTTGTTTTTGATTGTGCGAATCACCCTTTCAGCTATTGACGCTTTCTTAGTACTATACGAAGAATAGTGATTTATCCCATATCTTTTCATTAATTTCTCAAACTCCCGATTGTAGAATTCCTTACCTGCATCTGTTTGCAAATTTTTGGGGGAACGCCCATACTGCAAAATATTAGACATTGCCCCATTGACTTCACTAGCGCTTTTGTTTTTCAATCCATATAACCATAAAAACTTTGAAAAACAGTCAATTACGATTAAAACGTATTTGTAGCCGTTATTCTCCCGTTTATAAGGTAAGAACTCCATTAAATCCGCCTGCCATAAATCGTCTAAACCTTTAATTATTACACGTCGCCTTAGAAAGTTTCGTCTAGATGGTCGGTGTAGTTCATTCACAACGTCCTCTTTACTCATATTATATGACTACTGTGTGTTTTTGAAATAGTCTAACACCTTTTTAGGTTAATAGTTTTTTGTGTGTCCAGCTCCACTGTTAAACTATTTATGCGAGATTCCAAGTCAGATATTTTAGACTCTATTCTTTTAACTACGTCTTCTATTTCAGAACCTATTTGTTTTCGAGCGTCAGTTAATCTTTTATTGTTGTGTTGCATTATTTTGGATATATAACGTACATTTACACAATCCTCACCATCAACAGGATCAGCCACATATCTGATACGTTTCCCGTTTGCATTAACGTCTCCTTCAGACGTCAGGAAGAATTCCGGACGGTAACGTTTGAAGCTCGAATTTGTTTTATTAGAGTTAAGAAAACGTCCAAACTTATCGATACTCATTCTGAAAATGATTTGTGTTTGTTGTCAACATTGTTTTTATTGTACAACACCTGCCTCTCTCAATTCTTCTATTATAGACATGATTTCGTTATTGTGGCTAGTATTTCCTGCTTGCTGGGATGCTTTTAGAAGTCGAAGACGATCAACTAATTCGTTGATATCATTCCAATATACATATTGATATGGCGCCTCCGATACGATCATATGACCTTTACCAGAAGCTCGTTCTAGCAGCGGTTTGATTATATTATTATATTTGTAGCTTTTGTTTCCCTTCAGCTGATGTTCGGGATTGAAATCGCGATATAACACATGGGTACGTTGTAAGATATCGCGATATGAATTTCATCCTCCGGAGTGTAAGTAGCGGGCTTCTCTTGAACAGCAATCATACAAACCTCTGTACCTTTATACACTTTATCGCTGATTATCATATCATTCCCAGAAAAAATAATAACACTGTTACCAATTTTAAACGAGCTAGTGTGAGGATCTATTATTGGTCCAAAAGTGGTGTCTAACGCTTTGGTGCTCGTATCGCTGAGGAGTCTTAGTATATAACTTTTAGGTGGAATTGTTCTAATATTTGGCGATGTGGGTGTTAGCATTGCTTGTGGGGAAGGAGATGATTGAGTTTGTGTTGGTATTTCCAGTAAAGGTTCTTTATTATTAATTAGGGGCCCCTTGAGAGATCGAACTTCTTCTTTAAGCGTTGAACCCAATTCTTTCAACGGTTCAGAAATTGGTTTGAACGTTTTCTGTAACAATTCATCAGTGTCCGCTCGACCTTGTTTTAGTTGCATATGTTTTTTTCGTATTGCTCTACTAGCTTTTAGAATTTTCAATTTCAGCTCCCGTGTTTCCGGACTTGCTTCCATGTTTATTCGCTCAATTGTGATGAACGGTTACCTGTTGTAATAGAACAGCTACCCCGTTGTAATGCAACGGTTACCCCGTTGTAATGCAACAGCTACCCCGTTGTAATGCAACAGCTACCCCGTTGTAAATGCAACAGCCACCTGTTGAAATGTAACAGCTACCTATTGTAATTAAACAGCTATACCCCGTTGTAAATGCAACGGCCACCTGTTGAAATGGAACAGATAGCTGTTGTAATAGAACAGGTAGTCCGTTGTATTGGAAAATCAGTCTGTTACTAAACGGTTTCAACGGATATTAAATCTTTTATTAATAACAGAACATTTACTCTTACATGAAAATAACAATATCAATATCTGTTTGATTTTCTTTTTAACCTTACTCGACATAGTTAAGAATGTGAATGAGTTGTGTTGCTTTGTTTAGAAGTATATATGCCAATCAAAGGTCTTTTTATAACGACCTTTATCAATATCTCTATCCTTATCAATCACAGAATCCATACTTATCCTTCCAACATTCAGCACACATAGTTTTGAATTGATGAAAGGTCATGTCAGCACCGACATGGTCATCATATACATGTTTCAAATTCAGATCATCTTGTTTAAAAACAATTAAAAAATTGCAGTTATCGCGGACTAGTTGTTTTGGGATTCTAGAATATGTTTGACACAAATAAAAGCTGTCTACAGCTTTATGTCTACCCATGCAAAAGTAAAGTCTAATCTTATCTTGCTTATCACACACTACATCGTCGAACACAAAAACTGAATTCTCTCCTGCGTCCATAGGATCTACAACTTCTTCATTCTCATTATATGCGTAATATTGTACACCTGATGACTTCATAACCTTCTCAAGGAATTGATACTTCGGCTGATATAAAGATTTGGAGTACACATACAAATTATCAAACCTGAGCCCGTTCTCATCAATTAATAACGTAAGCATAATATTCGTCTTCCCACAGTTTGAAGGACCACAAATTATACAACGTAGCGTATTAGGTAGCAAACCTCCATGTCTCTGCGGACATTCATCATCTATATCCAAGTTTAACACTTTTAGACGTTCCTTTTGTTGAACTAGTCGCATTGTAAATGAGATTTCAACCAAAAGATCATCTGTATAAATATAAATCAGTTTATGCAACAAGTTCATTTAAATGTCGCACCTTAAAGAGGGAGGAGGTTTTGTCAATAACCTTATAAATAAGCTACCTATAGAGTTGCACCTACCAGGATATCAATATTGCGGCCCTGGCACAAAATTAAGGAAAAGGTTGACACGTGGAGATTCTGGTATTAATCAGTTGGACGTGGCGTGCAAAGATCACGACATTGCATACTCGCAAAGCAAAGAGTTGAGTAGCAGACACGAGGCTGACAAAGTTCTTCAAGAGAAAGCCAGGTCAAGAGTTAAAGCGAGTGACGCTAGTGTGGGTGAAAAAGCAGCTGCATGGACTGTTACCAATATTATGAAGGTTAAACGAAAGTTGGGGATGGGGTTAGAACAGAAAACCGTTTGGGAAAACTGTGTTTAAAAAGGTTAAAAATGAAATGAAACGACATAAAGTTATTGATTTGAAAGAAGGGGCAAAAGTATCTCTCAAAGCTGCTAGAGCAGCTATTAAAGAAGCAGGTGGACGCAAACGTATACGCACTCCGCGAATCATACCAATTCCCAAGAGTGGTGGATTGTTACCATTAATACCGTTGTTTGCGGGTCTCAGCGCGCTCGGTAGTCTAGCAGGCGGTGCTGCTGGGATTGCCAACGCTGCTAACAAGGCTAGAAATGCACAACAGCAGCTAGTAGAGGCACAAAACATAACAAAACAATGGAAGCCATCGCATTAGGGAAAAAAGGTGATGGTCTATATATGAAACCGTACAAAAAGGGAATGGGTTTATTCATAAAACCGTCAAAAAACTATTAAGACGACTACCGCGAAGAGCTTTAACTAACGTGGACATTCTAAAATTTGCTAGAAATATACCTCATTTTCGAGGAGTGTTCATGAGAGATCGTTTACCCAAATTTCCTCATAAAGTTGAATGTGCGGTAGTCAATTTAGATTCTTCAGAAGGCCCCGGAACACATTGGGTTGCTTATTATAAGAAAGAAAATTTAGTGTACTATTTTGATTCGTTTGGTAATCTGAAACCGCCTTCGGAATTATTAGACTATTTCAATATAAGGGAGAAAACAATAATTAAATATAATAATGACAAATTTCAAGATTTTAATCAAGTTAATTGTGGTCATTTATGTCTAGAATTTCTAATAAATAACTCGTAAGCAAACATTGTAGTTTAGTCATGTCATATACATTCACATTAAAAGGAACGAGCCATGTGCTCTCTGCTAACTACTATCCACCAATTGAAATGAACTCTAAATACGACTATGCTATCGGACTCATAAGCTTACATACATACAATACGATTCCGAATATAACCGAAAAGAACAACACATTTTACTATGATAATAAGGTGTTAAAAATCTCCCGTAGGATCATATGAAATAAGTGATATTGAGGAATATTTACAACGTTTTATGTCAAAAGATTCGATATCGCTCAAACCGAATAATAATACGTTGAAAGTAGAAATCGAATGCAAACACACGATAAACTTTGAGCGAGAAGGTACTCTGGGTAGACTTCTAGGTTTCAGCAAAAAGTTTCTTGAGCCCTAATCATAAGCACGAGTCCGACTTACCCGTGCAGATTTTAAAAGTTGTGACAATACGCATAGAATGCAATATAATATCGTCCACCTACCACGGTACACATCCTTCACATACATTGTATGAATTTTCGCCACAGGTGGAACCTGGTTATAGTATATATATTGAGCCGCAACACGTGATTTATTTACCCGTAAACAGAAATAGTATAGAAAACATAACTTTAACTTTGGTGGATCAAGACGGTGATCCCGTAGACTTCCGAGGTGAACAGATTGTTATTAGATTAGAATTGAAGAAGTTGTAATGGGTTTATCGTTTGCCAACCGAAAATATAAAGTAGGAGGAAACACTTCATCCCTCACCATTCGCGATCTAGACATTCAACATTTAACACATGCCAATATTTCATATCTGCAGTCAATTGGGCTGAAAGTGATAAACAATGGAAAAATTAGAAATATTCGGAGGTCTGAATTTCGACGAAACAATAACCAAACAAGAATACCACACTTATTACCGAGAACAATAATTTTAAACCTAAACGATGAAGTACGCATTTGTATCCAACATCAAGATATCTATACTCTCCCCAGTGAAAGCTACATATATTTGCAAGGAAAATTTAAAGTTGGCGATGAAGGAACCGGCACTTGTACTTTAACAAATAATGCATATGCTTTTATGTTTGAACAAATACGCTATGAGATTAATGGAGTGGAAATTGATCGCTGTACTAAACCTGGTATTACTACAACATTAAAATCATTAGTCTCCTATAGTGATAATCAAAGTAAGTTGCTGCAAATGGCAGGATGGGAGCCGTTCCAAAAAAGTCAACCCACATTATCAGATAATAAATTTAATGCGTGTATTCCACTAAAATTCTTAATGGGGATGTTTGAGGATTATAAACGCATATTAATAAATGTTAGTCAAGAATTGATTCTCGTTAGAAGCCGAACGGATGACAATTGTTACACAAACACAGTAGAGGCAGGCACGAAGAAGGCGTCTATCGAAATCGAGAAGCTCGAATGGCATGTACCTCACATAAACGTTAACGATGATATTCGATATAAGTTATTAGATGCTATTCAACACAATAAAACAATAAAAATCCCGTTCCGAAAATGGGAACTGTATGAATTACCGTCACTACGTAACACTAAAACAGATATTTGGCAAATAAAATCTAGTACAAATATGGAGAAACCGCGCTATGTACTTATCGGCTTTCAAAATGAGAGGAAAGATAATTTTAAAAAAGACTCTTCGCTGTTTGACCATTCAAAAATAACCAATATCAAACTATATCTTAATTCAGAAAATTATCCTTACAATGATATGAACATAGATATGAATGATAAACGCTATGCTATAGCCTACCACATGTACACCGCCTTCCAACCAAGTTATTACGGTGGGTCGAGTACACCATTAATGGATTATATGAAATTTGCCGAATGTGCTGTGTATGTAATTGATTGTTCGAAACAGAATGACGCGGTAAAACCTAGTACTGTAGATGTGAAATTGCAAGTGGAATCCAAAGAAGCATTTAGTATTAACACTGCTGCGTACTGTCTTATTCTGCATGACAGTGTTGTGGAGTACGAACCTCTCAACGGAACAGTTAAGAAATTAATTTAGACATGAACGTTACGTTTAGTAATGTGCCAGTGAAATATGAGTGGTGTGAAGATGAAGATAGATGTTCAGAATGGGTGTTTCGTGCGGCAGATCGATTAAGATTTCAAAGACGGATAAAATATATGGAGGAAATTTTGAAACCTGTTTTGTTATCAACACCTAGGGATAAAATATTTAGACGACATTATGAATCTTTTCTGATTATTGATATGTAAGGATTAAACAATGACGACTTTATGCCTAAAGAAATGTCTATTTCGGATGGGAAACGTTCTATGCACGTTTTGTTTAAACCTTCAAGACCGTTTCACCAACTACCACATTATAAACAGAAGGAGATACGCTGGCTGGAGAGAAACTATTTGAATATTAATTATGGTGATGGTTATGTAGAGTTAGGATCTATTGGGAAAATTTTAAATAATATTAATTGTAAAGCTTATGAAAAGATTTATGTGAAAGGTCATCAGAAAGCTGATTTTCTAAGAAAATATGTAGACTTAAGTATTGTTAATTTAGAGTTTGTAGACGATAATTGTGTTCCAAATTTTGTAAAGAGTGATTCTGCTTGTTTTTATCATGTTAAAGGTAAATTAAGTATGTGTACAGAGCGTAATGTGGAAATGATGTTAAATTATTTACTCGATAAGTAGTTCTTAAATATTTTATTTATAATAAATATTTATTTTTATTATTTTTATTTAACAAAATAAATCGATAAAATCCAAAATGTTGTTTTATTTAATGAAAATCGCGAATTAAAATAATTCGCGGGCTTTCAGAATACAACTTTATTTATTACTTTCTTATATACATAGTATTATTAGCAAAGACTACGTCACATATCCTAATTTACAACTATTTTAAATAATATGTTCTACATAACAGTGGTATTATTAGTAAAGACTACGTCACATATAGTAAATTTAAAAATCTCTAGGAATCAGTACCAGCGAATATGTTTTCTATCATTAGTAAAATTACTGAGGTAATTAAGAGGTAGAATCATTATCGCAAAATTATTTGAAAAATGTGAAACCTACAGAGAAAGCAGCTACGTCATAGGTATGCAAAATATGTTGTAGGTATGTGTTGAGCCGCTAATTAATATCGTAATGCCCCCTTTACCTCCCAAATGAAAGCTCTCCACATGTAGTGGACGTCATCACCGTGGGTGAAGCTTTATTGTGATCAAAAGCGTGAAATCGCGAATTAAAATAATTCGCGGGTTACATATTATGATACCCCCTCGCCCCTCAAAGAAAAGCTCTCCACATCTACCGTTACAGTGTGCGTCATCGCAAGCAAAAACCGTAAATTATATTAAAGTTCGCGAATCAAAATAATTCGCGGGTTACATATTATGACACCCCCTCGCCCCCTCAAAGAAAAGCTCTCCACATATTCCACCACAGTGTACGTCATCGCAAGCAAAAATCGAAAATTATATTAAAGTTCGCGAATCAAAATAATTCGCGGGTTACATATTATGATACCCCCTCACCCCTCAAAGAAAAGCTCTCCACATCTACCGTTACAGTGGACGTCATCATCGTAGGTGAAGCTTTATTGTAATCAAAAACTGCAAATTAAAGCACAATTAAATTAAAACTCGCGAATAAAATCGCGAATCAAAGCGATCCGCGGTCGCGATCGCAATCGTGGAGTTGGAGGGGACCTGGTGGACGAACGACCTTGAAAGTGATTGAGGAGCCCCATAGCCCCCCTACTACTTCGGTGTAAAACCAATGTACTCTACTTGTTTTCATTTGTTTAATGTAATTACTGTTAGTAACCAAGATATTGTTATGTCAATAACAATCAAATAAATATTGCCCTACCTAATCCTATCAACTATTATGCAGTATATTACCTGTATTACAAATATGTTTCGATGAGTTGAATAGCCGAAATAGTTTTGGCCAGCTACATCGGCCAAATACCCCACTCTGCGTTGCAAAGGAGCAGCAATTGTATTTATAAGTTTGTAGGTTAAAAGAGAATGTCTCCCATTAAAAAAATAAAAACAGCTCTTGCTACAGCTGTCATTGCCCAACTTACATACTTATTGCACTGGATACAACATGTAATACGGGAGGATCATCTCTGCATACCTCTGTATTATGAGAAATGAATTTCAAATTACATTGAAATGGATTTTTATAAGTTATTTAGAATGACAAGCGATACCGGTAGCATATTAACTGCAGAATTTGGCAGGATTATGAATGTACAAGAATATCAGGGTGGTAGAGAAAGAGTTCCAATACGAAAGCAAGTACTAATGACTGGTTTTTCGGCAAAGGGGATACTCTTATCTCGATCGCTGACCGAGTTAACGTTGTGCGGCCTAGTGAACAAGAAAGTAGAACCATTATTTATCGAACAGTTCATGAACATATCTAATTACCTAGGTGTCATGGATGCTGTGGGTAGTTGCAATATTTTATGTAAAGTACCATCCCAACAACAAGACAGTAACCTGGATAGAAAGTTCCACCATTCCATTAAATTACAAGGGATTTGTTCGCCGCAAAAATGTTTCATTAATGTATGTATTGGCTTTCCAGAATCAGTCCACGATGCCCGTGTAAGTAATATGTTCATTTTAGAAATATGTTAATGTTGCAATTGAATGTTTGGTGAAGGTTTTGCGAGAATCAAGTATAGGAAAAGCGATCGAGAAGGATGGTCATTTAAAGTGGTTCTACTTAGCCGAGAACCATTTAATCGGAGATTCTGCCTATCCTCTAAAAACATTGTTAATGAAACCTTATACATATATTATACAGGTTGTCTCCCCGTTGAGTTGCATAACTTCATAGGGTTATTCATTGTATCAAAATTAGCAAAACACTTCCAGTCAGCATAGGTCCAATTCTCAACCGTTTTCGAGATATGGGTGGTCAAAAGCGCTGAAAGGCACTGGTTATGGTAACTAATTTAGATGAATCATGGACGCATTTGGCTCGACTGGTAACTTATTTAGATCCAATGCACTTGACGTAGGCTTTTTGACAGTTGTCAATAAGTTTGTTCG
Organism: Protaetia brevitarsis; assembly: GCA_004143645.1. Lineage (NCBI taxonomy): Eukaryota > Metazoa > Arthropoda > Insecta > Coleoptera > Scarabaeidae > Protaetia > Protaetia brevitarsis. The sequence continues at coordinate 2,250,014 of RXPK01000305.1, forward strand.
CGTCGCATGAACTATTTGCACTATTATGCACTTTTGCACACAAAAGTTCTTAAAGTACGTTATCATGCCTCAACCACCGTATTCACCGGACTTGGCTCCCGCTGACTTTTTCCTCTTACCAAAACTGAAGATACCGATGAAAGGAAAGCGTTTTGCTACGATTGAGGAGATAAAAGAAAAATCGAAACAGGAGCTGTTGGCGATACCAAAAAGCGCGTTTCAGAAGTGTTTCGAGGATTGCAAAAAACGCTGGCATAACTGTATTATATCTGAGAGAGATTACTTTGAAGGGGACAAGATAGTTGTTGATGAATAAATAAATACTTTTTGAAAAAATTGAAAATAACGGTTATTTTTTATTAAATAGTTTGTGTAATAATACTAAATCCGACAGTGATCTGCGCTTAGTCAATGGCAGAATACCAAAATGCTTACATGCGACAAAGTAATTACCAGAAAATTCGCCTGACTTGCGACATCGAAATCTAATAAACTTTCGCTGGACAGATTCAAGCCTGTAAATATAGACGGCATACTGCGGACCCCACACAACAGACGCGTAAGATATAATCGAGTTTATATATGCAAAATAGAGAGATCTGAGGCACGCCAAGGAAGAGAAATTTCTGGATGTTCTTATAATAAATTCAATCAATTTGGTACATTTACTAACAATATATTGCACGTGGTCACAATATACCAGTTTTGTGTCCAGCATGACACCCAGATCTTTAATCTTAGAAACTACATATATATGCATCCATTTCTAATTACTTATTGCACTGGATACAACATGTAATACGGGAGGAACATCTCCGTATACCTCTTTATTATGAGAGATGGATTTCTAATTACATGGAATTGGATTTCTATAAGTTATTTAGAATGACAAGCGATACCGGTAGCATATTAACTGCAGAATTTGACAGGATTATAAATGTAGAAGAATATCAGGGTGGTAGAGAAAGAGTTCCAATACGAAAGCAAGTACTAATGACACTGTGGTTTTTGGGCAAAGGGGATACTCTTATCTCGATCGCTGACCGAATTAACGTTGTGCGGCCTAGTGAACAAGAAAGAGAACCATTATTTATCGAACAGTTCATGAACATATCTAATTACCTAGGTGCCATGGATGCTGTCGGTAGTTGCAATGTTTTATGTAAAGTGCCATCCGAACAACAAGACAGCAGTTACCTGGATAAAACGTTCCGCCATTCCATTAAATTACAAGGGATTTGTTCGCCGCAAAAATTTTTCATTAATGTATGTATTGGCTTTCCAGAATCAGTCCACGATGCCCGTGTAAGTAATATATCCATGTAGAAATATGTTAATGTTGCTAATAAATTGTATATATTGGAGAAGGTTTTGCGTGAATCAAGTATTGGAAAAGCAATCGAGAAGGATGGTCATGTAAGGTAGTTCTACTTAGCCGAGAACCATTTAATCGGAGATTCTGCCTATCCTCTAAAAACATGGTTAATGAAACCTGTAGTTAAACCTGACAGTAATCTGCGCTTACTCAATGGCAGAATACCAAAATGCTTAAATGCGACAAAGGAATTACCAGAAAATTGGCCTGACTTGCGACATCGAAATCTAATAAACTTTCGCTGGACAGATTCAAGCCTGTAAATATAGACGGCATACTGCGGACTCCACACAACTGACGCGTAAGATATAATCGAGTTTATATATGCAAAATAGAGAGATCTGAGGCACGCCAAGGAAGAGAAATTTCTGGATGTTCTTATAATAAATTCAATCAATTTGGTACATTTACTAACAATATATTGCACGTGGTCACAATATACCAGTTTTGTGTCCAGCATGACACCCAGATCTTTAATCTTAGAAACTACATATATGTGCATCCATTTCTAATTACTTATTGCACTGGATACAATATGTAATACGGGAGGAACATCTCCGTATACCTCTTTATTATGAGAGATGGATTTCTAATTACATGGAATTGGATTTCTATAAGTTATTTAGAATGACAAGCGATACCGGTAGCATATTAACTGCAGAATTTGGCAGGATTATAAATGTAGAAGAATATCAGGGTGGTAGAGAAAGAGTTCCAATACGAAAGCAAGTACTAATGACACTGTGGTTTTTGGGCAAAGGGGATACTCTTATCTCGATCGCTGACCGAATTAACGTTGTGCGGCCTAGTGAACAAGAAAGAGAACCATTATTTATCGAACAGTTCATGAACATATCTAATTACCTAGGTGCCATGGATGCTGTCGGTAGTTGCAATATTTTATGTAAAGTGCCATCCGAACAACAAGACAGCAGTTACCTAGATAAAACGTTCCGCCATTCCATTAAATTACAAGGGATTTGTTCGCCGCAAAAATTTTTCATTAATGTATGTATTGGCTTTCCAGAATCAGTCCACGATGCCCGTGTAAGTAATATATCCATGTAGAAATATGTTAATGTTGCTAATAATTGTATATATTGGAGAAGGTTTTGCGTGAATCAAGTATTGGAAAAGCAATCGAGAAGGATGGTCATGTAAGGTAGTTCTACTTAGCCGAGAACCATTTAATCGGAGATTCTGCCTATCCTCTAAAAACATGGTTAATTAAACCTGTAGTTAAACCTGACAGTAATCTGCGCTTACTCAATGGCAGAATACCAAAATGCTTAAATGCGACAAAGAAATTACCAGAAAATTGGCCTGAGTTGCGACATAGAAATCTAATAAACTTTCGCTGGACAGATTCAAGCCTGTCAATATAGACGGCATACTGCGGACTCCACACAACAGACACGTAAGATATAATCGAGTTTATATATGCAAAATAGAGATTCTGGATGTTCTTATAATAAATCCAAGCAATTTGGTACATTTACTAATATATTGCACCTGGTCGCAATATACCAGTTTCGTGTCCAGCATGACACCCAGATCTTTAATCTTAGAAACTTCAGTTAATGTGCATCCATTTAAGGCATACGAAAACTGAAATTTAGAACTGTTTCTAGTGAACTGCATAAAATTGCATTTGTTGAAATTTAAAAAGAGTTTATTTTCTAGACAATAGTCACACAATCTGTCAAGATCCTGCTGCAACTCAACACAGTCCATCACCGACTGCACAGGTTTAAATATCTTTAGATCATCAGCATATTGAAGGAAACGCGAATTTTTAAAGCACTCGGATATATCACTGATATACAGGCTAAAAAGTAAAGGACCCAAATGGGACCCCTGCGGAACACCTGATGTAATAGCCACCGTCCTAGATGTATAGCCATCCGACTTAACGAATTTGAGACCTGTGAGAAATGTAAGACTGCAGCCACCGAAGAATGTCCACCCGTAAACCCAACCTTAACAATTTATTAATAAGAATAACACTCTCTACCTAAATGTGCACGATCGCACCATACACTACATGTCGATCATCTCGGCGCCTTTGTAACTAGTCAAAACAAGATACCTTTTCGTTGTTACCGATGCGCATCGAGGCGGTCCCGGATACCAGCACCAAATCTGTGTTCGATAAATCGCACAACATTTTTACAATTCTTGGGAAGCCTTCTAAATCATTACCGATGCCGGAACGGCCTTCACGTCAAAAGCTATAGAACAGTTCGCTGCCGACAGAGGTATACGATTCTAGGAATGTCCCGCGACAATGGTCAAGTCGAGAGAATGACCTCATAGACACCTCAGACACTTGGGATAAACATATTCCTCAAATTCAACAGGGTATTAACCCAGATGTTACTACCGACCTTTTAAAAGGACAGCGTTAAGTTAGTTCTCTAATTAGGGTTTGTGGAATCAAACACAGATGGCAGTAACAGCAATGTCTTCACAATAGTCATATTTCTTGACATACGAGAAATCGTTCGACAATAATAGTATTTGAAAAAGTTTTGTGCCTTTTTGTGTGTACTTACAGCATGCAGCGCAGCATGGATGGGTGGAGGTTAGTATCATATATATTTATAAATTTACTGTATTAGTGTTCTTAGCCGTGTATACTATTTAAATTTAATTCTTCTTTCTTTGGTTGTAGCGGCTTAATGTAAGAATTAAGTAAAATAAAACTTTCTTTTCACGTTTCGACAAATATATTTGTCTTAATCATAAAAATCTGCAACGAATTTATTACATTAAGAAGAGGTAAATAACGAAAATGTGTATAATACGGTTACAAATGGTGATTGTTTTAAAGTTATATACTTACAATTAAATGTCATAATAATAATAATTAGGCCGAAATTGTTAAGTTTGTAACGGTTCAAAAATTAATTTAACATTCATTATTTCTTTTTTTTATTCTACAAGGTATACAACTTTTGTTTAGTTGTATTTTTCAATGTGATTTTCATTTATTTTTAATACTTCAAGTGCCATCTTGTGAGTCGGCTGAGAACTAACGTTGTTTGTTTAACAGGCGACTGTAACTTTTGCTATTATAATTTTATTAATTCACAATTAAATTTTCTTAATCTCAATCAACGTATTAGGTAATGTTTCTTTATTTGATTTAATAATATCCTTTTAATTCGCGTTTGTTTATGAATTTACCTTGTTCTTAACTTCAGAACTAATTTCTGCGCATGCGTGACTTAAGGGCGCGGACGGTTAGGAGTAACTCGCTAACTTGCGAAGACGATCCACGTATAAGGTCAATTAGCGCTCGGTGTCGAGAAGAAATTGGGAATTTTGGGTTGAATTGAGAAATAGTTCTTTGGGAAGTTTAACCTGACCTATTAAATTAGGATTTAATTCTCGCACCAACGAAGATAACTTACGGTTATTACGGAAATATAAATCCGGATTTGAAGCGCAACATGGCCGCCCACGTGCCTTGCCTACACTAACTAAGGCAATTAAGTACGGGATCCATTCCATCAATTAGTTATAGAACGTGATGCCCCGTATAAACCTGGTATCAATACCGAAAACTGTGAACCTCAGCCGCCGCTGCATTTTGAGTTGAAAACTCACCCCACACCGTCGATTAATTGGACGGACGACCACAGATAAGTCGGACCAAATTATTTAAGTTAATTCAATCAATCAAGCTCTCAGAAGCGTTACATTTTGTTTTTTTTTTTTGTTTGAAAGATAACTCACCTAATTCCATGTAAAGTCACTATTTAATTGCGTATAATTACTATCTAATTTTCCTTTTTTATATATATATATATATATATATATATATATGGTATAAATATACCTATGAATTTTTGAATTATTAAGGATTAAATTTTATATTTGTTAATAAGTTATATGTAAACGAGGGTTTGGCCAAACGTTTCGGATCATCTCTCCTTGGGGAGCGAGGTGTATTTTTTTTTAACAATTTACATTCTTTTTTATCAATCATTATCAAATATTTCATTTATCAACTTTTTTTTTTAATATAATATACAGTAAAACTCTACTTACGGACACTTCTCTAATACGGACACTCCTTATTACGGACACTGTTTTAATGTCCGAAGCACTTGCTACACATTTTGCATGTAAAAAGACCTCTGTAATAAGGACACTCCCTAATACGGACGCGGACAGTATCTTCAGATCCCAGGTAAAATTGCCAACCTCTTAATCCGGACATTAAAACCTCGTTACCAAGATCCATCATAAACACAATTTACCCCATACATTAGGAAGTCGTTAAAATAATCCTTTTGAAAATAGACATAAATGGTATGTACCTAAGTTTAATCTTTTGGTAGTTAAAATGTTTGTACATACTATGTATATAAGACAAAAGTCTTGCATCAGATTTGGAAAGGCATATAAATAAAGAGAGATAGGTATAGACCATCAATGAACTTGTGCGAGCGTAATATAATAAACACGTGCGGCTAGACGGCGGCGCGTACCTTTTGATGATAAGAAAATAGCAAATAACGAAGGAAATAACACGGCAAAAAGCCTATTGAATAGACGGCTTACATTTAGAAATACATATTCGCATATAACGTAATTATAAAATATGGAGTTTGCTTTCTTGACAAGAATGTTTTTTTTTTACTTTTATCTTTAAAATAATCCGTTGTTCATACATTAGCAGTTTACTGTATTGCTGTGCATTATTGTCTGGATGTTATGCCACCTAAGACTTGTTCATACATATAAAAGGCTCAAGTTTCTCATAAAATTACAGTCTGTATTTAGTGAGTGGTGAATTAACAATGGCTCCTCATCGAATGAATTAACACTTAAGCAAAAAGTTGAAGTGATTAATTTTACTAAGAAGAATAAGTGCGGCGTTCGAAAAGTGGCAGAAAACTTTAAAATTTCCAAAACATATGTGGCTACAATACTGAAGTCTCAGAAAGAAATTTTTGAAAATTGGACGGCTAATGGAAACGAACAAAGAAAACGCAATTTTCTAAGTGATGGATCAAAAGTAGATCAAGTGGTTTATGAATGGTTTTGTCGAGCCCGTGCAAAAATGTTCTCTTTCTGGACCTATGTTACAGGAAAAGGCTAAAGAAGTTGCTACCGAACTGCATATTGAAATTTTAAAGCCTCAAATGGATGGCTTGAAAAGTTTCGAACTCGTCATAAAATTTCATTTAAAGCGATTTCTGGTGAAGCTGCGAATGTGGACGAAGAAACAGTTCAAAGTTGGTTTCAAAAACTTCCTGATATTGTTACAAACTATGCTCCAGAAGACATTTGGAACACAGATGAAAGTGGACTTTTCTTCCGAGCCATGCCAAATAAACATGTGCCTAAAGAATGAAAAATGTATTGGAGGAAAAGTTTCTAAAGAACGCTTAACCATCCTGTTTTGTGCAAATTTAATGGGTGAAAATTAAAACCTGGTTATTGGCAAATCTGCGAAACCTAGATGTTTCCGTGGGATCAACATTGAACAGCTTCCAGTTACATGGAGATGTAATAAAAGGCATGGATGACTAGAGAAGTTATGGGAGAATGGTTAGTTGAGCTCGATCACCAAATGAAACGAAAAATCGAAAAATTCTGTTGTTTTTTGGATAATGCTACTTCGCATGTGGATCTGCATTTGGAGAATGTTAAACTTGTTTTTTTTCCTCCAAATTGCACAGCTCTGTGCCAGCCCTTAGATCAAGGCATCATAAAAAATGTCAAACTGAAGTACAGACAACTAGTTTTAACAAAACTGATTGCAAATATGGAATTATGTAAAAATGCGAAGAAGTGACGAAAACAATTACAGTACTGGATGCAGTGACTTGGATTTCTTAAGCGTGGAATAGTGTGACAGAAAGTACAATTCAGAACTGTTTTAAAAAAGGTGGATTTGATGTGAAACACATCATTGCAAATGATGCTGAGGAAAAACATCAGTTTAGCAAATTTGAAGGAATTGTTAAGAAATCTTAATTCCACAATAACGCCAGAAGAATATGTACTTATTGACAACTTAGTTGATACCGAAAGCGAATCTTTAAATGTGGAGATGTTATTGAAGATAAATTAAACCACCGAAGAAGACGAAATGAGTGATGGTGAGGAAAATATAGATCATAGTATACAGCCTATAGACTCTGCGGAAGCGCTCCGCTTATCTCAAATTTTAAAACAATATTGTTTATATAATAACGACTCTAAAGGTTTTAACTTAGCCTCAGATTTCCAAATGCATCTAGAGGAAAATATCGCTATAAAATTTAATAAACAGTCAAAAATTACTGACTTCTTCAAAAATGTTTAAATGTGTATTATATGTGTATTATTTGTACATACATATGTATATTATTGTAAATACTATTGTAATATTGAATATTGGAATATAAACTATGTACTCGACTTTTTTTTTTTTTTGAACTTAACTCCCCTAATGCGGACACTCCTTTATACCGGACACTTTTCAAAATCCGGTGAGTATCCGTAATATAGAGGTTTCACTGTATATAGACTTTTTTTTTGCTAAAGCACTTTCTTTTATTTCACTTCTTTTCTTTTGTGTGGCTCGGAACGTATGCCGCTTATGTATTTTATATTATCAGCGAGCATAACGGTTCCCTCTTGTTTGGCTATTGTAATTTGTTGCAAAAGGGCTAATTTAATCTCTTTCTTTTTTTTTCTTTTATTATTATTTTTGTTCCCCTACCTATGCAACCAACGATTGAAGCGTTGCATAGGTAAGAGGAAATTTGGCGCCCAACGTGCTAAAAGGTCCCAGTCGATGAATGATACCGAACATTCGAAACGCACTAGTTATTTGGCTGAGGTAATGGAATTGCACGCGTTGGTCAAGTCCAAAGCCAAACAATTTAAAAGACTCTCGAGTCAAGGTCAATCTCCTCTCGAAATAAGCGTACTCCTGTCGTCAACCAGTATCCCGGACGATGAATCGGACACTCAAAGTTCGGAGGATGAGCACATTACTCCTACGCCTAGTAATAATAACGCCATCACGTCTAATATTAAATCCACCCCGGTATTCAAATGGAATATTGATAAATTCAGAGGCGACAATAAAGTATCGTTGAGCGCTTTTTTAGAGAATGTTGAAGAACTATGTAAGTCACGTAATATTAGTCAGGATCAATTATTTGCGTCAGCGCGCGATATTTTTGCGGGTCAAGCATTGATATGGTATAGGGCTATTAAAGATAGAATTCATTCGTGGACGACTTAGTAAGTGAGTTGCGATTACAATTCCAACCCGCTGATTATAACGAAGTTATTTCAAGAAATTAAATAACGCACTCAGGGTAAGGATGAGCCAATCGGTATAATTTTTAGCGGTGATCACCAATATGTTCAATCGTCTTACGACACCCATTACAAGAATCAGTTAAACTTAAAATAGGCATGCAAAACATATTACCGATACTACAAGATCATTTAAGTTTAATTGACATCAAATCACTTGATCATTTGTTAGAGTTGGGGAGAAGATTAGAAACTCGTGAGATTGCAATCGAGACTTATACACCCCCACCTAAAAGTAAAATTAACTTAATGGAACCTGATTTGGCTTATGTTTACTCTCCTACTAACTCGCGTACTGGAAGTAGTTTAAATGTGTCTGAGGTTGGTGCTACTGCTACCGAATTTGTCAAAACATTTTCCGGATAAACGTTGTTGGAATTGTGACGGCACTGATCATTTAGCAAACTGTGTCCGAAACCGTTGAAAACACATTGTTTTACGTGTGGTCGCGCCGATGTCACGAAGTTTACTTGTCCAAATTGGTAAACCGACACAACAGGAAACGGATTAGGAGGCGTTAGAATACGGCCGGACTACGCCTCAATCTCAGTTACGGTCAACTCACAATCAATTCAATGTTTATTAGATTTTGTGTTATCACATGTTCAGAATGATGAACGACCTTATGTTTAAAGTTTCAATCTTTGGTAAAGAAATGTTAGGTTTACTAGACTCAGGTAGTAGCCCGCACAATTATAGGGAATAAAGGGTGGACTTTACTGCATAGCATGGGAATGTCTAGACTTGATCGATCTAATATTAAGCATGTCACGGTTGCGAATGGTAACGAATGCAAGTGTGTAGGTATCCTCAAGCTCCTATTAAGCTCAATGATGTGGAAAGGATTATTGATATCTTGGTGGTGCCTGATTTGGATCATACGTTAATTTTAGGGGTAGATTTCTGGACGCGTATAGGTATAGTTCCTGATCTACGGTCACGAGCCTGGAGTTTTTCTACGGAATCGAGCATTTGCGTCGTAGAAGCCTTAAGGTCGCACGATATGTTAACGGAAGAACAACGAACTGTACTAAGGAATTTTGTCGATGGCTATTTTCAGGGACTCAAGGGAAGTTTAGGGTGTACAAACCTTGTTGAACATAAAATTGTGTTATCGGATGATGTAGAGCCGATTAAACAGCGCTATTATCCTGTATCCCCAGCGATGATGAAACATATAGATAGAGAACTACAAGAGATGTTGGACAAGGGACTGGTTGAACAATCTTCAAGTCCATGGAGCAGTCCCATCGTGATGGTGAAAAAGAAGGATGATACCTGGCGATTTTGCGTTGATTACCGTCAGTTGAATAAGGTCACGAATAAGGTCACTAGAAGAGAAAATTTAAAATATATTTATAAATTTATATATCAACATTATTTGTCTTGTAATGCCGTCAAATACATGTGGCAATATAACAGCATGTGCATTTTCTATCTCATTCCAAACAGTACCTCTCAGGTTCTGTATAAAGTTGGGTGTACTTTATAAAGGACATTAGTAATATACACTACTGACAATTTTTTTGTGTAATTTTGTATGTTATTTGAAATTCATTTATTTAAGGAGACCTTTGACGTTGCATGAATTGTTGGAGGAACTTGAAAATCCGGATGAAATTCCAGAAGTGCCAGATGGCATAATTCTGTTTCCACCTGAGAATGCTAACGATGATGTAACGGACGACGATTCTGGGGATGAGGATGTTGTTGCTATAGGAAACCTGCCAGGGTCGCAGCTTCGAACTGTTGCTGAACTGGAAAATGTCTACGATGAATCTGACCACGACCCTGAAGACGATATTCCTTTAGCACAGCTACGAAGAGAGAGAGATTGGAGCTCCCGAACTCAAAAGAAACGGAAAGAATTCCACTGGACAGAAGGTAATATTTCTGAAGACAGCTTCCTGGATGGATGAATCAGATTGGTCAAACAGCAACTGACACCTCTATAGTATTTTGAATTATTTTTTGACGATGAAATAATCAACATGATTCTGGCATTTACCAACAATTACACACAAAAAAAAATCGTGTTGGCGACATAACTTCCGATGAACTAAAATGCTTTTTTGGAGTTCTACTGCTTAGTGGCTACATTGATCTTCCACGCAGATATATGTGCTGGGAGAACTCTTCAGACACTAATAATCCTTTGGTAGCTGAAGCCATCTCGCGGGATCGCTTCACCTATATTATGACCCACTTACATTGTTGCGATAATAATAATCTTGAGAAAACGGACAAATTTGCAAAAGTAAGACACTTTTTGACTTACTAAATCAAAATTGTATATGTTTGCCCATTTGAAGAAGTGCACAGCTGTGACGAAGCTACGGTACCTTATTATGGACGCCATAGCTGCAAACAATTTATACGCGGTAAGCCCATAAGATGGGGCTACAAATTTTGGGTAGGAGCCTCACCTTTGGGATATGTTGTATGGTTTATGCCTTACCAGGGTGCTTCAACTACAATTCCTGATAAGTACAAAGAAATGGGATTGGGTGCAAGTGTAATATTGCAATATGCAGATATCCTGCAATCCAAGTGGCCGAGTACTTCGTTCCATTTGGTATTTGATAATTTTTTTACATCCATTTCCCTGTTGGTTGAACTAAAAGAGAGGGGTTTGAAAGGAAGCGGAACCATCCGTGACAATCGAACCGGCAAATGTCCTCTAATTAATTCCGTCGAAATGAAAAAGAGGGTAAGAGGAGCTTACGACTCCAAAGTGGACAAAGATTTGAACATTGTTGTGTGCAAATGGAACGACAACAGCGTGGTTGCAATTGCATCCAATTCTTGTTCTATCGAACCAATTGGACAAGTTAAAAAATATTCACGAAAAGAGAAGAAAAGTGTCTACATAGATCAGCCTAAAATCATAAAATTTTATAATGCACATATGGGTGGAGTAGACCGTTCTGACCAAAATATTGGTTTAGTCAGAACGTCAGTAAGAGGAAAAAATGGTATTTTCCTTTGACATGTCATGCATTAGATATGGCAGAACAGAACGCCTGGCAACTCCATAGAATGTTCGGAGGAAAATTGGACCACTTGTCGTTTCGGCGAGCTCTGACAAGGAATATTTTGGAGACATATAAAAAGAACACAAGGAGAGGCCCATCTAAAGCAGCAAGGGATTTCCGAGAACATTCCAGATTTGATCGCTTAGACCACATCATAATTTACCAAGAGGTTCAGACGAGATGCGTATTATGTCACAAAAAAGCACAATTCAAGTGTGAAAAGTGTCATGTGACACTTCATCCCAAAAATTGCTTTAAATCCTACCATGTGTCTTAAAAAGTTTAAAGTTTTATAAATACATAAATACATTCAAGTTTCATTTTTCATTATTTGATTATAGCCTATTTTATTACCGTCCTTTTAAAAGAACATCATTTTTTGAGAAAACTATCCAACAAATTCAAAATGTTCTTTTTGATACATATCTATAGTCCGCATATGAATAAGAAAACACATAAATAATTTTAAATTAATGAAAAAAAAGTTTCAGTAACATCTGGGTTAACAGCACTCGCCACAGAATCACGCAGACCACCCCCGCCGAGTTGCAGTTCGGCATAAGACTTCGCATAAACGGCGATAAGTTCATTCCTCACAAACGTCACGAAATTACGTACCTCGGCAGTACAGCAACTGGAAGCAAATCGCAGTCACCACGATAAGCTCTTCGACGCCAAGAGGGTTCACCAAAATCGCCAGTGTTCCTCCCAACGATGGAGACAGTAAGAAATTACTGCAAAAATACGAAGATCCATTCCGAGTCACTGACGCCCTCTCAAACGATCGTTACAGAGTAAAAGAAGATTTGCACTCCACGCGGTCCCAGCAACCCTACGAAGCAGTTGTTTGTCTAAAACACATGAAACTGTTCGACCTGTGAACTCAGCTAATCCAAGGTAAAAAATGCCTCTGCTCGCATAACCTCTTGTAAAGAATGCCTCTGCTCACATAACCCCCTGTAAAGAATGCCTCTGCTCGCGTAACTTCTTGTAAGGAATGCCTCTGCTCGTATAACCCCTTGTAAAGAATGCCTACGCTTGCATAACCCCTTTGTTTTAAGAATGCCATTGGTAGCATACGCGTCATATTTTCGCAACACACCCGAATCCTTCGCAGAGATGAAAAATTGGAGCTATTTGAAGAATGGCTGAAGCATGGGAAAAAATACTAAAACATGCTGTACCAATTTTTGTTGGCAAAATACGATTTTTCGAGGGTTGCGAAGGCATCATTGAGGGAAACAAAAAATGGGATATGCAGGCTTTCCTCGAAATTATCAGACAAGTGGTACAATTGTGGGAAGAGTCGAGAACGTTTTTTAAGCAAATATGCGGAATGGATGGCAGGAGATTTACAGTTTCCTGCTACCCTTGACTATTCGACGTTACTAACACCAGAATGTTGTCACACATCTGGACGGCCTCGCAAAGAATTTGTGGCATCGAGCGACAGAACCAAAAGAAGACGTGTTGAGGATTTAGTAAATTCGAGAAGTACACCCGAGCTAGTGACTGCCGCAGAAGTTTCAGCGCGATTGTCTGACAATAGAAACTTGGCCTCCGTAATAAAGAGTGCCAGTGAAAGTACAGAGGCTTGTAAGAAAATGAAGGAAAGTGTAAGAAATCGTAACGGTACCACTTTAGTGCAGAAGCAGCTTAAGGAGAAATTAGGTCTCCTTCTGGATAAACCGAAAGCGGGATATGGTTCTAGTATGACAGCAATACTGCCCGAAGATTTTTCGGAAACCATGAACTAAGCACAGAGCACAGGGTTAGATTTGCTTTTTATACGAAGATTTGATACTTTATTAAGAGCTTTGTCATCCGGCTATAAAATTAACATTAAAAAATTTCGACATTTTGCGCAAGATACAAACTACTGATAAGATACTGTGCACAAAATACTTGTGCATAGTGCTGATATTATACAATTGGTTCTTCTGCCAATCGGGAAGGTATATGAGAAGGCCCAGAAAGCTCGCAATAAAGACTGCATTTCGAGAACATACCCCATAAACCCGGAAGCGATCATGTATTGCAAGGAATAAAGATTTGCTAAATATCTTAATTATCACATCTGACCCTGTAATTAATGGGCTTAGGGAAACTCCAAAAAAAAAGTGGAAGTCTCCCTTCCGAGGTTTTAGATTTAACATTGCCTACGGTAAACACTCCTCTACTTCCGTCCAACAATAAATACTTTGAGTTAGAGGACTATGTTGTAGATGATTCGACTTTATCTATGAAAACTAAATTATTACAAATCATCCTAACCCCGTGCTTCACCTGAAAAGGTACTACACGAGGCTACCTATTCTAAGTACTAAATGGGTTCCCATAACAATTGTGAAATGATCCTACTCTAACTAATAATTTCCCTATGATTTTTAATAACAAAAATATAATACAGTAGCCTCGGCGACCATTATGAATACTACTTTTGAGAATGATAAATATATGAAATGTGATTAGTTCACATAATCGCGAGTCTACTGTAAATCAGTCAGCTATCAGTTATTATTAAATGCGCCCATGGAACGACTTTCGTTATCTCCCAGCATTCGCCAAGGACACTGATTATATATAATATACTTATATAAAATCAATGGCCACGGAGTAAGGGAAAACCATGGCAAAAACCTTACTCTGGGAGGAAGATGATTCGACTGACGAGGAATATAGTGAGAATGAATAATTTCACTATTTATGAATTTACTTTTATATTTTTATTGATTTATTATATAGTTATACGGCCGTTTGCACCGTCTGTGATTAACATTTTAATTAACTAATCAAAGATTAAATTTAATTACGAATTAAATATGAATAGGATTGCACCGAACAAATTAATGATTAGTTAATTAAAAAGTTTGCGACAGAAATATAGGTTGGCAGTGCGTTAAGTTTAGTTTTTAGTCAAAAATCGTATTTATATTGGGAACACTGTTCCATCATAACGAAAATTGCCGCTATGCGAATGCGAGATTTTAAGCGGCATTTGAAAGTTATTGGAATTTAAGCTGAAGAAAATTGCTACAGAATTAGATATTGAAATAAAAAAAGTTGAGTAGTAGTTTTAAAATAGAAATTAATATGTGAATGCAGGTTTTTTTTTTCATTATGCAATTCTTTTATTTGTTTGTTCTGCAAATGCTCCAATTTTTGATACTTTACTTGACCTCTGCTATTACTTGTTAGAATTATTTTACTATTTCCATTTTATATCCATTTCCTTATATATTTTGTTCCTTTTATTTAATAAATAAATGGTTAATTACACACACAATATTTCTTTTGAAAAAATCAAAGTGATAATGCATTTAGAGTAAATAAAATATATTTCGTTTATACAAAAGCCAAAGAAAACAAATACAAAAAAAATGTTCAAAAGTTAATTTCTATATTGCAATGAATTACAAATTGTTGAAATAATCATTAATTAGTAATGCCTGTGTCGCAGCAGGCACATCATCAACAGCATCATAATTAATCTCATGAAGTTGTCCATTTAAATATTTTGATTTAATTTTTTTTCATTGATTTCCTCTTTACCAACATTTATGGCTATATTGTGCAATACTGAGGTACCAACTATTACTGCCATAAAGGTATCCAGCTTTAAGCGACAACCATATGCCAGTATTGGAAAACATTGGCATGGACAACACGGCTGTCAATGGATTCCGTGTCGTAATATGGCTTTCATTATAATGATTTTTCACAACTGTTTCAGACTTTAACAGTGGGGTCAATAAATATGTTTTTGAGGCCTATCTACTGTCGCTTAGGGAAAAGAATGGATCGTTGAAGTGTGTACTCCCTGGCCATCGTACTACGATATCCATTATTTTTAAATTAGCATTATATAAAAATTGTGAATTTATAGAAAGATATCCTTTCCTATTACGAAATACCTCCGGGTCATTCCCACCTGAAACCATGAGTAATCCTCAAATACATTTATTGTAAGTTTTTATTTCGGGATTTAATTTTTGATTTACCTTGGACTTTCTAAAACCCTGTCAAATATACACTTCTTACACGCCGCTATTCCTTGTTCTAATCTTCAAAGTGAACACTTTAATTAGCTAGCTATTTCAATTTACAGTCACAGATATTTGTATTATAACCAAAACCCTATAACATAACCTATAAACCCTTGTAAACAAAGAAACTACCCTTGCGCAAACTTTAATTATGACTTAATTCGTACCTTGGGTACTAATTAAAGATAATCACGAATTAAGGATTTAATTATTAGTTAAGCAGTCGGTGCAAAGGAATTTAAAGTTTAATTATGATTAAATGTTAATTATAACTTAATCACGAACGGTGCAAACGGCCGAATTCTATTATTGTTTTTTAATATTTTTTTTCAACAAATGTGATATCAAATAAAAGCTTGCAAAAAGACGAATGTATCGAAATATACATTGTGTTCAATTCAAAATTTTCTAGAAAAAGTGACATTATGCGTTATGAAACATCTTGTATACAAATATATTGAAATAACGCTACAGAGCCTATGGCGGTTACAGTAACATTAATTTTTGATGATTAGAAAAAAAATAAAAATGACGGTGTATTAAGCCGTTAAATTTTTTTCGAGACAACACAGTAAATAACTAAAAAATTACCGATTGAAACTATTTAGTACCGTATATCAATTTGCTTCTTTGGGATTGGACTATCCAGATATTCAATAAAATACTGACTGTTATATTTAACCTTTTTGATTGGTAGCTGAAAAATGAAACACCCTGTATAGTACAAAGTATTTTTAAGACATGCGGTTCGACGATATATAACAATTCACAAAAGAATGTTTTGGAAAAACCCAGTTTGTGGACAATCTTTCATTTCTTGATGATTGGGACACCTGTATACACATAAACTGATGATGATGGTAATTATATACGGAAAAAAAATTATACCCATACAACAATATCTTTCGAGGCAAAAAATGTAAGAAATAATTTTGTCCAGCTAACTTGTGAAAATCACTGTGCGTCGGTGCAAAGCACCGGGATTAGTGTACATATAACCCTGGTGCTGTGTACTATGCATGCTCTTAGCCTTATGGACCTAGAATTGTATAATACTTTAGCTTGTTGTGGTGTTAAACCTGTAACTTTTCCTTTTACTAACCAGGGTTCCTGCAATGCCACATCAGACCTTAGGTTGTCGAAACCTCCTAAAATAGCGTTGCTGACGCAGCTTTTTGCTGCTGCAGGGTCGCCTGAAGACCTGTATCACTATTCCCTAGGAAGAGGGTTCTGTTCGGCTCAATCCTCCACAGCCTTGTCTACCCAGGGGACAATCCCGGCTTTCGGGAGACTGGCTCTCCGGAGAGATAGCGTCAATTGCGGCTTCCATTCCCGTGGGCACAATACCTTGAGGGTCCGTCGGCACGTTGGAGCAGGTGGCGCCTCCCTCGCCTATCACTCTCTCTGTCCTGCTCTACTCCAGACTGCCCTTCTTTGACCTGGAACTTGAGTCTTCCTAGGCCAAAGTACGGCTGTAGATCTAGTTTCTTTATTTCCTCTGCTGACTCTTTATCTGCAGAGAAAGTCCACAGTGTGCCTTTGTCTCCTTTGTTAGAATTCCAAACGGTCCAAAGGCTTGTGTTAAGGCGTCGATTTCCCACCTTTAAACGGCTCAGGATCTTCTCCGCCGGTACTTTTTCACCCTTTTCATCGGGCACAAACGTCGTGCAGATCCACGGCCTTGGAATGTCCTTGCTTTCCAAAGCCCTGAGGGTTGCTCCCTCCCAAGGTCTGAGCGTAGGAACTACTCCCTTGAGCCACTGCGCGCTATCCTGATCAGCACAGGTCACGATAAGGTGACCTGGTCTTTGTATGCACCTCACAAAACGGACTTGAGGTCCTTGTTCTGGGATGTCATCGCACGCTGCCAACAAGGAGTCCTGGACTGCTCTAAGCTGGTCTGGTTCCAAGTGGTTAGCTGGGTAGCGATCGCTGATTATCGCCACGTTCACCGGAGAGGCTGCCTCTCTGAAGGATAACCCCTCAGTTTTAGGTTTTTTGCTCTTCGGTACATTGGGTGGGGTATTGCCTTCCGACCGTGGTCGTTTTTCGGATACCACCCGTGTTTTACCCGTCCCCGTAACCTTTTCTGGCTCTTCGGACTTGGTTGCCATTTTGGCTTTTGGTTGCGCCATGGTGACGCCATCCTGGCCTTCTTGCGCGTGCCGGATGAAGTTGTCTTTGATCACGGCTCTTCGAGCCTGAACGTAATCGTGACCCTGCTTCACCAGCTTTCGCACTTTGGCCCTAGAAATACCCGACAGTCTTGCTGTTCGGATTTCGACGTCGGACATTAAGTCAATCTCCTCGACTGAGCCTACCCTCAAGGCGGTCTTTTTTGCTAAGTCTGATGTACCAGGCGTCTCCACCCTTGGTACATCTCCTTTTATATTTTCTCCCTGCTTAACAAGTTTGGGAAGAGGTTTTTTAAAAAGTTCTTGGTCATCCATAAGTGATCCCACGAGTAGCTAGGGAAGGGTTCGTCCACTTCAGCAGAGCCCCGCGGTACTGAAGTAAGGCGTTTATACAATGGGGTGCGCCCGGTGCCCCAAGGTTGGACTAGTTGGAACTGGTCTTCTATCCAGCCACGCATCCCATCAGCCTAGTCCGCCACTTTAGGATTTAGGTTTTTTATTGAGGTTGTCTCCTCTTGGCCCGTGCAGTTAAGCCTAGGCCCCCATATCCCCCGGAGGGGATGGTATAACAGCCGCGAGTGAATTACCTTCACTCTGCGACCGGCGCCGTAGTTTCCTGGTGCAAACCATTAGCCACGACACGACGGCTTGGTCAGGAGATTTTTTTTCGACCTTTACTGGTCTAGACCGCAGTGTTTTGCTTTCACAGTGGTACCTCGAGTAGGATGGAGTAGTTATACTCCGCACTGCGGTCGGCAGCAGGAAGAAGCTATGCCTAAAAGGACTGAGTTGCGCTTAGCCTGCTGCTAGGTCCGTTCATAGGGTGACTATGATTGGTCCCTCACCACCGATTTCACCAAGACCAAAAGATGTAAATCAAGTTAGAGCGTTTATTGGTATGGTAAACTATTATGGAAATTTCATTCAAAATTTAGCAGAGATGTTAACACCTTTATATAAATTATTACAAAAAGATGTAAAATTTATTTGGTCAAAGGAATGTGAAAAGTCATTTCAAAGAGCTAAAGAAGCAGTTCCTTCTGACAAAGTGTTAATCCACTATAATCCAGAATTGCCATTGAAATGAGCATGCGAAAGCAGCTCAACCGAAATAGGATGCGTCTTATTACATGAATTACCAGATGGGAAGGAAAAGCCAATAGCATTTGCGTCGAGAGTACTAACCAAAGGCGAGAGAGGTTATTCTATGATCCATAAAGAAACTCTGGCGATATTTTGGGGTACAAAGAAATTCTATCAATATCTAATGGGTAGAAAATGGATATTGGTGTACGACCATAAACCATTGTTAGCTATATTTGGAGAAAAGAAAGGCATACCTGAAATGACAGCGAGTCGTTTGCAAGAATGGGCAATATTTTTGTCAGAATTTGATTATACTTTTAGGCATGTAAATGGAAAGTTAAATGCTGGACCAGAGGGATTATCACGCTTACCATTAGATATTACTGAAGAAGCAGATAACGAAGACGTTGAATACAGCGATTTTATCCAGAAAGGAGTTCCATTAGAATGAAATCTGACAAAAAAAAAGCATCTATAATGCAGCAGGAGAATTTCGGGCTATGCCGAAGCTAGGCGATGACCACGTAACTTCAGATAAAATCCGCAAAATGAAAGTAAGTTGTGCCTCACAGACATTGAGCTACACAGCTATCAGTAATCAGGTACTTTTTTCGTTTGTTTAGATTTTTATTATTATAATTAATGGTGTATGTTTTCTAGGCACAACTAGTGTGGAGGGTGTAAAACTGGACGAAACAGCGATGGGAACTGTGCACTTCATACATTTCATGGATATGCTGTTTGACAGTTTGAATGCTGCAAATTTTTTGACGAATACAAGAAAGAAACTACATTGCGCTTTAGGAAATAATACGGAAGATTTCCACTTTTGGCAAGAAGCTAAAAAAATACCATCAAACTTGTGTTACATTGGTTCCAAAGGAAAAAAGATTGTTCCGCCATCTATTAAAAACTGGTTCATAACAATAAATAGCGTGGAAGAGATATTTAAACACTTAGAAGGGCAATACGGCATTAGTTTTTTGAGAACCCGTTATTTCAACCAAGATCCTATAGGGAAATTTTTTTTGGACAGATACGCCAGCAAGGTAGTCGGAATATCAATCCAACACCAGTTGCTTTTAGTGGCAATTATAAAACACTACTACTAAATAATTTTGTCAGTAATCATTCATTTGGTGCCAATTGCGAAAAGGATAACACCTTCAACTTATTAGATAATGTCGAACAATTTTTATCAACCAAGAGCAATGTGGAAGAGCCTTCTCCCAATACATCAACATGTACTGCTCCCGAAAATATGTGTTCTTATGTGACAAAAATCGCTGTGGGGTATATTAGTGGTTTCATATCAGAAAAAAAAATCCGTGATTTTTATAAATGTGCCACTTGTAAAGGTAACATACTTTATTTACTGATAAAGTAGCTGAATGGCACAATTTAATTGTTAAAAAAGAGTTTTCTGATAGCGTACCACACCGCTTGAGATATTGCGCGGCAAATTTCATTCAAGCTCTGTATTTATCTTATAAATATAATATTGCATTTATTACCACAGGTTTGTTTCAAAACATATTTCTTTTACGAAATATTGAATGTTCTAAAAACAAAGATCGATTTTAAATTCAAACCCTGTAGGCATACCCAAGAAATTATTCATAAAATATTGTACGAATTTTTAATATTACGACGAAAATAACTCTTCAATTTTTAATCGTATGAAATTTAAATAAATAAAGCTAACATTTTCATTTTTAAATATTTAATTATTTTAATTTAATCATTTGATGCGATAATTGCGGTGGATAACCGGTGTCTCTGATTTGAGCCGGGACATGAGGATATAAAGGGCAACGTAATAGCCGATGAACTAGCCAAGGAGGGCTCTAAGAGACACTTCATGGGTCCAGAGCCCGTATATGGGATTACTAAGGATTCCGCAAGAAGGGAGATCTGGACCTGATTAGATAAAGAAAGTACAAAGAAATGGCAGTCGACTGAAGGTCACCCATACCAAACGCGATAGGGGATGGGGATGGTAAATTTCTCTGGAAACCTACTCAAGCGCAGTAAGGAAGAAGTTAAAACCATTACTGGGTTGGTAACTGGACACTGTCCTCCGAAAAAGCATCTATACAACACAGGCCGTGTAAGCGAACCGTGGTGTAGAAGATGCGAGGAGGAAACGAGTTTACATGTAATCTGCACATGTGAGGAACTAAAGGTACTCAGGCAGAATATTTCGGGAGAGATCTATTGGAGCCTCGAAGGTTCTCAAGTTTCCACTGGGCAAGATATGGGCTTTAGAGAGAACACTAAGCTGCTCGAGTGGAAATAAGAGAATCATAGGGATGGTACAATGAGCACCAAGCTCAAGTGCCCGGACATCAAGTGCCCACCCTAACTTGAATGAATGAATGAATGAATGAAATGCGGTGGATAACATAAAAACAAGATAATTTTGTTTTTGTTGGTGTTCTTGATAACAAATGGAGTGTTAGATTCTATTCAGTTAAAGTTTTTGGTTAGCGGACATAGCTTTATGCCATGTGACCGAGATTTTGCACTTATACTTAATTCATTATTTTCAAATGTGTATCTGCAACAATTCGCACATTTACTGAGAAATAATTTTTGCGGTTACGAAATACTTCACCATCTGGACCACCTGTGTAATACTAAATATTGAAGTTGTATACATAATATATTTGACATGTATAAACTACAAAAATTACCTGATGATTGTATTTTTATATGTGTACCGTCAATGGCACCTACAACCCTAGGAAACCTAGCAATTTCAAAAAACCTCTCTACCATTCTTACTTCCTATTCATTTTGAGGAAACCTGATAATACTGTGGTGATAAAGTGGCAGTTGCATCTGACACTCTTTTAATTATCCTGTAGGCTGTTGAGACATGAACACCTCCAAAATCTCCAATACTAAGTAAGTGATTTCCTGTTGCATAGAATCTGAGGGCCATTAAGACAGGGATGGGCGTCGACGCGTCGACTTTCATAGACGACATCAACGTGTCAACAAATGTCTACAAAGTCGACAAATGTCGATAATAACGTTTCCGTTAAAATGTGAGGTTAAAGTTCAGTTAATTTGTTATTCATTATAGAATTCTCTGAGGCCGTACGATTGCTTTACGGCTATTTGCACCGATTATACTTAAGCTTAACTTAAGACTTAAGTCGATCCTAAACTATGAATTCGTTTTGCACCGCTGTTTAAGCACTAGTAAGTGTTACTCAAAATAAGTCGAAGATTTACCCGGCTTAAGGTCCAGTTAACCTCACTTTTGGTTTCAAATAACAAGTATTGCGGCAAGTGAAAGAAGACTTTTATTTGTTGTATTACGGTGTTTTCGTTATTGTTGTGGAGATATTTATTATTTGTACATTTTTGGAACAAAATGGCACGTAATATTTTAATAAATAACATAATGTTTGAAGATGATGATGAACTGGACGAGTTAAATATAATTTTTTATAGTATACCTAGACAAGTAAATAAAAGGGCAGATGATTTTCATATGTTTGACGAACTTACATTTTTCCGGCGATTTAGGGTAACCAACCGTACAGCATTATTTATACTAAACCTAATTGAAGCTGAAATTGAATATCCTTATGATGTGTGAGTAGATATAGAAATAATTTTAAGTTTACTATGTAACCTAAGACGAAATAACCATTCCTATGACCACGAATGCATACAGTTTGTTATGTTTTATCTCAGTGCTCCGCCACAGTATAAAAATATATATGTAATGACAGAACCCCTTTTTATGAATGAAATTCTTCGTGCTATTTTAATGACCTTGATCACATTGATGCTACGGAGTCCACGGCCACGCGCATCCTATGCGTCTACCGGAAAAATGTAGGCACATTTAAAAATTTGATCTCTATGCTTTATAGCGGAGGTTATGTCAGAGTTATATCATATATTTATTATTGAATGAGACGAAATTTAGTAGATGCAAGAGAAAGAGTCGGTGTAAGAATATTAGCTGTGAATTATAAACATGCAATGTGCATATAACCAATTTTTTTGGAGAGAAGAAAGGACTTTATTTATAGTGGCATTTTTGATTTGAAATTTAGTGATATACCTAGTTGATAGCACTTAATCTATTGAAAAATACCGATCTGTTAAATTTTCTATTGCTGTAATTTAATTATATAATTAACTAAAAGAAATTACCTATCATATGGAAACGTCGTTCTCCAATATTTTTACAAAATAATGTGAATTTTATTAAGCCTGGCTTCTCAGAAAAAATATGCATTGTCTGGATTAGAAAGCTTTTATTATAACAGCAATGCATACACGATATACTGGACATTTTTGATTGGACTTTTGCCAGTTAATTTCCAGGTAAGAGTAAACACGTTAATATTGAAAGACGTAAGTAGTGAATAGTTTATATTTGCTATGCCTACAATATAGACAATGAAAAATATTACAAACAGAAAGTTTTCATTAGAGATTATGTACAAGTGTACTGGTCAACAATTTATTCCAGCAACGAAAGGTAGCAAATCGAAAGTTATTTACATATTGATATAATTAACAACTTTATGAAGTTAATATGGCTTTGTCACTCCATTTTGTCAAGCTTTTTCTGTCGATTTTACACGTGCTTCTATTTAATGTTTATGTGTACCCTGAAACCCAACATCTTTAAAATTAGAAACTTCAATGTGTAAAATAATCGCATTCTTGACATGGATGTTCAAAATTAATAGAACTGAACTGTGCTATGAATTTTTCCAAACACTTCAGTTGTGGTGACACTAATTCAAAATTATTAAAAAATATTTTCTCTAATATTGTAACATAAGAGAAAGGTGTTTTCCAAATTTCTGCTTATTCGCATGTTCACATGCCTTTAAATGGCAAAATAACGTTGAATCGTCTAACTGATCGTGTTGCTGGGAAAACCCTTCACAAACATCACAATTGTAAACATTTCCATATCAAATATCCACAAACGTATCGCAACGAATTTTGCGAAAAAACTTAAATTGTAATTATTTCTCGCACTATTCTTGCAGTTGGGAGTATGCCAACGATTGTAACCAATGCAGGTAGTTGATCCAAATTCCTCTGGTTCCATCATCAAGCATCACCAATGATTGCTATGATGTGTTGCTTACATTACAACCTTTAATAAAAAAAAAAATTAAATGTTGATCTCTCGGGTACTTTTTACTGTAAACATTGAAGTGCACTTCATACTTTAAAACACCTTTTCATAGTATGTAGTATTATTAGTCCCATAGTTGTAAGTATTTTTGACATTTAAGTGTACAATTGATTATTTATATTAAAATACTTATGAATGATCACTTAAAACTGAATACAAAAAACGTATGTAAAACTGTCTATGAAAAAAATAATTTAAAAGTGTGGCAATACAACGTACACGTAAACCAAGATTCACAAATAAGAGATCAAGAGAACAAACGAAATTTAAAAATAAAATGGGGGTGAAGATCATAGCGACATAACCTAAGTGCCTAAACGTGGTATTTAATTTATCGTGATTGATAGCTACCATAACATACGTGCTGCTATAAACACTAGCACCCCGCCAAAATTTTCTTGAATAAAATGCACGATCGTACACGATTCACGTGCTGCGCAATACGATTTATTTATGACCGGCCACGCTCATTTTACTACGATTCGAAAAACGGACGAAAGCGGGAAGCCAATCTGTCTCTACTATTATCTCTCTATACTGTGGCTCCGCAACCGGTGTGCCGCGGTACACTGGTGTGCCAAGAACCCACTCTAGCTGTGCCGCGGTGCGATATCTATAACTTGTGGAAATTTTTGTTTTCCCTATATATTCCATCCTTATATTCCAAAAGAAAAACCTATTCATGCAACATGTTTTTTCGAATTAAGTTAATATGTAATAGGTTATCAAAGAAAACATTATATAATATCGCTTTTTGTTTCGTTTTACTTAACGTCACTCACAAATGAACCCAGCACGAGCGAAAAAAAAACGAAGTGTGTGAAAAGGCAATACCACGAAGATTACACTCAGTATGGCTTCTCATGGTGTGGGAAAAAGACAAATCCGAAACCAGAGTGTGTAATTTGCAGAGACCAACTTTCTAACGAAGCAATGGTCCCAAGCAAACTAATTCGCTATCTAAAATCAAAACATCCAGCTGCGCCAATAAGGGTAAGCAATATTTTCAGCAATTTTTTAATCAGAACTTAAAGCAGAAGCAATATATGAGGTCTTCGAGCACAGTTTCTGAAAAAGCGTTAGAAGCTATTTGTTATGTTGCAAAATTAATTGCTCGTCAGAAAAGAAAAAACCGCATACTATTGGGGAAAGGCTTATAAAGCCTACATGCATGGAAATCATTCGATTAATGTTAGAGCTTAAAGAAGTGAGTGAATAAGTGAGTAACGTTCCACCATCAGTTAAGAGACGAATTACTGATATGTCGAGCGTATGTGCAACTAAACAAAATCCAACAGTACAAATTATCCATTGTCGAATACATCGCGAAGCACTGATGGTCAAGATATTACCAGCAGAACTATTGCAAACTATGAACGAGTGCGTCAACATTATACATATTATTAAAACAAGAGCCCTAAATTTGTGAATTTTTGAACCACTCTGCCAAAAAATGGGATCAAATTATCATTCCTTATTGTTTCACACTGAAGTGCGTTGGTTATCCAAAGGCAAAGCTCTTTCATCAATCATTTGAGTTTCGCGATGAGGTTAGTCAATTCATGTTCAATCAAAACATGCTTGAACTGTACCACATATTCGAAGATCATCAGTGGATAGCTAAACTTGCAACATGGCTGACATATTTGAGCACCTCAATGAACTTAATAAAAAAAATGCAAGGTCGAATTGAAAATTTATGCTCTTCTTTTTTTTTATCATATATAGTGTGCCGCAAAAATACTGTGAGGGGTTTGGGTGTGCCGAGGTTGAGAAAGCATTGCGGAGCACTGTTTTATCTAATTAAACAACAAATTTTCAGCAATAATAGTGTTGCTCCTATGAACCAGCTGTTAATATTCCTGAGACTACACTGTTGAAAATTTTAACACTTTTTTGACTAATTTAATAGTCAGGAGAGGTCCACACTCTTTTCGTGTTATTTTGTCGAGAACTATAGAAGGTTTAATTTGACGAGCAAAGATAGTCAAGTATTGTCTATTGCTAAGGTTTATGTTGTCCACACGACAGGTGGAATTATAAAATACTTCTAGTCACATTTTATTTGATCTAGACTAGACAAATTACTAGGTGTTTAACTAATGAAGCGATCTATTGGGTGTTTTAACACCGTTTTCTAAACACAACGTCTTTTTAATATGCAACTCCTATTTCTTAGTGCTATAAATTCTCTCTTTAAGACGTTTTCTTAATTATAAATATACAGAACCACTCATTCACAAGTTTGGTTTCAATTAAACGTACCAATTTTAAATGATTTTTTGAGGAACCATTATAAAATTAAGTGAATGTTTATGCTATTTGATTCAAGTCTATAAACTAATTGCTGTAATAGATGTTCCCAATACATCTTTAGATGTTGAAATTTTTATGCCCACTGGAATTGACGTTAATAACACGACGGTTTACACTTTGCAAGTCAGTCACATTTGGTGGTTTGGTTTGGATATGTTAATACGGAGAATCAAACACGAAAACAGATACCGTGCAATGCAGGTGTGCGTATAATGCAATACTGTATTAGAATAGGTTGGGGTTCTATATTTCTATCCGAGGGAAAATTTCTGATTGGTTGACGCTTCTGAATGTCTAGAAAAAATATTCAATCCTCATATCTGAACAGACCAAAGATTCACACGAAATTCTATGTAATTTCTATTCTATTAAATACGCGTAGTCAACTACGTCTGGCAAAGTTGGAAAAATTTCAACACTAAAATATTTGACTAGCGCAAAATTAACGGCAAACACCGTAATAATTTCACAGTGTATGTGCACACAGGTCTCACCTTTCAGGTATTGAAGATTTTGGCGGTACCCATTTGTCTATAGTCTCGAGGCATACTAGGAGAGTTGCTAGGGCTTTGGCTCGTCTGACACCGAGATTTATTAAAATGCCGGACACACCGGAAGAAATAGCCATTACTCAGCATGAGTTTTACCAAATAGCAAGATTTCCAAGAGTCGTGGGAGCTGTGGATGGAAGCCATATTAAAATTAAATCACCCGGTATTATTTTACCTTGTCAGGAGACCCAATCTCTCTATTTTCAAGTTGGCTCAGGATTGTTTTAAGAATTAATTTTAAATGCATCTTTTAGGAGGAAATGATCCTGAAGTATTTAGGAATCGAAAAGGATACTTCTCATTAAACATACAAACTGGAAGCAGTGCCGAACTTAAAATTTTGGACTTAGTTGTAAGGTTCGTTACCTTGATTACAAGTCATTTTCACACTGTCTGACACTGTCGCCATCCGTTTTCAATATTTAACTAAGCTTTATTCCTAGTTTCGACGGTGCAAAATATATTCACCTTAAGGTTCACCTCAAGCTGAGTCCATACTTAACTAAGTTTGCTATTAGGGAAAACCGGTGCAAATAACTGTAATAGGTATAAGTTAATTACATTGTTTTTTATGCAGACATCCGTATTATCCGCAGTTATTTTAGGTGATGGTTGGAAAAACTCATCAAGTAACACAAAAACTGTTGTTACGATGATGCAGAGTTTAAATCATGAAAACGCTTTTATTGATGCGTGGTACATGAGTACTGAATCAGAAACAGCAGAACAGCTTGCAATAATTATTAATAAGTCCAAGGAAATTTGCAAAGACAAATACGATATCGAGATATGTATATGCTGTTGTGTCAGATAATGCAAGTGCCATGGTTAAGATGGGTTCAATTCTAAAGCATAATATGTGGCATAGTACTTGCGACTGTCACACAGTAAATTTGTTAGCAAAGTACGTTTTAAACAAAAAACTTGTAGACAACGTAAATCTTGTTCTTAAGAAATTTAAACATCCTGACTTTGAAAAATATTTACTTGCTAAAGGCGGGCAGTTAAACTTTCCGTAGAGACAAGAAGGTGTTCTTACACGGACTCGTTTAAGAGTCTAGTAGATAACGTGCAATATATGAAAGAAATTATAGCTTCTACTAAAAGCCCTTTTTACAACTTTTTATCAAAAAATAAGACTCGGATAATTGGCATTCTACCATGTCTATTATCAGTAACCAAGTACACCAGAGTCCCGGTAATCCGAACGAATTGGGACCGGACCCTGTTCGGATTACCAAGTTCTTCGGATCATCCGGATACGCACGAAGGCACCCGCGACCCGCGTTAACTTAGCTCGCTCAGTCGTCTGTAGTGAGTGAAACAGTAAACAAGTGTCTACCATAGTTCGTGACCAGTGACTGTGCATTACAGTCCGACTGGCAAGCGTAAAACGTAAACATAAAACGTTATCTCTTAAACATAAACTAGACGCATTGAAACGTTTAGATAATGGCGAGACTTTGACTAAATTAGCAACCGAATTGTGTGTTGGCAAAGCCACAATTTCAGACTGGAAGAAAAATCGCGCAAAACTAGAACAGAACTGTGCGACTTTCTCAGCTAAACCGCTTGAAAAATCGGCAAACCATGAAGCAGTCGTTTATAAACAAGTTGACGAAGCCCTTTTTCTTTGGTTTACTCAGGAAAGGGAAAGGGAACTCCTCTAAGTGGCCCAATGTTCAGGAAAAGGCTGTTCAGTTAAATACATTCCATGAATGGTGACCCGTCATTTAGCGCAAGTACGGGTTGGTTTGACAGTTTAGAAACGTCACGGAATTCGCCAACTAACCATTACTGGAGAGAAACTATCGTCTGACCACAAGCAGCCCAAGAATATCTGACTAAGTTTGAAACTTTGAGTACTGAGGAAGTTATTCTCCCCAACAAATTTATAACGCCGACGAAACCGGTTTAAACTTCCGGGCTCTACCAACAAAAACTTTGCCTCAAAAGCAGAAGACCATGCTCGTGGTTTTAAGATGATCAAAGATCGTGGTAACATTACTAGCCTGCAGCAATGCTGCTGGTAACCACAAGCTCCCACTTATGCTGATTGGCAATCTGCAAAGCCTCGTTGTTTTAAAAACGTCAACATAAGCTCTCTGCCAGTCTACTACAAAAGCCAAAAGAAAGCGTGGATGGATGGCAAGTTGTTTAAAGAATGGTTTCACCACCAGTTTGTGCCTGCTGTTAAGCGTTTAGCGAGGAAAATGACTTGGAACACGAGCAATTCTTTGATAGACAACGCTCCTTCTCACCCCAAACACAGAAGAGCTATCAGTTGGTGACATTCGGGCGGATTTTTACCCCGAACGTTACAGCAGTCTTACAGCCGATGGACAAGGCATACTGCAAACCTTAAAGCTTATCTACAGGAAAAGTTTTGGAGGACACTGATTCAAGACGACAAACATTCCTTTGGTCCAAAAAATCAAAACAAACCAATATAAAGGATGTTGTTTATTGGACTGCTGAAGCGTGGGAAAACGTTTCCGACCAGGTTATAAGAAAATCCTGGAAAAAACTGTGGCCAAGCCTTCAGTTTATAGACACACCAGCAGGACAAGACAATGAAGGTCATTTACTGGAACTGGTGGCGGCGATTCCTGGCTGTTAAGAAGCTGCAGAGAGGACGTGCTGAATGGATGGAGGCAGATGGTGCTCCCGTTGAAAACCTTACTGACGAGGAAATAGTCGCAGCGTCACACAGGAACAAGCGGAAATGAACTGTTCGGACGGAAGTGACGACGAGCCGTTGTGTGAATTGGGCCACATGCAGACGCTGCAGCTGCCCTAGACGTCGCCCTACGCTATCTCGAGCAACAGTCTACTGCTACAGCCGCAGACTTGATGTTCATGCGGCGATGGCGCAACTTTGCATCGGTCAACAGGCTATCTTCATTACGTCAAAAGACGATTACTGACTTCTTGGGTTCCAAAAAATAGTTACTAGTGTGTTTAATTAACATTGTGTACGTAGTATACATTGTATTTAAGTACCCAATACCGTGCTGTAAATTAAAGTTTTGTATTTCAGATTACATGCTTTTTTATTTTAACTCAGTGACCTTTTTTTCCCCATCAAATAGTTGGTTTTTTTTTGAGCCTTGTTCGGATTAGCCGGACGTTCAGATTACCGGGGTTCGGATTACCGGGACTCTGGTGTATATTAATACATATTACAGCTTTCCTTTCAAAAGACCAGAAATTTTAACTCTATGGGTATCTGCTATAAGAAGGAAAAATCGGCAACCTACAAAAACCAGCAAATTATGTAGTGCCCATTTTCTAGATTCTGATTACAAAATACAAACAAAGGGTAGCAAATTGCGTTTATTAAAAGAAGATGCTGTACCAAGTGAATTTCATTTTCCAGCGCATCACCACCAAATCAAATAAACGAAGGATTTTAAAACCTACCGCATCTTCTGATTTGTACAGCGAAGAAACTATAAGTACATTCAAGATTCCAAACCATATGATTATTGTAAATTATATTTCCAGAAAAAATTAAAGTTGAATGAATCGGAGTTACCTGAACAGGTATCAACATCAACGAGCATATTACCGGACGAAACGATAAAATTGCAAAAGAAAATAAAAACATTACAACAAAAGGTACGCCGTAGAGGCATGAAATTAAAAACTATGCAACAAGTATTGCAAGAATTGCGAAAGAAAGGTCGAATGACAGATAATTTAAATTCAATAATGGAATGTTACTTTAAAGATTTTCCTTTGGAGTTTCTTTTACACCAACATCAAAATGATCAAGCATCTCACAGCATAGAAAATACAGTGACACTATGAAGGAATTTGCACAGACGATTTATTTTTATTCGCCAAAGGCTTACACATTTATAAAACAGCATTTTGTTCTTCCTAATCCAAGGACCATACGTGGTTATCAAGATTTAACTGTAATCCTGGCTTCCTAGAGGAAGTTTTTAAAGTAATGAACGTCTGTGTGGCAGTGCAAATATTAAGCAGCGGAGTAGCAGATGCATTGGATTACTTGAGTATTTCAAAAAAATAAAACTCTCCCAAGGGTCAGAGGCAACAATTGAATTTATTAGAAATGTAGACAGAATATTTGATATTCTAAACTCAAGGAATCCATTTGGCAAAAGCTTTAAGGCACCGATAAGGCCAAACACAATTGCTTATTTTAAAGATGTATTTGACCAAACATCAATATATTTTCGAATTTTAAAGATTGATGGTATGCTAATCCTACACCATCCCCGTAAGACCTTTGCTTTAGGATTTATTTATAAACGTGCAAAGCGTATTTCAACTTACGCAAGATTTGTTCACAAAAAGTGAAAGCCCACTGCATTACTTTTTAACATATAAAGTATCTCAGGATCATTTAGAACTGTTCTTGTAGTTGTATTCGCGCTAGAGGTGGCTGGAACTATAATCCCAATAGCCTACAGTTTAAGTGGGCTTTACGGCAGTTGCTTTTCAGGTCTAGTGTTAGACCAAGTAGAAATGCAAACTGTCTTGATATTGGGAGTTTTTGTACACCAGCTTTTGATGAACAAGCCCAAGAAGATCACATTAGCTTTCCTAATATTAATACAATAAATTTATCTGATTTACAAGAAAATATTATCTATTACATAGTTGGTTATATAGTCAGAGTATAAGCAAGAATGTGAAGGTGAACATTGTTCGAATATTCTTTTTTTCAATAAACACACATTAGATCATTCATATGCAGTGTAAATGATCCTGAGAAGAAATTTTCAAATTTTGATTTATGCATCCCTTGCTATATATAGTATAGTGGAATATGCTGAAAAACAGTATCGTTTAAGTATTAATAATAAGGATACGCAATACATTAATATACAGAAAATGCAAAATGCCGCTATACATTACTTCAGTGATAAGATGTATCTCTTTAAACCAGAGCACCCTATTGTAGAAGAATACATGTTTGAAGAACGAATTTCAGATAATCAAAAAAGTAAATGCATGTGTTTTTGAAATGTAGATTTGGAGAATTTGCAAAAAAAGAAACCCAAAAACTTATAGGAAACGGGACTACAATACGCCAGAAAATGACAAAATTAATATTATTCAAAAATGCGTAACCTGTTTTCTTTAAAACAAACGTTTGCAAAAAATATTAGTAACCATTTTAATTCACAGTCGCACAACGAATATACCTGAATTACCCATACCTAGCTATAAAAACACCTGCCTTTACCTAACGCTCAGTTTATCCCTATTCGCATTAATGTGTTAAACAAGGATGGAAATACCTAACCTATTGCGTTCCTACCAAAACATTTAGATAGCGGATAGACAAGTGCGCATCCAAAATTTTTACATCATTTCGTTGCCGCCATTTTGATGCACGTATGGTGAACAACCTGCAAATATTCGGCAATTCATGATCGCAATGTATTAGACAAGATACATATGTACATGCGATGTAATGGCATCGAGGTTATGTGCCAGCAGGAGTTACTTTTTTTTTAATTTATACCACTTTAACTTATAAAATAGATGAATACTGGTTACTTCAATATGCTTAGTTTCCCGGTTTACTCTTTGTTTATATATATTTTTATAGTTTATTGCACATAGCCATTCTTTAAAAGTAATCAAAAAGGTTGAAAAAAGGTTATAAATATTGGAATTTCTACTGGAACATACCTTATTTTGTGATATAGACGTAGTTATTTATTTTCCTGATATTTTCAGATAGTAGATTGACGTGATCCTGAATATAAAATGACCAGGAGATTAATTTTACCAGAGAGTAAATAATTTTCCATCGGTTAGTCTCAATTATAGTATATACACACATCTATTAAACCATTTATGTGGACTTCTAAATGGAGAAAAGTTTTAAGAATGTTATTAGTCTGCAGAATATTGAATGGACGACAACATTGCTTATATGTTTATAACATTTTCAACATACCGATATGATGAAAGCAGGAAAAGATTTTCTTATAGTATCATCATTGAATTGAAGTCATATAAGGTGCAATCAAATGTTTTCGAAGCAACAAAAACTTAGTCAAAACATGTACTATGTATAAAAACATAATTATATCCTTTTGCTGAGGTATCCGAATTCTTGATCGTTGATTTTTAGTACTTCGTTATTTGATACCAAAGAATATTCGGTAGAAAAAAACCAGGTATTTGAATTCTCTAAGGTAATGCTAATTATTTCAGATTGTACTTTTACTAACCTAAGAACTATATTAAAAATGTTATAATGTGTATGTATCTAAAAATATTAATTGGAAATGAAACCTCTGTTTTCACTGTTAATGAATATTCCCTATATTTCTACTTACATATTATATAAATATTGGGAGTACATCTTCACTTTGTAAGGCTTGTGTAAATTATAAGTATACATCAGACAGTGAATGATATTTCAAATGTTACTTAATCATAATCATTCAATAAATTTATTTAAGTTTGCTTCTGATATTTTTCTTGGAGTTCTGAATTGTATGTTTAGCGTTATTTTATTAAACTAACATACAAAGTGTCACTGTGCTATGTAAATTAAGTGAAATATTACATAATAGGATTGGATTTAATTAATTGGATATTCTAAATGTTTCTATTTTCTATTATTTAACCAAACCAATTATTTTTCAATGCACAGTGATTGATAGGTTCAGTCCATTGTTTATGGACTGGCTTATATGTCATTTATCAGAGAGAATGTCCACGGCAGTAAATAGAAAATGTTCATACAATTAGATAACATAAAAAGGCTTCGTTTAAATATCATATGTTCGTAATCAATTTCCTATAATACATTTAAAGATAAACACTTATTGTAAATTAACAAAATAAACACAAATAACTAACACATAAAAAAAAGTAACAGACCTGGTAACAGACAGGTCCTGACGTGCATCAAAATAGCTGCCTCGAAGTTGATGTACGCTCGTGCAGGTTGATCCCTTATCTAATGTTTTATGTCTTTGAACCCATTCCAGTTACGGTAAGTATACACTTCAATGGGTGCAAACGAATAACCTGCAGTTACAACTGTAGCTGATGGTTAAATTTTTCACCATGAGTGGTGCAGTCGGGCATAAATCATATTAAATAAAGAAAATCTGTTATTATCCTATTTCTTTTTTTCCTATACCGTATACCTACATCACTACTGAAAACAGTTTTTTTGACAAAATGGCAATTAGTATTAATTATTAATTAATAATAGTAGCCCAGGCCCCCACAAATTCACGATCCGCCCCTGTCTAGCAGGCAATATTTCTGCAAGGAAAGCTGCTGCAGATTTAAGCTTTTCGCGATCAGCTTTAGGCATGTCCAGGCAGTAAAGAAGCTTCCAGATGAAATCATTGTGTGAGGAAAATATTCTCAGAAGAACAAAAACAGTAACTTCAAGAATATCTTCTAACAGCGAGTAAAATGCATTATCGACTTACTACTAACCAAAAGAGAAAACATGCTTATCAATATGCAGCTCACACAACCGGACTTATACTATTTAAATTTTAATTACAGCGGTTGCTTTTATTTTCCATACTTTTATGTGCAACAAGATATCTTTGTCTAAGATTAAATATAAAAATTCAGCTTTGTGATACAAATTAAAAGAAAAGCTTAAACAAGCAACATAACCTATCAACATAGCACAATTCTGAAAACACCACTATCAAATGCACCAAACAAGTAAGCAGAGGGCATGCGCTAGCAAATCCTATTCTTATGAACCGTTCAGAAAGTTCCAATGCGGGTCACAGCGCTAGCAGTCATTGCTTCCAGCACCTTAACACCCTGAACGTAGCCAATTTCTCAAATACATTTACAATCATACAAGCATTTCGGTTAAGCTAATATCCCACTAGTAACTTTTTCATCACCTTAAAGCACTGTGAATTTTCTAGCACTATTACAATTAAACAAAAGCGTATGTTCAGGTAATCCATAAAAATACAAAGCAGTCACATAAGCATTAAAAGTATTTTTCAGGAAATACTAAAGAGATAATGCAAGCCATTCATTCAGTAACCAGTTTTCTGCACTCACACATACGCCACCCTTTTGCTTTCCACACATTCACTTACGTACGATACCTTCATGTTTCCTCCATCGTCACAACCAACCATCTGTCACTTTAAAATCTGTCTTCCTTATCATCTTGGCGAAATCTTCAGCTTTCTGACAGATTACCAGGCTGTTTATGCAAATGTTGTATGTTTTAGTGCCAATGCGACTTGTTTGCCTTTGCCCCTACGTCTTCTCCTGCACTTCACATTTTTGTTTTCACATCTGGCTTGCTTAATACTTTCTCTACCTTTTAAAATCTTACACAGCAGGCTGCGATATGGTTAGTTGTATCACAGCTTCCCTTTGACTAATATTATCCAATTTCCCACATCGTTCTATTATGTTAAGCTTTTCAGGAAACTTTTTCCTTTTTGAAATCTTGGTATTATTTAACAATGTGAAAGTATCTCTTAATGTAGAAAATCCAGTATCAGGTGGTATCAAGTCAGCCGCAGGAGTCAGCACAACATAAGGAGGCGATAGTTTGTAAATATTCTAGTTACAATTTACAACGAACGTGCACCGAACAAATAAGTCATAAATAAAGTAAGTTGAATTTGTTGAATGCACGTTGAATGTTGATGAAAAACCACAAACCGCCACAAACTCTAGAGGCCAGCGTTGCCAATTAACAGAAAACATATTTCACTAGATCGGGATTATAATTACACCAGAAAATCACTAGAATTCAGAGGGAGTTACTTTGTAAAGTATTTTGAGAAAAGCAAAAGAAATATTTTATATATTTATGTAATTAATAGTTTTTTACTGTAAATCGCCTTTTGTTTCATTTTTTATTATAACTCGCACAATGCTACTTTTAAAAAATTATTACACAAAATACATTTTTATTTTGTTTATTATATATGAACTTAATACAACACTTATCAGGTCAAAGTCGTCAAATATTAATAATTTCCAACAATATACAATACACAACTATACAATTGTAACCATGTTTTATAAAATCAATTATTCTTAACTTATTTATTTTATTATTTTATTCCGTACTTTTATTTATTTAGTTATAAATTTATATATGTAATCAACGTATAGGAAAACGATGTAGCGTCACTCGCGTTCTTATAAGTAGGTTTTTAAGGAAAGTTTTTAGTGATCTCCTACCATTTTGTTTTGTACATTGTGCGCGAAATTTTAAAAATGTATATGTATGTTAGAATGGAATGTAGAATTAAAATCAGTCCGTCCCATATAAACGAAAATGCACACTAACATTCGAGAAGACTAAAAGCTAAATTATAAAAGGCTTGTCTAGATTCCAAATCATAGAATACATAACATACATTATACGGGTACAAATAAAATGGCGACTGAAATTTATCTTGGCGAAAGTGACGCTATTTGGTCTTCGTGTTCAATGAATTCACTAGATTTATTACTAAAATTACAGAAAATACACTAAACTTTTCACTAGCCACTAGAATATGATTTGTATATACCAGACGTGCTTTCAATACACCAGATTTAGTGGAAAATTCACCAAGTTGGCAACCCTGCTAGAGACAACCAGATGTAACAACTGCAATTACCAGTGTCACCAATCCGCCAGGAAGAACTTCTTTTTATATGGTGTTCCAAATTCCTTTTAATCAAGCACTTCTTTCTCCAAAAAACATTGTATTTGAAATTTATATATATATTGTATATCACAAATTTTCTAGTAACCAAATTGCAATTTGCTGCCATAAACAACTATTTATGTATTTAGAAAATAGTAGGTCATTTTATGTTTCAACGTTGAAGAACGGTTGAACTGGTTGAAGTTACCAAAAATAATTGCGACAAAATTCAGTGGAATATGGCCAAGTTGGCAACACTAGCAAGTACTCTTAGAAAAATATTGTGTTTCGTATCTTTGTTTATGCTTGCGTTATGCTCAAAAAAAGTTTCAAAGAAACTATCGAATATTGAAAGTTGCAGGATGTTATTATATCCTATTAGTTTCAGTATACATATAGGGTGCGTTCGGATATCTGCACAATGGCGCTCCGAGTTACTCTATGACGTCAGTTTGATGTAAATAGGTACCTGCCCAATTACAAGTTATTATATACGTCAAACTGACATTGTAGAGTAAGTTGGAGACGCCCATACTTATTAGTTATTATTTTTGGAGTGTAGTGTGTCCACGCCAACATAGCCAAATTTAAATTGGCCATAATTATTATTAGTAACTCCAACGTCGAAACATAAAATTACCTACCATTTTGTACTATGTATATTAATAGTTATTTTAATGCCTTTACGTTGAATTCACTAAAAAGAGCGGCGGGAAATTTAAATTTGGTTATTAGAGTGGATGCATGGTGTCCACGGATTTTTCAGCTGCTTTCGCTAATAGCTACAACTGTTCCATTTATCAATTTCATATGAGATGTATTATAGAAGCGGATTTCATTTTTGACAAAATGTTGCCACACTTTTATGTTTTGTGCATTGTTATACAATAAATAAATAATCGATAGAGCCTTTTAATACGCAATCAGTTGTATGTATTAATTGGGATCAATGCCAAAATGCTTCATTTTAATTATGAGTCAGAGTGAAACTTAAACATGAACTGAACATGAATTATGTATTGCTTATACAAATAAGCTTTTTATTTTTTTTCATACGTTGTGTATTATGTGTATCTACAATAGCAGTAAGTATATAATATATTACATATATTTCCGTATCAACATGTATGTATTTACTTATAGGTGAAACAACCTATGAATATGAAAATCAGAATAGGTATAGATGTAGATATATTAACGACTTGAATTCCACTTGTGTTGCCTCGCTGGCTTTTCGACGCAGTGGACCAGTTCAGTATTGCCGCGAAACAAGATATATTTTTTTTTAAATTGTATTGTCTCTGACAAAACTATAAAACTATAGAATAACTTATAAAACAAGATTTGATTTAGTTTTAGTTTTTCAGGTATGATTCGTCACTTTGTGTTGTATTTCTTGCGTGTGCTGCCATCGGCACATTTTTTTTATTAACTAAAACGTGAAGAGACCTGTAAAATCAATTATCCTAAATGTAATTTAACAACCGGTTGCATTACCTGTAATAAACATTTTCATTAATTACTCTAAATTTAAATTTGAAAATAAATTAAATATGATTGGAATTGCATCGAGTAAATTGATTAGTTAATTAAAAAATGAATTATGAAGCGGGGCAACAGGTGCAATCGTACACAGTTTATTGGTCTCGACATGTAGGTGGCGCATCAAATACCATAAATGAAATGACGTCAATGGTAATAATATAGGGATTACAGGGCAATGAGCAATGACAGGGCAAAATGCCATCAATCGCCATAATTGGCCATGTGGCATCATCCTAGCTGAAACCATAGCCAGATGCCATAACTTTGACCCGTTTAGAGGGATTTATGCATGTTTTATTCGTATGGATCTCACAAAACTTATTTTATAAACTAAAAATGAGTTTTTTGATTCAATTTTGGTCTTTCGATGAACCACGATTTTGAACTTGCTTTCATAATGTTTCGCAGGTGTGTTGGAATTTAGGTTAGTACTGCTTTGTTAAATAAAAATAATGTTTTTATAACTTGTTACATTTTGTAGGTATCCGCAAAAAGCAGAAATGGGTAAAGTGTTTGCTGAGGAGTTTGAGCCTTTTGACCCGTAGAAGTTTTAGGGGTCGTCCCTATGTTTAACTAGAAACGATAGGGTTTGCTGGAGATATCGTTATGTCATCTTATCAAAAAAAGTGTTGTGTGCAGGGATGTGATGATATTAGATCATCAAGGTAGTAGTAGAATTTTGTAGAACTGCATCGGTGAAAATTGAATTCAAAATTTTTGCAGGCATCGAATTCCTATTAAAAATACAGAAATTTTAAATATTTGGCTAGACCGTATAGCTAATCCGGAATTAAAATCATATGACAAAAGAAGATTATACAACATTTTTGTGTGCTCATCGCATTTTATAAAAGAATGTTGTACAGCCGGTAAATATCTGGTAAGATCCTCGCTACCAACTCTTAAACTGCCTGGTATGTTTGGAAAATGCTTACGATTTATTGATTTTAATTCAAATACAATTAGGTTTTACAGATGCACCAACTATTACAAATTCATTTTGGTATGCACTCAAACATAGTACGGAGGAAATTCAAGCCAGTAATGGTAAGTAATTTTAAAAAATATGAAGATGTTTTTGATTATGTATAGAATATTACACAGAAGATTGGATCTTTGATTACGGCTCTATTTTTGATTTTGGAATAAAGTGTTTTATATAAAAAATTTATAAGATTCAATGCTGCATAATTTAAAAATATTTCTTACTATACAGCATGTCCCAAAAGTAGACAAACACATACTTACTCCATTGTTTCAAATGGAATACCCTATACATTATTCCATTTTTAAGTTCTACATAGAAAATTAACATCGCTTTATGTAAACTATTATATATCTATCTGTAATAACATGGTTGTTATTTACCCTTTTTGTAAAAAAAATGGCCCGGCTGCCAGTTTTCGGTTAAGTGGCTTAATTTGTATTTGCATTTGTTTTAGATATTTATGTTTTAAATACTACACATACATACTTATTTTGATATACACGCTGTTCAAAGTTATTAGCGCACTATTCCTAACTTTTTTTAATACTGCAGCTGTCATATTTGTTTATGAAATAAACACATATTTTAAAAGATTTTTATTTATGTTTTAAGATGTTTCAAAAACGTAACGATTACATATCTAGTACTACATATCAACTCAACTTCTATATATTACTCTGTTATATCACAGACACCCAATAAAGAGAAACGAAGTCCTGTACAATTCCGTTGAAAAACACGTGACGTCAAACTGGCGGCAGTGGAGTCATGTTTACGCAATATGGCGCCAGATTGTAAAAATTAGATATGTTTCGATTTTCCTTAATCTCATCAGTGTGATACGTCTGCTAATAATGGTTCGTATTTACGGCTTACATTTAATTTAACAATGTCGTGATTATAGTTTTAATTTATTTTTTAACAATTTTTGAGATTGTAATTTTTTTCGTAAATAATCGTAACGTGTTTCTTATCATTCATCTTGATATGAACAATCCATTTTAAGAATACTTAAGAACTTAGTTACAACATTGTTAAATTAAATATTAGTCTTGAATATTGAACCAATATGCTTGCAGAAACACAGACATATCTAATTTATAACAACATAATTAGTTCTTGAAGTTTAGGTTAGAAACACAATCATAATAAACATTTAAATTCTCTTTTAAACATGTTGCTTCTTTATATAAACATAATGAAAAATTTAGATAACAAATGAAGATCTCTGAAAGCAGGAAAACTTAAACTCTGAAAATTCTAAAACAAAAATAACTCTAATAACACGTAATCAATAAAGTCTCAAAGGATGTCCTCTGTGCCCATATTAAATTTGGATTTAATTTTGGAATACTATTTATAAGCAAGACTTTTAATTAAACATTAGAAAAAAAGGAAATTTTGTTGAAATAACCCTTGGATTGCGATTTGTTTAAGCAAACAGCTTTTTGTTGTATGTGTTTATAGATACATAGCCGAAGATATTTCTTATTAAAACTAAGGTAAGAAAAATGTTCGAGCAAACTTGGAACAGATTAACGAACACCTCTTTACTTTGTGCGAGTGGCAGGAAACGGGTGGGGAAGTCATTGTTTAGAGATAAAACTGTACACGATTGTGATAAATTAGTATAATGACATGAATTTGAAATCAAATGTTACTATTGTTTTTAAAGAACAAATTATCTGATTAATTTCCAAAAGTAGGTGACAACGGAGACAACTCATTATTAAAAATATTAAAGAGGTTGCCAGAAAAATAGCATCGCACTTAAAATACATTTCTAAGTAATGATTATTGTAACCTGAACTATCAAAATGCCTTGAGCATGTTCGAAAGTTTTCTATCTCTGCGGTATCATATAATATCCTGCCAAGTTTTCAGCGTTGGTTTATATATTAGGAACCTACGGCAACGAATTCATTCTTTAACTCTATCCAATACTTTTGATACCCAGGAATTTACAATTTTGTGAATCTTTAGGCTATAGAATGCCAAATTACACAACGAAAATTTTGGCGTTAAATCTACTAAATTAATTTTAAAATAAAAATTTATTACTTACGTTTGAATAGCACAAGGACGACGTTTTTAACACTATTGGCGGTAATTACAACTGTGGAATATTTAGCGGGCAATGTGGCAAAAACTTTATCATGATGGGCAAACGTGGGAAATTATAATAGATCTATTAAAAACAATCGGAAATTTTCCTAAAATTTCCTACCTGTATCATATTACAATTACCAAGTGTTAAGTTATTTAGATATTGTATTGTGCTGATACTAGGGATGACTAGGTTTATGAAGCGATAATTGCCAACATTCATTTAACGAACTGGAATTTGTGACAGAAGTGGGCGTGGCGTCGTTGGCTATGTTCGTTTGTTTCCAATAACGCGTATTAGGGCTTGTGTATATAGGGGAGCTCTACCTATCAATGGTTGTTATGGAGACGCCATTTTTGCTCTATATTTTACGCGGGGATTTAAAATGTAATACTATTAGCACGCGCGACTGACCAAACAGAAACTTTACGTTAATATTTAACGGAAGATCACCAATAAAACAAAGAGAAGTAGTAAAAAAATACATGTATTATGCATAGGAATGATATATTCAATACAAAAAAAAACTACAAAAGGAAGCCGATCCTCTCAAATAGGTGTAAATCATCTTGTATGTTCATATGCTTAGCATATGATATTGATCTTGTTTAACAAAAAATCTTTAATAATTTTGAATTTTAAATCGCAACAGTTTGGAATTACATACATCTGAACATTTTTGAATAATTTTAGAATAATGGCAGTAATCACAAACAGATATATTACCACACAAAAATTCACCTTTATTCTTTATAAAAACATTTTCACATTCCATAATAATTTGAAAAAGTGAATTAGGTGCCATTTTTAATCCCCCTAGATTTGAATATTCGGTTAAAAACTTAGAGCTACTGTCCACAGTATCCCCAGAACCTGAAAGAAATTCTGAACATATAGGACAAATATTTATTGTCTGTTTTAGTAAACGTTTAACTACACTTCCAGCTATATAATACAAATTATTTTTATCCAGCATGGAAATGTTTAAATTGTCGTCATCAGCAACGCATATTACTTCTTGTGCGTTTGTTTCAGTAGTAATGGCATTAATTAAATGATATTCAGTATCACTGCAGTAATTTGTTTGATTAATGTCCGATATAAATTGGAATACTACAAGCAGTTTTAATATTCTTTTGCACTCTAATGAATTAGGCCTTTTTTCCAGCCCGCTTTCTCACTTGTGAAAATACATTTTCCAGTGCATCTTGAGTTAAGCGTGACCCGAGTAAGAACGAATAATTTCTACAAAACAAATATTTGGACAAGTTAATAAAAGACAATGTAGATAAAATTAATCCAGTATTTAAAGGTTTCCAACCGCCAGCACCAATGTTTGCTAACTGAATAATATTGATAAAATTTTCCAAGAAATGAATTTTATGTTCTACATTTCTTGCTTGTAATCGATACTTTTCGGCTTCTTGAAGATACAATTGAATGCCAAGTTAAAAATTAGACGTATAAACCAGGCTGTAGTTTAAGGCATCTACATTTAACAGTTTCATTCTCACGGCAGATTCTAATGCTGCTGCTGTTGTAACTGAAAAAAACCTACAAACAATGCAATTATTACATTATATTAAATCTCCTAGCAGAGTATACCTGATTGCCGCACAACTTTCATTTTACTAAAATGATCTGGATACAAATTCAGAAGGTTGAAGGTGATGAAGAAGCCTCAAGCCTGGAAGAATTTTTCTTATCAGATTCCAGAGATCACGTATGTAACTACCAGTTACAATACCAGATGGAAGCTCTTCAGGCAGCAGCAGTTTTTCCATCAATATGTATTAACCCATTTAGAATTGCTGATTTCAAATTTTTTAGTAAGTGTTGCGCCATCAGCAAATACATGAATATTTGAATTAGGGCAATGGAAAGAAGTCACTCGATTATTTCTTGTTACCTCAACACCCATCTTCGCCACAGTGCTTTATTATTAGGCCCATGTCTGATACAATTCCACAAATATTCAAATTTACTGAATTTGCAGCAGTGATGACCTCCTTAATTCTTGTAACGAATCGTTTCCATGGTACTACTGCCAGTAACATCACAAGATATTATTTGTTTCCAGTTGTATTGAGCCACGAAGCAAAATACAAGTAATATGATTCCTAGTTTGTTACTGTCCCCGAGTGATATATGCCATAAAATCTTTTGAACAAGGATCAAAGCAAGTCTGAAAGAACAATTTTTACGAGTTATGACATATCATATTACAAAAAAATTACAAGTGCACCACCAAACAATACATAAGAAAGTAAACGATTTGAATAGCTATGATAAAATAACCAAATACAGAATAGGGATCTTGAATATGAAATACTATAGGATATTTAATTACTTTCGTAATTGGTGGTGCTATTTAGAAGAAATTGCAAGGATTGTAAAGATGGGTTAATTAAAAGGCATATGTTGTATATATATGTACATTACATACTTCTTGCTGTATTTGCATTTCATCAATGCACAAAATGCAGTCACGCTCTAATACTTTCATGGTCGAAACTTTGGCTTTCATCAATGGGATTAATTTAGTAAATAAGCCAAATTCCATATTTAAATGTTGAATTTTCTATCAGTGTGCTATATGAGGGACAAGGATACCCTGTACTATGTAATATAATAATATCCATTTTTGCCTAGAGCAAAATCGTAGTTTTAAACTTCTTATGATAGATTCATTACTCCATGCTGCAATGCTTTTCTGTCTACTCCTAAAGTGTCTATTTGCCAGGCAATAAAAATTGTTGCAAGATTTTTTGTTGTCTTATTATATTTAACTGAGAACTTTCTTAGTTTTTTTTTAAATAATGTTCCGGGCAGTAAGTTCTTTTATTCTCTTCTTATCCACACTAATTTCTCAATACTGTTTCTCATTAGCTTCTTGTATAACATTCTGACATGTTATTATTTTCAACTAATTTTGAAAGATCATTCTGAAAGCATACGCATTTTTTTAAATATCAATAACTTTTAGTCAAGATATCGCGAGACACCATTGCATAATTTTATAGGAGAGCACCTTTTAAATGGACGAGTAAGATTACCTTTATATATGTTATGACAATGTAAGTTTTTCAAAATCTCATCGAATATACATATATATTTTTACCTTTGTTTGCTTTTTTCGTTTTAATTCAAACTTAGGTGGTGGATTCGGTACATTAAATATTGTTGGAATTGCATTAGGTTTTAATTTCTTCCAACCATCTGCACGTGAACTTTCAAACTGGCTTTCCTCAAAATGTTCCTGCAACAATTTGTATAATTGCAATGTAAGTTCTTTTAGTGTTCTTTTGCAAGGTGAGCCAACAAATAATTAAATTCTGTGAAAAATAGTCAATGCATATCGTTCACAAAATTTATCAAATTTTACTATTATCCCAAATTTCAAACTTATTAGCTCCCAGAAAAATTTATTTCAACATACCGTACATAACCTACTACATTTAGTAGGTTTCCAGTTGTCTCTTCTGCTATTTATAAGCCA
This sequence comes from Protaetia brevitarsis, assembly GCA_004143645.1. Classification (NCBI taxonomy): domain Eukaryota; kingdom Metazoa; phylum Arthropoda; class Insecta; order Coleoptera; family Scarabaeidae; genus Protaetia; species Protaetia brevitarsis. Next base: position 2,294,864 of record RXPK01000305.1, read on the forward strand.
CCTCTGTCTCCTCTTTTCTTCAGAAGGAAAGCAATATAATTTAAAACCCTTTTTATCGCTGTTTGTGCAGTTAGGAGCTGCACAACCACCATTTTTAGAAAATACCGTACCACACATATAACAGCCAACACAACTAAAGAGCAGAAATGGCGGATAAGTCAACCCATCTATATACACTAGCTCTAGAGAGACTGATGACGTCACGTCGTGACCTGCATAGGGATTCTGTAAGTTTGTCGAATAGAACGCCGCCATATTAAATCGACCGTTGTCGAACGACGATACATATCGAACAAAGCGATTCTGTAAAATGTAGAACGGACGTTCGTGCATGTTCGGAAGCTGATGATGCAAACAAGCATATAATAGAAACTGCATAATTTTACACAGGAAATCATACTTATCAAGTAGACGCATACGTTCTAGAAATTCGAGATTTTTTTATTGAATATTATATACTTTTTATTTTTTATTATTAAATGAATTTATCACAAACTAAGTGCATATAGTCTTTCATATTAACACCATTTAATATAGTATATGACTGATATATTACATCTGATGTATGTATGTAGATGACAAGTAAATTAAGGAACGTAGCCATATTTTTTTAAACTATCGTGAGCCTATTAATTTTTTTAATGTATATTTTTTTGAATATACCCAATTAGGGTATAAAATTAAAAAAAAATAAGTCGGAATTCGAAGATAACTTCACATCCCACAAACTTCTTTTGTAATTTTTTTCCTTCTGATCCACAAGACCTCTGTTGCAAAGTTAGGATGATCTTGCATAAATGATAGTATTTTTCATGTGCTGCAATAACTTTTTTTTGCAAGATACATATTTTTTTAATAATTTTTCTTTAAGAGTGTGGTTTTACTAGAACTTTACCTTCGGAACCGTCCAAGTAAATTAAATCATAAGTGTTTAAATAGTTAGCTTTATTGCACTATAATAAAGAAATATGCCAGAAATTTGTGCGGATCATTCAGATATCCCGAAAGAGATGCAAAATACAAATCGTTAGTTGGATAGAGATAGATATATCAAACGACAACAAGCATCTTGTCGAACAGAATACCCGTTTTATTCTACAGTCACGTGTTCATTTCCAGCGCCGTTCGGCGTTAGAACAGTTACAGAACATCGCAAAACTACCTGCTGTTCGATACATCGACCAAAATGGACATATGTTCTAGTCGAACCGTGTTACAGAATCCCGCTGCTGCATAGGAATTCTGTAACCTTGTCGAATAGAACGCCGCCATATTAAATCGACCGTTGTCGAACGACGATACATATCGAAACAAAGCGATTCTGTAAAAATGTTAGAACGGACGTTCGTGCATGTTCGGAAGCTGATGATGCAAACAAGCATATAATAGAAACTGCATAATTTTACACAGGAAATCATACTTATCAAGTAGACGCATACGTTCTAGAAATTCGAGATTTTTTATTGAATATTATATACTTTTTAGTTTTTATTATTAAAATGAATTTATCACAAACTAAGTGCATATAGTCTTTCATATTAACACCATTTAATATTGTATATGACTGATATATTACATCTGATATATGTATGTAGATGACAAGTAAATTAAGGAACGTGGCCATATTTTTTAAACTATCGTGAGCCTATTAATTTTTTTAATGTATATTTTTTTTGAATATACCCAAGTAGGGGTATAAAATTAAAAAAAAAATAAGTCGGAATTCGAAGATAACTTCACATCCTACAAACTTCTTTGTAATTTTTTTTCCTTCTGATCCACAAGACGCTCCTGTTGCCGAGTTAGGATGATCTTGCATAAATGATGGTATTTTTCAATGTGCTGCAATAATCTTTTTTTGCAAGATACTTATTTTTTTTAATAATTTTCTTTAAGAGTGTGGTTTTACTAGAACTTTACCTTCGCAACGTCCAAGTAAATTAAATCACAAGTGTTTAAATAGTTAGCTTTTATTGCACATAATAAAGAAATATTGCCAGAAATATGTGCGGATTCATTTCAGATATCCCGAAAGAGATGCAAAATACAAATCGTTAGTTTAGATAGAAGATAGATATATCAAACGACAACAAGCATCTTGTCGAAAGAATACCCCGGTTTATTCTACAGTCACGTGGTTCATTCCAGCGCCGTTCTACGGTAGAATAGTTACAGAATCAGCAAAACTACCTGCCGTTCGATACATCGACCAAAATTGACATATGTTCTAGTCGAACCGTGTTACAGAATCCCGCTGCTGGTCATGTTTGGTCTGTCAATTTTAAGACCGCGCTCGGAGATCGGTCACAAGTGCGGTATGAGCGTCTAACCTCCCGTATTACATGTGGTAACAAATGCAATTAGTAATAGTCTGGGCAGCAGTTATGTAATTGAAAATACCAAAGAGGGTGTGTTTATGAAAACAGATGTTAGTTCTTCGACAACAATTGCAATAAGAGCTGTTCTTATTTTTATATTGGGAGATATTCTCTTCTAACCTACAAATACATACAATTGCTGCTTGCATACGACGCTCTGAATTATTACTCTTTATATGGTTGTGAGCAGTATCGCGTTTATATATATTATCTTTGATATTGAAAACTATTTTGATTTATCACTAACAAAAGCCTTATGTGATAGTTGTTACAAAAACACAGTTTTTGCCGCTCAAAACATTTGTAAATTTATGACGTCACAAATACTGACTGATAACACGTGTGACCACAAATGACCACTGTAGACCAGGTCACAGTGACCAAACAAGACCGTAGTGCTCAATCGAATTCGGCTTAAATTATCAAAGATGCAGCATTTTTTACGCTGGTTACAATTGTGTAATCAGAAAAACAATTGAAAATTGCGTTTACGAGATATAATAGCTAACTTTTTTTTTTTAATGGATCACTCTGCATATTTTTTCACCATTTGATAGAGAACTCAATATTCTTATAATAGTATGACCCTAAAAATAAAAGAGCTACGACTAATATAATGATGGATTCGATATAACAGCCAAAACTTTGTTTGGCAAAAGAAATTGAAGCAAACTTTGGTTACTTAGTTTTAAGACATAACGAAATTATTTTAACAGTTCTGCAAAGCTTGTTGTGTACTGGTATTGAAAGACAGCTTTAATTTTTTCTAATTACTGCTTAATTTGTTCTAATTTGTTTTCTCTAAATTCTCTAAATTATTGCCGTGTTTCTTTTTATGCTTTTTGTTTATTATTTATTTGGTTATAATTCAAATTGGAGAAATATGATATACTTGAGGCATATTTTGTATGTAAAAGGCACGGCAACACTGGCCTTGGCACGTTACAGAGAAATGTTTCCAAACAGGATACTATCAGAGAGAAAGTATTTTTACTATTATTTGGCAAATTCCAAGCGAATGGAAATGTTTTTTAAAAAAAAAAAGCCGATCAAGAAAACGAAATACTAGCAGTGCGGAATTAAACAAACACAAGTTTGAACCGTTTGAATATCGGCCAATGCGAATTTTGCTTGGTACGGACTTTGAACGGAGAATTACGTACTGTACGCGGTTTTTGACACAATTTGTAAAAAATAATCCCCTCTACCGGCTAAGTAACATAACATGTATGTCATCCGTTATATAACAAAATATGACATACGTCATGTTATCGAAGAAATTTCGTACCGTCTAAAATTTAACAAGTTTCGGGTCTATTATGCTAATCTGTAATTCGACACGTAACATGTAAAATAGAAGTGGTAAGTGCAGGGCTGTCGTTATAAATAACAGTTTATGCTAATTAAAATGACAAAGAAGATGTTTCGTCAATAATTGAGGCTTTGCTTACTATATTCAAAAGCCATGGACTTCCGTCGATAATCATGTCTGATAATGGACCACCCTTTTTTTCAAGAAGCTTTAGACAATTCCTACAAGAACTTGATATAACCCATGTAACGTCGAGCCCCACATATAGTCAATCTAATGGGTTAATAGAGAGACGTGTTGGTACACCGAAAACCATGCTACTAAAGAATCAAGGGAAACATCCATATTTAGTCACTATGGAATACAATAGTTCGCCTAAACAAACACTTCCTTCGCCAGCTGAAATGCTAATGGGAAGAAAATTTAGAACTCTATTGCCCTGCTCTCGAAATACTCTAAAACCCCACTTCAATACAGAACAACATATTGACATATTACGAAATAATCAAACCAAGTGAACCACCTACTACAATATTGATAAGAAATCACTATCAGCATTGAAAAGACGACCAGTCATGCTACAGCAAGGTATCAGAAAATGGATACCGGGAGAAATACTGAAAAAAGATAAAAAAAAAATATCATATACGAGTATAAATATTATTAAAAATGAATATAGAAAAAAATTATTTTTTATTGACATGCATAATAACAATAATGTCAGAGAACAAAAATTTTATAATTCTCAAAAAGGAAAAAAAAAGAAAATACAATTCCAATTACATATTGTTGGAAGAATAATAAAACCATTATATCTTATATCTTTAGTTTTGTTTATTAATACTATGTGAATACACTTTACACTTTACTTCGACTCGACTAGTCTCATAACATGACTTAACACACACGAACGTGGTTATATTGTATAAAGTACAGATGGCGCTTACACATATAAAAGGTAAATGTACACCACACTCAACACGCCTTCTTACATTTGCCTTGTCTTTATATACAACACATACAATTTTTTATTACAACTTAACTATTTTTTACAGTAGTTTAAACATGTTTCTACATTTTACAAAGTTTACTTTACCTAGAGTCTTGGTTAGTATGTCTGCTATATTTTTGTTAGATTCAATTTTAATTATATTAATAATACCTTTCTCGTACTTCTCGTTTACATAATGATATTGAATTTCAATATGCTTTGAGTTTTTGGTAAAGTTACCGGATTTCGCGATGTACTGCTCCGGAATTATCCTCAAATATACTGATAGGCACTTTTATGTCAATATAAAAGGTGTCTTTCAACATATCTCGTACAAAATTGACATCAGTGACTGCTTCCGATAACGCTACATATTCAGCAGATGTTGACGATTTTGTCACAGTGCTTTGTTTGTGTGATTTCCAGTAAATTACATTATTAAACAATCTAATAACATATCCGGTTGTAGATTTTCTGTCATTGCAATCTCCTGCCCAATCAGCGTCAACCATACAATCCATTATTTCAGCCTCGGTGTTTTTAGTGTAGGTTAGCTTCAAGTCTTTAGTTGAGTATAGATATTTTAAAAGTCTTAATGCATACTTCTAATGCGTTTGTTCATAACAACTTTGGTATCTACTTAAATAATTTACGCTGTAAGCAATATCAGGTCTCGTTCCGGTACTAACATATAAAAGTTCGCCTATTAAATTTCTATATTTTATCCTCACGTCGATTTCATTTGCTGGTTCTAGTTTTAAGTTTACTTCCATCGGTGTATTATATAGTTTCGCATTTTCCAAAATTATACTTTTTCGCTAAAGACTCAATGTATTTTGTTTGATTTAGAGTTATAATATTCTTCTTAAGATCATATTATAGTATATCAAATTATAGTATAGGAAATGCATATCGGAAAATAGAAATGTAGTCGAACACTTATTATAATTTATTGTTTTTTATCATTGTTATCAATATTTTTTTTCAAACTCTTGGATTTTCTTTTTGGCTTTTAAAACAAACATCTGAAGTTGACAAACAACAGAAGTTTTGGCTCTTGTATGGAAGCCATTATTATATGAGTCGTAGCTCTTTTGTTTTTCATTTTAAGGTTATACTATTACAACAATATTGCATGCAGAAACAGATTTTCTATCAATTGGCGACAAAATATACAGGGTGATTCATTTAAAAAAACAAAGTTATCTATTATATCTCGTAAATGCGATTTTCAATTGTTTTTCTGATTACACGATTGTAGTCAGCGTAAAAAAAAACTGCATCTTTGATAATTTAACCAACATCGTAGCTGCAATATTAACAAAGTTAGCAATAGTGCGCCGATAACTTTGAACAGCCGTATAGTGAAACTAAAATCGATGTACAGGGTGGGCCAAATTCGACACTTTTAATAGGGAACTTATATTTCTAAAGGAATTAGACAAAATCTGACCTATGCTTCTGGAGCTCGATTTTAAAGAGAAATCGATTAGTGAAATCCTTATTTTTATATCTTCCATGTATAAGAGATATAGAGTGTTTTCGTAAAATATGCAATTTTTGAAAGCCCTTGTAACTTTTTAATTTGTGAAAATGCTTGATTTATATAAGAACTTTATTAAGGCACTTTTTGACGCAGAATTTAATGCTCTAGTTTTTTGTTTTTTTTTCTAACTCGTATTTTTTGAGATATTATCAAGACTTTTGTTTTTTTTATATGGAACACCCTATATATTTTTACACTATTGAAAAGCACATACAATTGCCTTTAACATGATATAACACACTTGATATTTTATTTAATCAGTTCTTAAAATATCTGATTTTCCTTTTACAATTTCACAGTATTTTAAGATGGCTGTGGATGGTGGTGGATAAACAAATACAAGTTTTCAACAAGACAGCAAAAAGAGAAAATATGATTTTAAAATGTCCCCAGAACTGTCGGTTTTATGAAATATTTCCAAAACTATCAGAAATAGATATACTAAATCTTAATACTAATCGATGTAGAATCTTGCGTTCAATTCAATGCTGCACTGAAAAATACCACGTTCCATTTAAAAAAAAGATGTTTTTGTTTTTACTTTGAAGATATCCATATTACACATGAGTTTCTGAACACCCTGTATAGGATATTGCAGTTATCGCTGTCGCAGTCAATACCTATGACCATGTACTTGCATCCACATCAGTAGAACATTTTATTATCTACTAGCATACGAGATATTTAAATTTACTGGACAGATTGCAAATGTCAAAACTTTGACAAAATTGCAAATATCTCAAAAACGATTAGCTTTAGGAATAGGAAATATTAATGCAAACTTATCAAAAATGATGCGAGCAATACATTGGACCCATAAAAATTGCACCATTCTATTATAATAAGAAAGTTGATGTCGACACCCTGTATCCTTAGCTTACTCGAAAATTTATGGAAAATTCGTTGCATTTATTTAAAATCGTTAATATTATATGTAAAATCCTAAAATATGATGTAACCTAGATATTTAGCATAAATAAAAGAGGGTTTTGTGTAATAATTAATTTAACATAAGCAAAGATATAGAGTGATATTAAAAAAATATCGATTTTAGTTTCATTATAGTATCAAAATAAGTATATGTGTATGGTATATGAATATCTAAGACAAATGCAAATACAAATTACGCCGCCTTAACTGAAAGCTTGCAGCAAAGCTATTTTTGTACAAAAGTGTATATGACAGCGTTGTTAAGCCTGTAGAACACGATCAAAATTAAATTTTTGGTATCAAAGTGGTTTAAAATCACTTCAAACTCGTCGTGTAAATGCCAACTTTGATATACTTTGATGACGTCACATCAAATTTTACTTTGACATAAAAAATAGTTGCAACAAATTTTATTATCAAAGCCGGTCAAAGTTATGGTATGCGCGTGCGCAAGCATTGCGGCCAACATACAAATTATTTTGTAAAAAGCTTAAATTTAATTAAAATAGAAGAATTAAGACTAGCTGTGTCTGTAATTGATACAAACACTTCGCTACTCTACAACTCCTTCTCCAAAACAATCTTATTAACTCTTAACCTCAAACTCAGAAATAAACAACCGTGAAGCTAGTATGTTGGGGCCTTTGAATTATCTCTTTAAATCTTTGACCGTCAAAAATTAAACTTTGTAATGTAAGTTTGATAGCATTTCTTAAAAAAACTTTGATACACTTTGATCGTGTTGTACAAGCTTTACTATGGATAGAGGGACATATAGTAGTTTATTTAAAGGCATGTTATTTGTCTGCGCAGGATTTAAAAATGGAATAATATACAGGGCGTTCTACGTCAAATATCGGAGTAAGTAAGTAGGGAAAACCCTACTTCTGGAATACTTTGTATGATCCGAAAAGAAAAATTGTTGAGATTTTTTTTCTAAAGTGAAAAATGAAGTTGTAATGATTGAACTGGTCTTCGGTGAGGCAGTTTGTGCAGACGCCTTTTTATCAGTGGTGTAAAATACACCCCCGAAACCCCACACGGCGGGGACCCAGCCATTTGAGTGGTCTTAAGCATGATTATTAGCAATATACACAGATTACAGATATACAGCAGTAGGCACGGGGCTCCAGACGAAATTCTGAAATCCAAAGATTTTGCGCTACGCCACTGCTTTTTATTCAACAAATGCCCGGTAACATAAAGCTTGTGTAACCAAGTGATTAGTTAATCATTTGTTAGTACTAACAAATTGTTAAGTAAAAGTCGAGTAACATAAACTTATCCATTTGTTAAATGTCGATTAATTAGTTGACAACTGGTTAATGGCTGTTATATATCAGTTAACTGTAAGTTTACTAAATTTGTTAGTTCTTTTTGGTTCCGATAGAGAGCCAATTTGATTTTTTTTCACCTAGAGATTAAGCAATTGAGGTTTTGCTTCTGGCTTATGTCAAGTTTATTATAACAATTATAACCATAATGGATATACGGAATGTTCGGTTTATTCAAAGTCAGAGTCAGTTTATGAAGCGTTGAATGAGTAGCAAGTACTATTCTTTATAACAACACACGCACAACAAAATAGAAAAGATCTAAGCGTACATGAGACAACCAACTATTACAACTTGTATATTATGAACATATCTAGTTACTTCTTACTACAACCTTTTATAAACTAAAGTATTACCAACTTACACACAAAGAGTGTTTGATTTTAATGCATTGCGCGGTAAATTTGAATTCCTAACTTAACACGGAATGATGAATCATCTTCGTCCAATAAAGAACTATTTGATGTACTAGACAACATATGTGCCAGACGACATAGACCAAGACTGTTCAGAGAAGAATCGTGTAAATATTGAAAAAAAGGGCAAAATAAAACAATTATTTGGTTTTGCTGGTTGTTCTTTCTTCATAAAGTTGTATAATGTAAATAACTGCTCTTTCATCCCTAACCCAGTAGTTCTGTGAGAATTAAATTAGTATGTAATTTTTGTCTATACTTCGTTTTTTTTTTTTTGTTTAATAGATACTCCGCCCGTTTTCTTATTTCCAACCACTTCTTTATAATTTTCAATGATCGCTAACAATGTGTGTTTCTCTTATTCCGTAAAATTTCTGGCTCTTCTCACGGCATCCTGCATTTTCCTACTCATTACGATGCATAGTCCCGTAATGAGTAGGTACTATTTTTTTTCGCGGGAAATTTAAATGGGGATTATTTCAGAAACTCTCGCGAAACTCGCTCGATTTTGAAGCCAATATAATTTGTAATTTCTTTCCACAATTTACACACATTAGTTTATATTATTTTACGTTCAAATTGTGTAATTTAACTTAGGTTGAAGTTATTCAAGAGCTACATCATCATGATATTCACCATTCAATATTTAAACAATACTCCTCAATAGTACTTTGGGTATTGTGTATAGTTGCGATGTAGCATTTAGGAAAACCCAACTGAATTTAAAGGGCACAATGTATATGTGTTATCTATTGATCTTTATTTATTATCTTAAATACATACACTATTTATATACACCTGTGTTTACGGTACCTTCAGTTACCACGCTTGTACTACCAACCTCCCAATATATCCAATGATACCATACCACAGTATATATAAAATAGTTTCTAGCGACGTAGCTATGGAAAGAAATTACAAATTTTTATTAGCAAACATTTAAGTTATGTAGCAAGAAATTGTAAATTAAGTGAAAATACATCCAAAATGTATTTAATAGTAATATACTTTATCCAATATTTATTTTTGCTTTTTTATGTATTACATAATCTTTATATGCTAATTTTTTAATTAGATCTGTGATTTCTCTTTCAGTATCGCAAGATCCATTTAAAATATTATTAACATTTTGACTCCATAAGTTACAAATAAAAACAAAGTTATAGTTACAATATTACAAAAATTTACCTGTTTTGCATGAAAAAATAGGGCTAAGCCGTTTCTTTAAAAATGTTATACATTTATAGCTTTCCTTTGCAATTTGTGACACTGAGGAGGTAATTATGTGTGGTATTTGTTAAAGAGAAATGACAAATATGTTGCAGTGCATGGTCGCCTAATTTCTAGTTTAAATTACGGCAATGATGTCCCCATAGCGTATACTACATATACGCGGTATACTCTGAAGCATTTTTTAAACACATCTCAATCAAGCCGTACAGTTGCCAGTACTGAATAATAAGAAAAATCAGGCATATAAAGCTACGTCCTCACTCAGCCGACACTGTCGATCAACACTTTGTTCAACAAAGACGAAGAATTGCCTTCGTCCACATAGTCGATTGCAATGTCTGCACTCAATTAGATATTGTTGATTGGCAATGTTGACTGAGTGAGAACGCGACTTAAGGATTACTGATAAGTATACTCTAAAAAAAAATGGTGGGAACATCACTGAGTTACAGAGTAAATTTTGCCTTATGTGGTTGTGTTAAATTCTGCCTACAATTTCCTATATGTTTTAGAATTTTCTTTACAATCAAACTTATCCCAGGTGTCTTCGATGCCACTGCTACTTCATTCTCTGAAAATCGTCCAATTGCCATCAATAGAGCGATTACAGGCTCACTATCAAGTTGTGTTGCATTGTCTGCTTCAAGAAAGACTTAAGTATTTAAGCAATTACTACCACCCGTCTCACAATTCATAAACTGCGACTGGAACGACATATTTGGCTTCTCATCAATGCCTGTAAAAAAAGTAAATTCTCATGTAAAAACAAAAACGTTACTACAGTAATTGTTGTATAAATTACCTGGAACGTTTACTGTAGGCAGAGTCTGATGTTGTAGTCGATATAATACGTTTCAGTTTGCAGTGTGGCGAGAAATGTGTATTACAAATAAACTTCTTCGCACGTAGATTTTGCAAATCAAATTTCAATTCATGCCTTAACATCATCAACCATGCACTTCACATTACAAATATTACTCACATATTTATTACGTATAGGGAACCTTCAACGTACATCTTTAGTGTTTTTGCAACCTACTACACACTTTTTAAGTCCATGACAAAAAAAAAGCCGAGTAATAACGCTGTGAATAAACCAAGAAAAAAGTAATTAATATTTTGTTGACAATCGATACTCTGATATTAGGTGCTTTCCATTTATCGTCTGGATCACTTCAGTTTTGTGCGTTAAGCTGCGAGTTACTTACTACGAATGACGTAACTTGGCGACAAAATGAGTTTGACATGAAACAGTTCGTAACTTAACGCATAAAACTGAAATGAGGTGAGTCAACTGGTAAATGGAAAGCAGCTATTGACAAATTAAATTCTACAGTCCATAGCTAACATTATTTTTTTAAATATCTAATTCTTCAATATAAGTTAGCTTTGCGGCTTTTTGATTGGTGGTTGAGCCTATTACCAGAGTTCCTAGCGGGCGTCCGCTTGCACTACTCCTGCCTAGTGTTGCCAATTTAGCGGATTTCCCGCTAGTTCTAGCTTAATTAATATTGCATTTGGCGGTAGAATTGCACGTTTAGCTGCTGGCGGATTTTTTTAGCGGAAAACTAGCAAAACCAGCCTAATTTCTAGTGGATTTTTGTAATAATATACATTATACCAAAATTTTGATTTGGATTGTAACATTTAATATGGTCATATAATGATTTAATACACTGGTAAACTCTTTGCGGTGACTAATAACTAATAACAACAAACCAATGTTGAATGCGCTTACAAGTCGATCAAAGTTCGTTCGAATTCATTTGAATTTAGCGCCTATTTTTGTCCTAAAATTCAACCGACTAAATTCGAGAATTGAAATCAGGGAAACATGTTCTTTCCGTTAATGTACACATATAAATCACCAAATCAGTAAGTTTCATTTGGAACTACTGCCATATTCATTGTAAGTAGGTATATCAAAAATTAAGTGATGTGTTTTCCAAACGATCTTTTTTCAAATATGGCGGAATTTCAAGCGCTATTTAGCGGATTGATATATGTTGGCAACACTGCCCCTGCCTAGAAGCCCTCGACTAAACCTTGACAAGCCTGGTCTCAAATTTAGTGATAATATTGTCAAAAATCGAATATTGATATTACACCTACCTAGCCTCCATAATTATAAAAATGTAATGTACTAATCAGTAACGGCCGTTTGTACCGTTCGTGATTAAGTTATAATTAAAATTTAATCATAATTAAAGTTTAATTTAATAAAGTACGATGGCCAGGGAATACACACTTTAACAGTCCATTCTTTTCCATAAGCGACAGTGGATATGTCTCAAAAATATATTTATTGACTCCACTGTTAAACTCTCAAAGAGTTGTGAAAAATCGTTATAATGAAAGCCATATTAGAACACGATGTCATTGAAAGCATGTTTGGAGTTCTAACAAGATGCTTTCCAATACTGGCATATGGTTGTCGCTTTAAGCTGAATAGCTTTATGGCAGTAGTAGTTGCTACCTCAGTATTGCACAATATACCCATAAATGTGGGTGAAAAGGCTCTATTATTACTAGAGGAAATCAATAAAGAAAAATTAAATCAAGAAATTTTAAATGGACAACTTCATGAGATTAATTATGACGCTGTTGATGATGTACCTGCTATGACACAGGCATTACTAATTAATGATTATTTCAACAATTTGTAATTCATTGCTGAAATTAACTTTTGAACAGTTTTTTTTTGTTTTCTTTGGCTTTTATATAAACGAAATATATTTTATTTACTAAATGCATTATCACCCTTTAGGAACACATTTCTCGACACTTAGCGGTAAAAAACGTTTTATCTTTGATTTTTTAAAAGAAATATGCTGTATGTAATTAACCATTTGTTAATTAAAAAAGGAACAAAATATATAAGGAAATGATGGCAATAATAAGATAATTCTAACAAGTAATAGCAGAGGTCAAATAAAGTATAAAAAATCGGAGCATTTGCAAAACAAACAAATAAAAGAATTCCATAATGAAGAAAAAATCTGCATTCACACATTAATTTCCATTTTAAAAGAAGCTACTCAACTTTTTTCATTTCAATATCTAATTCTGCAGCAATTTTCTTCAACTTAAATTCCAATAACTCTTTCAAATGGCGCTTAAAATCGCGCATTCGCAGTGACAATTTCATTATGATGGAACAGTGTTCCCAATATAAATACAATTTTTGACTAAAAACTAAACTTAAGGCACTACCAACCTATGTTTCTGTCATAAACTTTTTAATTAACTGATCATTAATTAAATTTGTTCGGTGCAATCCTATTCATATTTAATTCGTAATTAAATTTAATTCTTGATTAATTAATTAAAATGTTAATCACAGACGGTGCAAACAGCCGTAAAGGTATTCTAAACTTATTGCTACTAATTTATTCCAAATGAATTGAAAGTGATCAAATTGAATCAAACAGGAAAATTCTGTCAAAATGACAAATAGATTTCCCGCTTAAGCATCATATGTTCCTTCATCTATTGATGCAATCATGCACTGCAACTTTCGGTGGACATTCGGTACATTTCGTGCTTTGGTAAATCTTAACAAATGTGTAACTAGCGGAACAGTTAACAACTGATTTAACAAATGATTATCTCCTAACAAACCTTTATGTTACTGATTTTTGCTGTTACCCATTGATTAACTTTGGCAAATTGGTAACTATTGCTTAAGTTACCGGGCATAAGTCTGTCTAAAATCTGAACCAAATCTGTGTCAGAGAATTATGTTTACATTAAGTATTAACTGTCAAAATAAGAACGCTATTTCGGTTTATTTTGGCCATTTATTCATACTTTAATACCGGAATTACTGAGCATTCAGTTCGAATATTATATTCACTATATGAGTGAAGTTACTGGGAAAGCAGCCAAGTGTAAAGAATTGGTGGTTTGAGTGTTTACGTTTGTGTTAGCCGCACTTTATGGGGTTCTTGTTCGTCGTTTCATTAATCCTTAAATTGTATCTACATATGTCGTTTCAAAAGTTTCACTTTTGGGATATATCAGAGTCTATTATGGTTACTTCTGAAAATTATTTTCATATTATGCAGGTTGTTCCAAAAGCTACAAAAGAATCAAAGCTGTTTTTTTTTATTAATAGAACCTCCTCTATATTATTGCATTGTTGGATTCTCCGATCAAAATAAGTGTCTGTTTTAATAAACTTTATAATACCTAAACCTTAGGGTTTTTTAAATAATTTGAATTTTGTGAAAATCTAATTGAATTTTCACGCAAACGTTTAAATATTATTGGATATAATATGTTTAAAAGCGGGAAAGGGGTAGAAATTCTAAAAATATTAGTTTACAACCCAATATAACATGGTGCCAACTGTAAGAATGAACTATCAATTTTTCAATGCCAAAAATATATGGAGAAGTAAATAAATGCAGGGTTTAATTTTTTTTATGGCGAATCTGTGGATGTAGGGCAGTTTAGCTAAAATATTTTCGACTTCCGGTAATGATTCCTTATACCGGAAGTAGTTGCAAGACTTAGTCAAAGCAAGACAAATTATTCCAAAATATTCCAATAAAATTAGTTAGTTTATTCATTTGGTGTTTAAATTACTATTTTCATTATGTTCTAAATAAAATCATTCATCGCAAGATTCCTAATTCAGAACAAAAAAGAAATAACTTTCGGCGCCACCTTTCGGGTTGGTGCCAAAGGTTTTCGCCTGCTTCAAGAGTTGTTTCATCTGTAAAATTGCAGATTATTTTTGGAAGTTTTGGAAAAAGGTTTTGCAAAAACTACTTTATCCTCGTGCGCAGCCTTAAAGAGAACATATTTACCTAATTTACTAATTACAAATAAAATTACGTATATGTATAACTCAAAAATTCATCCAAAGTATAAAATACATTATTTTTAGAAACTCTAATAGTTTTTTTCTTAAGCACTGTAATACTAACTATGTTCTTAATAAAAATTTGGTAAATGATTATACATTCTTATGCCCATACATACAGGAGATCTCTCATAAATTATTAAACCATGTATTATTGGTATACATAAATCGTTTTTATTATGGGTGTCATACATATGAAAATTACCGCCCTTTATGAAAGCTTGTATATGGATTTTAACATAAATAGCAATTTAAAGTACATACAGACCAGTTAATGTAAGAATACTCGAGGATGAAAAATATAAGCGACATTAAGTACGTTTTGAAAGTGCAGTCATATTGCTAATAGCCAATTTTTGTAATCCAAATACCCTCTTAGTATGCACAGACGCACCTCAGAGCGATATTCCATATCTTAATTTGGATTTAAAATTAGAATAATAGAAACTCAAGGTGAGATCTAGGTTGGTTACTTTCCTTAACATGAAAATAGCATAGCACTGGGATGATAGGTCTTCACACAAATTTCTAATGTGCGTCTCCCAATTTAAACTATTTTCTAAATGAATACCCAAACATTTCCGGTCAACCAGAAGTGATATTTTGGTTAAGGTATTTTACATTTATAGTTCCAATCGAACAGATACTGGTGCCAAAATCTCAAATATAAGTAAATATTAGTACCTCATAAACTTTTAATGAACCAGTTACGTGGAATACCCTGTATATGTAGCCAATCATTACTATATACTTCACTTCGATTTATTCCTTTTTTTTCACCTGACACCATGTGTTATCTATTGATCTTTATTTATTATCTTAAATACATACACTATTTGTATACACTTGTGTTTACAGTACCTTCGATTACCACGCTTGTACTACCAACCTCACAATATATCCAATGCTACCACACCACAGTATGTTAGATAAACTTGACAGAGTAGAATCCAAATTTGAAATAAAAATACTACCTTTCCATTTGCAATAGCAAAGTTGATAACTACTGCCGGTATAAAGAACCATTACCGGAAGTCGAAAACATTTTAGCTAAACTGACCACAGGCTTACTACAAACATTTTTAAACCTCGCACAAAGCAATAATAACACAGGAGGTAAAACGAACTAAAAAATGAAATTAAACTATTTATTCTCAAATTTTTAAATATGTATTTGCAAATGTCGGCGAATGTCACTGCTGTACCTCCTTATACTACTTTGATATTGTCTTGCGTTCTATACTCCTATTGCTTCAGTTAATTCTTGTTTCCAAGATTCGTTAAAAAAATATTTTTGAATATATTTTCTTAGTTGACTGTTAGAGCTGTGTGTGCAGTTAGAGTAAATAACATAATTTAACTTAAGTTAAGTAAGGTTTCTTTTGCACATGTTATATTCACATTAATCAGTTATTCATTGTTTTTTTTTCTTTTCTGGTTGTAGTTTACTTACTAACTATTAGTAAAGAAAATGTATGAAATCTATTTAATCAACATGGAATTAGTGGGTCGACCTGATAAATATAATAAAACAATCGCCGCACTGATAGTAATGACGATCGCCACAGCAAGATCATGAGATGAATGAGACAGAAAGTGGTCAGAAGAGGCACATCAGGACGTGGATTTATAGCTGTTGACTTTGTAAGGGTAGGGATTATTTGAAAATATGTTTCTTCGTTTATTAATAGGTATGCAAATATTAAAGTCACTAGATGTATAAAGTACCGCAATTGGCCGCCATATTGTGTCCAGCTTAGGCGCCAAATTTAAATTTAATCATTGTAGTTTATACGTCCTGTAAATTTTTCTATTGAAGGTAACCACAACGCCGTCATGATGTAATGAAAACTTAACTATGCGTTTTTCTACTGCTTTAATTATACTTTTTTTCTCCTGGCCGCATAACCAGATGGAAATATCTAGAGAGTATAATAAGAGATTGAAAACGCGAGACATAAGGATCAAGCTATATGCTATCAACTTTCAGTACCATGTCAGGACAATTAATTAAAGAACAGTGACTGTTACTATGATACATTAAAGTATATACAACAATAAATCTAACCAAACATTATTTCTAACTCTAATAGTTTAGAATGACAGCACTGACAGCTAGAATTGTGTCCAAAGAAGGTTCTTTTCTCTCTAACACATTGGTGCAATGAATTGCAGTACTTTATATTTCTAGTGACTTTTATATATTACACTTGATTTCGCAACTCTGATGCTATTATCGATAGTTTCTTGATCAGTCATATATTTTTGTATATCATTTTTAACTAGATGATTTGTGGCACCACTGTCAATAACAAATGTTATTTCCAGAGAATCCTGTGATTTTACATAGTCAGTATTTGTTGCTGGTACGGTTACAAAGGATATTTCATTTTTTGTTTCATTTTTGCCTGCTTGATCTGTCACATTAGCTTGATTTCCTCTATTTGTTACTTGTCGCCTCCTGCAATCTATCCATTTGTGCCCTATCTTACCATAATTATGACATTTAAATGGGAAATTATTTGATTTGTTTTCGTTCGACTATTTCCATTGTTTTGATAATTTTGATATTTTCCTCTACCTCTTCTATAACCTGCAAACGCCACTTTAGTATTAATTGCACTTTCTTGCTTGTTTTTAGCTTGTCTTGCTTCTTTTGCTAGCAGATTGCTTTTAACAAAATCAAGCGTAACTTTCGTTTGATCTTGTGTAAACATTACATCTATTGCTGTGGTAATTGCTTGATACGAGTCTGGCATCGCAGACAATAATTGCAATATGATCTCTCCGTGGTCTAATTTTCTGCCAGCAGCAGTCAACTTACACAGTGTCTGTTCAAATTCTGAAAGAAATGTGTTGAGAGAAATATTTTCATTGTACTTAAGTGATCTTAATTTTTGCTGCAACTATACTTGTGTCGCTATTCCAATTTTCTGAAAAGGTCCTTTTAGTAAGGTTATTATTTCTTTAGCAGGCAATTTTTGTTTTTATAACTTCCAATATATTGTTTGCAAGGTAGTGCACAATTATATGTCTTTCTTTTTGAATTTTTCTAATTCTTCAGGGTCATTCGTTGGCAAATTTTCAGTTAAAGTAGCTTCCACTCCAGCTTCTTCCAAAAGCAGCTTTACGCGGAATTCCCAATTCGAAAAATCAGAGCCATCAAACAGCTTAATATTGTAGAGCTGATTTGTATTTCCAGAAGCCATGATTTAAAAATGTTATTTTTCTCACTTTATTATTTCCGCAGTTCCCCCATTTACACAAATCGTTAATTTTTCACTGCTGTTGCACACCAACTTACTTCTGGGCCCATAACCTGTTGAACTGACTTGGTAAGTACATGATATGCACAGGACTTGCAGTTTTGATGTTTTCTTTGAAAAAAGATATTAATAAAATAGATTACACAATAACACGACACATGCTTCTTTTGCCATTCAGTGATGGGAGGTGGCGCCACAGGAAATTCATGATATCTCGATTAAAAAATCGTAAGAATTCGTGAAATATAAATAATAATTTATTTTTCAAATTTCGTGCCAATTTTAGATTGGGATAAAACGTTTCCATTTTGTTGGATAATTAATAGAGCAAATATATCGTTTATCATCAAATATTGTTAAATTTGCTATTATATGTTTTTAAATTGGAAAAACGTTTACTTTGCAGCCAAATTTAAATTTCCCACAATTATTCTTAGTAACTTCAACGTTGAAACAAAATTACCTACTATTTTGTGCTATATTAATAGTTATCTTTATTTTGAAGTTACTAAAAATAATTGCTGGAAATTTAAATTTGAGTTTATGGTACCACATATGTGGTTAAAACAACAGTCAAAAGGTAAAATACAAGAAATTGCAAATCAATTACAACGTACAAAAATTATTTGTAATGATATTGGTGTAAGCCAAATGTTCATTCGTGCTCAAGTCATTCCGAACGTTAACATTATTCTTCTCTGAACAAATGCACATTTTTTCTATAAATAATCGTTTTTGCAAATTACTCTCATGTAAAATCTTAACTCCGTCAAAATCAAAAACGTGGTTCAAATCGAAATGGTGTGGGGCTAAAGCTGTTTTTATGCTATTAGACATTTTGTTTAGGAAACAATCTTGTTTATGGTTCTGCATTCTACGTGAAAGATATTGTTTAGTTTGCCCCACATATACACCATCGCAATCAAAACATTTAATTCTATAAATTACATTAGATTTCAGTTCTTTCGGAATTTTATCTTTTAATTTTGTGAGAGATGACTTAGTGATTTTGTATTGTTAACTTTATGTATTTATCCCTTGAGACCTGTAGTAGCATGTATAGGTTGCCCCACATATGGACTTGCGAAGTTTGTATCGTCCATATTGAGTGAAGTAATACCAACTTTTCCGTATAATGTATTGAATTCTTATACAGTGGTTGAAAAAATTAGGTCAGTCACATTACCTGATAATTATATACTTATTTCTCTTGATATGATATGTATAAACTTTTGTCGCGACACTTTTAGGTTATACAGGAATAAGGTTACTTCTATTTGCACTTCTAAGTTGTAACCTAATCTAAACAATTATGATCCATATTTTGCTGGTTTATCGGTTAATTGCTATTTGTTTAGGATTTCTATGATAGCCACCATCAAATAACAATTTCATTTAACAAATGCACCTGCTTATAACGACAAATATCGTAAAAATTCCGGTTAAAATTTATTCCTGTGTAAAATGACCTGAAAGTGTCGCGACAAAAATTCCTACGAAAATTATCACCAAAATTTTCGAGATAATTTTTGTTATGATTTCTGTAAAAATTCTCGTACGTGCAGAACGCTCAAGTGTGGGAAATGTTTTGCAATATCATGTATGGTATTAAGGTTCTTATTTACTACTACTGACGGATTCATAAACATGAATTTAGAAATAATGAATATTTCAAAGGAAATCTTTTCATAATTTAATTAATGCTTTCTATGATTTTTATCCATGCCAGTGTTATTTATTGTAACTCCAAAATACATTTCTTCTAAATTTGAAAAATTTTGTGGATTGCTAAAATCAATCTCACTCAATCTCTCACATATATTTAATTCATTAATTATACTGCCTTTTATATAACATTCGAGTATGGTTTTTACAACATTTTCGTTTATTTTTTTTTCGTATAGTATAAAATTCGTGAAATATTAATATGAAATCGGTGAATCGTAAGATTTTCATGCAAATCGTGAAATCTCACGAAAAATCGTTAAATCTCCCATCACTGTTGCCATTGCATTTTACACTTGTATTATAATTCACATGAACATCGTTTTTATAGCATGCTAGCGACATCTGTCTTCAGACGGATAAATTACAGAAATGCGTATTTTAAAATAATACACCAACATGTGATTTCGTTATCTTTTTGCTAACTTCTTCTGAGATAATCCTATAAACTAATCTAAAAGTCCCATTTATAATAAATAGTTGCAAATTTAAAATATAAATGTCAAACTTGCAATTAACGAAAAGATAAAGAAACGTCAGATTATTAAATTTCCGTAAAATAGGTATATTAAAAAGAAATATTTTATTTAGTCCGCATAATGAAAATTACTATTTATTATACATTTAAAAAAATATATTTATATTTGATATCTATATATTTTGCATCATATATATGTAGCTCGTGGAACATCGTACATATTCGTTCGACCTAAAAATGAAATCAATAAAGTTAACGTGGCATCTGTGCGTGGCATTTTCCAACTCGTGTTGTCTTGTGTAGGTTCTAGCGTTTCTGTTGTGCTGTGATACATTAGAAATCGTGTTGTGTTAAATATCGTAATCTCTAGAACCTCATTGTTTTTAAAACATAAGTGCGTTAGTATGTGTCAGTGTAAGATTTTAATATCTAATATCCTTTGGCAGACATGCCGTCGTTGCCATTTATACAAGAGTACATTAGGGTGTTCTAAATGCAAATGCTACGTGTTACCATAAGCATACATACTAAAAGTGGAATGTGGTATATTATATATAATTATATCCTTCAAATGCTCCGAATATATATATAAGGTGGGTTAGGTTTATTGACCCGACAGAAAAGGGCCTATTATGCATTACTGCTGTCAACGACTCTATCTATTCCGGGCGATTCGAGGTTAAGACGTTAGTGGGCGCCATTGCGTAATGTATATTTATTCTTTAGTTTGTGTGAATATATTAAAGAATCATTCTTATTTAGCATAATATACTTTAATAAACGCATTTTTAGAAATATGTTTTTCTCGTTCTAAAAATTTCACAATGGTATGTATAATACAATGAATCATTTGCATAATAATAATAATAATACTCTTTATTTCAACTACGCTACAGAAAAAACGTACAAAATAACGTCATAACAAAGACAGAAAGAGTTTGAACGAATTTAAAAATAAGACAAGGCAGCTTAGAAAGTAAGAAATTCATTAAGTGAGTAACAGTTAATGCTTAATAAATATTTTTTAACTTGTATAGTAAAACATTTAAATTATTTATGGACTTAATATTAGTTGGTAGCTTATTGGAACAACTTACATCCCAAGTAGGTGATGTTTTTGATAGAGGAGCCGTCCTAAGTGAGCGACGTAATAAATTTAGGGAATTTCTGATATCATACGTTGATGGAAGATTTGTAGAAATTTAGATTTATGTTTAAAAACAAAACATAGTAATTCGTAGATGTAGCAATCATAAAAGTTAGTAACATATTTTCTTTGAAGTTTGTTTACAAGATTCTCTATACTCTAAATCCATAAATATTCTAAGTACATACTCGTTTTTGTAAGATCATTATGCGATCAACATTTGATCGCCTTCCCAATGGATTATTCCATATATCATTTTAGAGTAGAAGTGGAAAATAAAAATGTTTTTAGCGTTAGGCAAATTGCAAGATTTCTTTAAATTGTAAATAGCATAACAATTTTCGATAGTTCCTTAGAAAGGTATCTACATGATAGTTCATTTTAGTTTTCATCGACAAAAACACCAAAGCAATTTTTGCTGATTTAATAAGATTGATTCTATTCATATTCAAAAGAAAATCATTAATATTATATCTCAAACAATTGCGAAAGAGTAGGCATTGGGTTTTATCCGAGTTAATAGTTAAATTGTTATAAGAAAGCCATTGGCACAACTTCGAGTATACAACATTTACATTTTCAATTAAGTTATGAAAGCTAGTGGCTTCTAAATAGAGAGTAATGTCATCAGCATAAAGAATGATATTGTCAGAATTAGTTATGTACGTGATAAGTATTTATATAAATAAAAACAAAGTAGGGCCGAGGATTGAGCCCTGTGGCACACCTCTTCTGACATCAGATATTTTAGAATGATAATTATCTACAATAACTCTTTGTTTTCTGTTAGACAAATAGCTTTCAAACCAAGATAGTGCAATTCCTCTTATCCCATAACACTCAAGCTTATGTAGTAATATTTTGCGATCAACGCTATCGAAGGCTTTAGACATGTCGATAAACATAGCTAACGTAAAATAGCTGCCATCAATATCACGAGAAATTTGGTTAATAAATTGAAATAAAGCAGTATTTATAGAATGTTTAGGCAAAAAACCATGTTGGCAAGTCGAAAATAAATTATGCTTATTGAAAAAGCTTATTAGTTTTTGATTCATAATCGATTCATAGATTTTAGAAAAGGTCGGAAGTATACTAATGGGACGAAAGTTGTCCAAATTATTTACATCTCCTTTTTTATATATGGGAATGACATGGGCAAGTTTCAGAGAAATGGGGAAAATACCCCTGTTAAATGAAAAGTTTATTAAGTAAGACAAAGGTGATAGAAAGAGCTAGAAATATAGTCATAACCAAAAGTGTTAGAATTTTTCAGACGGTTTATAACAGACTGTACATCGCTTTCAACAACTGGCGATATAAAAAAAACAATTGTATGTTACAATATAAATATAATGTTACGTTCTGCACTATGGTAGGCGTTCATTAGTACGCATCGGACGGACGACACGCAACGCAAACGGACCGCGTTTTACTATTAATTGTATTGTTTTTAATGGAGCTGCGTCCATCTATCCGCATCGTACGCATGGCATTTCGGTAATATATATAAAATAAACCCGATTCGTACGATACTTAATAGTAAACGCCTGCCCCTAATGTCTTTGAACCCGACGATTTGATTTTTAGAAAGAAAAGCTTTAAGGGCCGGTTTCATAATAATTTACTTTAGCACTTTAATGACAGTCTATGTATTATTTATGAGAACCTTATTTTAATTAACTTTAAAGCTTTAAAGTGATATGAAAATCACCCTAAGTCCTTTAATATAACTTTATTTCAATTGAAGAATAAAGTAAGTTATATGGGTAATACGGTCTTAAAATAAAAATGCTAAATCGCCTCAATATTTCGTTATATATTTATAACTTCATTCAGGAGGAACATCTACAATATTATAAAGAATATGAATCAATAGTAATGAAATATTAAAATAATAACTTACCAAAGTTAAAATATAATTAATCAAATTATATGTATTATAATTTAGAATTTTTCATAAAGTCAAAAAAACATTTATGTAACAAGGTAATGTTACTATGTATTTTGTAAGATGTTGCATAAATATGTTGAGTTTATTAGTGTCTTTTTTGAAATTAAATTGAATTTTGATTACTGTTAATATGAACCATTTCTAGAATAACCGCTTTTGTAATTATTTTCAACATCAAGAATTTAGTATTGTCATATTAAATTGTGGTCTAAATTTTTGAAATGTAAGACAAGGCACATGAACGTTTACCTATACGACTATCACTTTTATGTTGGGTTATTCTATTCTTTAGCATTTGCGAAGTTTGACCAATATAACAACTTGACAATCACAACAAGGATATATTACTCGTATTAGGTAAACGTTCAGGTGCCTTGTCTTTACATTTTCAATTTTAGACCACAATTTTAATTATGACAATACTAAATTCTTGATGTTGAAATAATTACAAAAAGCGGTTATTTCTAGAAATGGTTCATATTAACAGTAATCAAAATTTCAATTAATTTCAAAACAGACACTAATAAACTCAACCATATTTATTGCAACATCTTACAAAATACATAGTAACATTACCTTGTTTACATAAATGTTTTTGACTTTTATGAAAAATTCTAAATTTTAATACATATAATTTGATTATTATATTTTAACTTTGTAGTATTATTTTAAATATTTCATTACTATTGATTCATATTCTTTATAATATTGTAAGATGTTCCTCCTGATGAAAGTTATAAATATATACGAAATATTGAGGCGATTTAGCATTTTTATTTTAAGACCGTATTACCCATATAACTTACTTTATTCTTCAACGAAGTTCCGGTCGGTACTCCTTTTCAAATTTATTTCAATTAATATGAAGAAAATAATTACTAACAATGGTTTGGAATCGATCGTTATATATTTGTAATGGGACCACACACATCTGTGTGTATTAATTCAAGTGGTCGCTTACTTTTCTTTACATTATTTTTGGTAAAAGGCAATTTTGTTAAATTACTTTGTGCACATATATCACACACTTTTGTATTGGACAACTTTTCTGCAATATTCATACCTTGTACCATACCTGAATTTGCTAATTTTAATACATTTTTATAACTTAAATGTCCTAGCCTACTATGCCATACATCTATATTAGGTTTACAACATAAATTTGCTTGAGAATTTTTGCCTAGTTTAAATTCAATTTCATACAGATTAGTTATTCTTTTACCAATAGCTAATAAACTTGAATCATTTCTAATAAAAACTTTACCCTTTTGAAAAACAATTTTAAAACCTGCTTTCTCTAGTTTTTGTACAGACAGTAAATTATGTGCTAAATTTTTAACATACAATACATCTTTTATTTCAGCCATTACTTGTTTTCTGTCAACATTTAATACAATACTAATATTGCCTATATCTGTAGCCGTTAAACATTCGTTTGTTTTAGCAACATTGATATTAACTGGTTTGTCTAATTTACTTATACTACTAAAATATCGTTGATCATTTATCATATGGTCTGTCGCCCCTGAATCTATATACCATTTTACACTACCTGTATCACTGGAACTGTGTAACGCTGTTGCAATGAACGCAATGTGATCCTCTTCCGTTACTTCATTTTTCTTAACTTGATTTGCTTGTTTCTTGTATCGACACTTATTCTTGAAATGGCCTACCTTCCCACAATTATAGCATTTTGGTGGTTCACTTCTGTTCTTCTGTGCCCTTGGATTCTTGAAGTTACTTGAAAATGCTGCAGCAGTAGTCGGGTTGTTTGTATTCATCACATCATTCTTTTGCTTCATTTCATGATCCAACAGTTTTGCTTTCACAAATTCCAAACTTAATTTATCTGTATCCAACGTTTCGAGTGCTGTTACCACATTATCGAAAGACTTCGGTAATGTCAGTAAAAGATGACATACAACATCTGTTTCTTCTAAATTAGCTCCTACTGTTTTTAATTGTCTTATTGTTTCTTCAAATTTTAAGAAATAGTTTTCAAGCAAATCACCTGATGTGTGCTTCATTAAAAGTAGTTTCTTTCTTAAATAAAGCTGGCTCGCAATACCTTTTCGTTCAAAAACTGATTCAAGTGCTTGCCACATTTTATAAGCAGTTTCCTTGCCTTTTACATATTCCAAATATGTATTCGAGATGCACTGTACAAGAATACTTTTACTTTTTTTGTCAAACTTTTTAAATTCATCATTTGGTTCACTGTTTTCTTTCTCAATACATACCTTGACGTCATTTTGATCAAGAATCAACTCCATACGGAATTTCCAATGGTCAAAATCGCAGCCATCAAACTGCTGTATTCCATATTTTTCGACGCAATTCATCTCGTGTAGCATTGTTTTCAAACTTCCTTTTTATTTATTGTACGGGATCTGGGCCCATAACCTGTGATTTGCAGAACGCACAGCAATAAAAGGACACTACACGAATATATGCTTTTGTGTTTTATTAATAATAAAACAGTAACAAATATGAGAATAACAACTAAAATGTACTTAACGTCTTTTTAGCACGTTCTCCGTATGATTTATTGACTTGCACACTTTTTATTGCAATACCAACTTAAACTTAAGATCGTTTTTACCTCACAAATACCAACGTTAACTTATTGATTGCACTAACATGTGTTTTATTAATCATAAAACAGTAACAAATATGAGAATAACAACTAAAATGTACTTAACGTCTTTTTAGCACGTTCTCCGTATGATCTATTGACTTGTACACTTTTTATTGCGATACCAACTTAAACTTAAGACCGTTTTTACCTCACAAATGCCAACGTTAACTTATTGATTGCACTAACAATATTAACTGCTAGATCTCTACTTACTGATTGATTTTTCTGTTACACGTACAATTAGTTCTTAAACTGGTACTGATACATACGATACCTAATAGATAATATTCTTTCTTACGCTAGGGATTCGTTATCGTAGAAGTTCATATGCGTGCCCTCAGAGCAATTAGGGTGAGTAATTAATTGGTTACGGTCGATAGATGGTCGTAGATGAGCAACTTTAGGCAAACTTCAACGATACGAGATCGTATTCTTAAGGCCGCTTTACAGTTCGCAATTTTTCGTATTGCGTGCAATAAAATTGCGCGCAATACAAATAGCGCATGCGCATTCAATGGTTTTCAATCAGCTGTGTGCAATCTTATTGGTGTTGCACGGAGTAGAACGTGTTCTAATATTTTATTGCACGCAATACGAAAAATTGCGGACTGTAAAGCGGCCTTTAGAATAACACAGAGAAACTGAATATAGCACATGATTAAATTTACGTTTGAAAAATAAGAACGATTTAAACAGGAAATAATAAATTTAGTTATAATTGAAAATAAATGTTTATATGAGAAAATATGAGGTGAGAAATTAATAAATATATAAATTTGATGCACGTTTATAATAGCGCGAAAGAGCGTTCATCTCAAAAGTCTTTAGAAATGCATTAAAATACTTAAAGGTAACACTTAAAAATATATATACATAGCGTCACATAACACTGTAAACATTATGATTATCCAACAATAATTTAGAAACAAGTTAGAGATAAACAAAGCTCAAACTCTAAATTAAACATTTATGATAAGCTACTTTTTTAAAGCACATTTTAAACAAGAAAAAAAAGAAACAAATTGATGGAAATAGCATCTATTGTACAATATAAACATGCAACACACTAACTTTACTTATACAAAAAAATATAAGAAGCACATTATGGTTAGTCACCCTGATCACAGTTAGCTTGCCAGGTCTGAATCTGAATTTGTTGTCTTTTTTTCAGTTTATAACACTCCAATTGAAGCACACACAAGCGAAATGACTGGTACGTATAATACTTGTGGGAGAGTTAAGTGTCTGCAATATCCGATCATAGACGCAATTCGCTACTAATAAATACTTTAATCCTTTCTGGCTCTTTCTGTATAATGACTGATCACCTCAATGGGATATTGTCGTTCCTAGAGCTTTTTAGATGCAGGGTCGATCAATCGCCATTCTCTTCTGTTGAAATCTTCTCATGTACATCCATGGATCTATTCTTGACTTGTGTCTGCCATCTATGAATGCAAGCCTTGCTGAGTTGTGCTTCAACTTCCTAGAGAGTACTAGATCTAGATCAACTCCTTCCTCTTCTTCTTTTGATGTTATGAATTGTCATTCCATTCCTAGCCCTCTGCACATATCCTAATCTAATAATATCTTCTTCTATATTCTTCGTCTTTTCCCACTAGTTCCTTTGTTAATTCATAGTTATTACATTCATATTCATTGTTATAAACCATTATTGATTATATTATTGTCTTATAAATTTTCGCTTTTCTCCAATATTTTACTTCTTAATAAGTCTTCTATTTGCTTAATAAACTGTGTTCATGTTATTCTCTCTTTTATTTCTGCATCACTGCTCACATCATCTGCTATTGTTACTTCTTAATATTCATTACGGTTCATTGATGTATTACAGGGTATTCCACGTAAGTGGTGCATTAAAGTTTATAATGTTCTACTATTTATTTCTAACACTCTTCTGCTCTTATTAATATGTAAGATAATCTAAAATAACGGCCTGTTATGGAGCTATTTATTTCTTGTTGATTATTCCTTAAATAACAGTAACGTTTCGATAGAACTACTAATACTAAAGCTAATAAACAGGAATTGGAGCAGGACCTCCGTAAGAAGACTTCCACTTCCAAAGTGAGAGTACCTCACAAGTAAGGAACAAAAGGAGGAGCAAAACGACTGGAGCAGATTGGGGATGGCATCCATCTCCTCTCAAATTGCGCAGCACTGTGCAACTCAAGGGCGTTGCACCTGGGAGCACGTGAAATCGAAGAGGGAGACTTACCTAACCTGGGGCCTTCTGTTGTCCTACACTTTCTGAAAGGAATAGGATTGGAAGGCCAGCTGTAAAACAGGAAGAACAGGGGACGCAATAGATCTTTTAGGTCGCAGTGTAATATCACCCTTTCAATATACATACATTAGTATATACTAATGGCCAACATTAATATACACAGAAGTATATGTCAGAAATACAGGAAAGAAGCTCTGGACATCGTAAGGAAATGGGAGAAGGCGAATATCCACCTTATTAAGACAACATTGCGGTTAATTCAGCATATACCACGCCTGAAGAATAACCAGATGCACTGTCTAATTGAAATCATACCTCTGGTAAAATATTTAAGGGTAAGTTATCGCAGAAGTTCGAAATTGTGAATTTTCCAAAAATTTGTAGACAACGGTCACTATATAAATTGTCATTATAAACTTCGTATGCAACTCTCCCCTTACCAAAACAAAAATATTGAAACTAATGTATTTTGAAAATGTGACCTCTCTTAGTACCGTCAAACGGGGTGACATTGGACACTTTTTAGACGTTTCAATGAATAGCGCAGTAACAATTAAAAAAATGAAATAAATGACATTGTCTTTAGTGAAAGTGATGTCTTAGCTTACATTTTCCATGGAAAAGCTATTTTTTTCTTATAGCTTCATAATATATTTTTTGATTTTTTAATATCCAAACTCACCCGCACTTTGGGGTGAGTTTGGACACATACCTAAATCGTCTCAAAACTCGAAGTGGGTCATCGTCATGGGAGAGATTGGACATAGAATGTGTTTTAAAAAAATATGCTATGCTTTAAGAAAAAAAATTGGGGTTATATTGAATGACCACGGCCTTTAAAAACAATTTCTTATAGAAATTCATCCTTTATTAGATTTAAAAAAATATAAAAATACAAAACAAAACAGTTTATCCTTATAGTTAGGTAGGAACTATCACAACCTTCATCACAACTATGTTTCATGAAAACTAAATAATAAGGAACAAGTAGAACTAAAACTAAATTATAAGGAACAAGCAGAACTAAACCTAAAATACTGCTTTATTAAACTGAAAACGCCCTCTTCTAAGCTCTCTGGGGGGCTTTAAAATGAAAATAATTTGGTCCCTGGTAATATCTAGGGTGTTCTTCACATTAGGATAAACAAAAACATCATTTTTTGTACTATTAGGTCTCAAAAAATCAGTCTTATAGTTATTATTATTAATCTCAATGATTTTCCAACAAATTTTAAGTCCTTTTTCTTTCCAGTGGAAAACTTTGTTATCACAAAATCGTTAATAGCAATTTCTTTGTTTAGAGTGATAGTCTTACTGTCTGATACCTCATCTTCTGAAAACTCTTCTGCAATCTCTTGACACCTCAGGTTCGCTTTCAGATTCGTCATAACCATTCTTGGGCACCTCTGCGCTAGTGCGTGGCTTATAAACTTTCAGGCTCTTCTGTCACTTCATTTTCATCGCTTTCCGCTTCTGTTATCTCATTTTTCATCATTTACTATTTCATTCAGTTCTTCTTGCAATTGTTCGTTTTCTTCGTCGTCTAACCCAACGCTACGACCAAGGCTTTACTTGAAGTTTCTTCCTTTTTACTCTTTCCTTTTTGTTAGATGGAAATCTTGTTTTTTTTTAAAATTTCAACAAAGCTGTCTGTCCAGTTTGCTGATACATCTGCGTTGGTTGTGCATCGGGACTTTGTTTAAAACTCTTTGTGGATCGAAAGGATGTATTCCGCTTGCAGCAAACCCTGATATTAAGTTCCGGCTTCCTTTTACACCAATATCATCTAACGTCGTCTTTAATAATGCTGGAAACTGATCTTTGGGCAACACACCTCGGTTTTTCTTTTTCCAGGTCGTTAAAGTTTCACGCCAACCACTCTTTAACGACTTAAAATTATGCCACATCTAAAGGCTGTAATAGGTGGGTGCTGTTTGGAGGAAGAAGCACGAAGTAATGTCATTTTTCTTACACTCATTTATGACATAAACTGACAGATGTGAAGCTAAATTATCACAGATCACCAGCTTCTTTCCAGTCTTTTTCTTTAGTTTTGGAAGTAGTATTGTAGTAAACCAATCTTCAAAAACACATTGGTCGAACCAACCACTTTTAGTTCTGTTGTAGCGTGTCCCAGTAGGTCCGTTTCGTGTCCAGCAGTCCCAAATATGATCTGATTTATAGCATACGTAGGGCGGCAGTAATTCTCCAGTTGCACTGCCTGCAAACATGACGGAAATGCAAGCTTTCGAAGAATCTAGTAGGCGGTCAGCATGCTTGGACGATCTCTTGACAACAACTTTTACACGACCGGGATCATCGGAGAAATTGGTTTCATCAAAAGTTATATATGTTGCTGGGATCAACATCAACTAAAGACTGCTGCAGTTCTTGAAAATATTCAGAAACCACCTCCTTTGATACTTCGGCTCTTGCACGTTTTATATTTTCCGAAAGACGCAACGATAATTCTCGAGAATGTCTTTTCAAAAAGCTTTTTAACCAATCATTTCCGGGCATATTTTCAGGAAAGCATTTAATCTTTACACCATGCCGGTCGAAATGGCTTTTCACTAATAACTTGATATCGAGCGGGGTCAGAGGGAAGCCCCATTTTGAACACTGCAAAATTCCCTCGACTAGATGAGTTTCATGGACTTCTGACAAGGCAGGTTGGCCTCCCGTTTTAAGCATATGCAACTGCTTTACCTTATTGGCCAACGTACTTTTGGGGATTGCGTATTGCTCCGAAGCACCTCGAATAGTCATTCGTTTACTTTTCACTGCTTCTACGGCTAATTCCAGATATTTTGGGTCGTAGTTGGAATATGACGGGCTCCAAGCCGTTTTCTATAGTTTCTCGGCATGGTCAATCTCACCCCTGCAAGTGACATCACCTTATTTAAAAAATTATTTAAAAAAGAACAATCATAATTTGAGGTTAAAAATAGCCGATCATCAATGACAAATGATGCGCTAACCCACCATAAAAATCTAGAAACCGCAAAGTTATTGGAACAAGAGCTACAGTATAAAGTTTACAGGGTATATAAAAAGGACAAAAATGCACACGTTACTTTTCATTTTTTTCTCTCAAAAATACTTACAGTTTCAGCCTCGACCAGATCAAAATAGTATGGCATGGAGTTCTGCCAATGACATTTGGTAAAAAGCAACGTTCCCAATCGCATAACCTAAAAGTTACTAAATTAAAAGCGCGGCAAGTTCAATTTGTCCAATCTCGGCCGACTGTCCAAAGTCACCCCGTTTGACGGTACATGCGGATTTTTATTTAACCAACAGAGTTTTTTTTTTTTTTTTAATTATACAATAAAAACTTCAATTTATCCACCCAAATAATATTTGCTAAAAACACAGATTCTTCCTGAATTTTCGTTAACAAAAATTCGCAGAATATAACTCTCTTTTCGTAATCTCCAAGTTGTGAAGATCGTAAAATGTTGTACCCGTATGGACGCATACAATTACTATCCAGAATGGAGTAGATACTTGTTCGTCATAAACTTAAACATAACGTACTAAAAAGGGGTATTAAATTAAATTATTAAACCCTTTACCTAAATCAGACAAGGCGCCAGGTAGGAGGAATTTAGAAGTGTATTGTATAGGCTAAAATGTTAACCTGATTGTCTTTGTTATAGGTAACAACATTTTGCACATTTTTTTTTATTTTCGCGACTCCAAAGTGTAAAAGTTATTTTAAATTTTTCGAAATTTCATCTTTTTAAAACGTTCTATTTAATATTTTACTACATTCTCCATGAATGTAGAATAAATTCTTAATATTGCTGTTCGAATAGTCATTTCTATTCATATTGCATTGTATAAAAGTCTAATTACGATGAGACCACGCGCATAATTAGTCAATTAAAAAATACATCAGTTTGACATTCATTTCATTCACAGCCAGCTAGGGCAATTTAAACGTAAGGCTAGTTTGATTGTTTAACAAACAGTGGCACATATGGCACAGTCAAATAAAACGATAGGAGATGATATTTATTTCCTAATTTTGGTCTATTTATCGATTAAAAAATCAGTTTAATTACCGATTAATTTTTTTTTTCCTCAAAATTGGGAATTCGAAAATATGTTATTTTGTCTCTCAGTTTTGAACACCCTGTATGTTATAATGCGAATGCCGTTTCTTGGAGTTATATCCACTTTCATAATATCGGAAATTTGGAGTTTTCATTTACGGTATTAACGGAGGTTTTAAATTTTTAATGATGCACTGATAATTACTAAACAAAAAAAATCTCAAATAATCCAAAAACGTCAACACATGCACAAACCTAGAAATGCAATCATTCCACCATTCAACCACAACACTAGTCCAATACGTGTATATATGATCAAAAACACGCAATTGACAAGGCTTCTCCAATGCTTCACGTTTAACATCAACAAACAATTTAAGCAAAAAATTATGACAAAATCGATGTTCAATAACAAAAGGATCAGTATATCTGAACTGATCGGCATTGCGAGCCCAATCAATACTACGATAAAAAAAATGCAACTCAGATAACTTACAATTATACAATAATTCCTTATCTTCCTTAGACACGTACTTTAAAGCAGATCGTTTAGAACGACAAGCTTGTAAATCCAAAGAATACCAATTATCAAAGCAAGCACAACAAAACTCGCGAAGATCAGCCAATAAGACAGGATCTTCAAACTCTAAATAACAATGATAATGAAAATCAACACCTTCAGAGCGATGCGACTTTTCACAACTTATACAATAGGTTACTAAATTAACACTAAAACTACTTAGAGTCTCTAGCAGGTCCTGACGCGCACTGTTCCCCCACTCCTGGTGCGATACGGTAAGCAGAAATTTCCTGCCTGGTTTTGCCCGTGCAGCTCTCTCCGACATCCGGGAAAGCTATTAAAAACTGACGTATTTATGGTCGCAAAATTCAAAAATAAAAATAAAAATCATTCTTTTAAAACGACAAAATTGACGTCAATTTTCGAGCAAACAGAGGTGGGTGATATTTTAATTAAAGTATTTCACATTATAGTTCCAATCGAAAAAATAATTGTATCATAATCTCAAATTTAAGTGGAAAACTTCTGATAATAATAATAATTTATTGGTTACTGTGACACAGTTGTGTATGCAACAAGTCTACAGAATACAGAAAAAGAAGAAAAGGAAAAAAGAAATCCCAACATAATTAATAACTAAAACGGAAGTATGCAAACTTAATAATTAAAGATGAAATACCTGATGTACAGCCGAAATTTTTAGAAATGTCATAGGGCGATATGCATATACCAGAATCACCTAGAGTAGTATATCTCCTTTAAGGGGTCCAACGCATTCAAATACTCCAAATATGCTCGTCTAACATAAGGAAGGCACAATTTATGGTTGCTCGTTAGGATAAGTGGGTGCATGTTTGTTTACTTTTCACCTAAGCATGTCTGTATATCACGCGTTTACCAAAAATTGAAAAACTGTATACTACAAAAAATTTATTTACTCAACTTTTTCTACTTACTAGTTACTTTTGAAACTCTTAACTTATACCAATAGGTCGCTTTGATTTATTACATTCTATTCACTCTCAATGTAAAACTCAACAAAGGTAGTTTTCTTTCAGTAGAAAATCATTCGTTTATTAGACATCACAGAACGTAACGGATTTATGAACAGCAAGAAAGAAATTTAACTAAATAATAAAATTTCTTATGTTTAATTTACGGGTCCCAAGTTCTTTGATAACTGTTTTCAACTTGAATAGGTTACAGACAGATACACAACCACATCACATACTTCTACCATTAAACTTAGTTGTTAGAGAGTTGAATGGGTTTTGTCAACATTCGGATGTTTGGATAAAATAGTAAATAAACTATTTATTGATAAATGTTGGTGAGGTTATTTTTCCATTGGCTATATACTTCTTATTATTTTAAAATGAATAATTCATTGGATAAGTATTAAAACACTGGGTTTCAACATTAGTATATTCCTTTTTTTAATTTTTCGAATCACATAAACACTGTGGTGAGTGCATTCTTTATTATTATTATGTCACAGCTGTCTCCAAAAGCAATAAAACTAAAACATATAAATTGAATTAGAATTTTAAACTCATTTCGTTCTATAAATGTAAACCAACCACTACAATTAATCTGAGTGGTATAGAGGCCTACCGCCTAGCACCATCCCCTTTCTTACTAACATTGAGACCGTAAAACTTCTCATATTACGTTACCTCTTGCACCACTTAAACACCGTGTTCGGCCAAACACCATATGTATCTGTGTTATCTATGGTGTGTGGAATTGCCAATAAACAAACAAATAAAAGCATGTAGAAGTTCTGGTCAATATATACAATGAATGTATCTTGAAAATAACGAAGGCTGGCACGTTTTTAAAGCAGATATATCAATATAGTCTACACTAGGCCTGAACTAAAAACCTATGACATAATCTAAGGTGGCGGGTGTACACAAACAGTCTTATTGCTAGCGGCCTGAACATGCTAATTTCTGCTTTCTTTTAGCCAATTCCTCATCATTTTTCAATGTGAAATTTTTTTGTTCTTCAACAGTTATTTCACAACACATCTTTTTCCAATTTTCACAGCAGCATTCAAACATTTCTTGCTTACGTTTGCATTACCACCAACATCTTTACCAACATGTTTAGTGGACACTAGGCTAAATAGCATCGTGCTAGCAGCATAATTCGTAATATTCACGTCTGCATTATTTTCTAGCAACAACTTCATCATACTCAGGTTCCAATAGCACGCGGCTTCAAACAGTTGGTTTCACCAGACGTTTGTATTCTATCATTTACATTTCAGTCTGCGGCTAATAACAATTTTGCTACGATTAAATCTTTTTTTAGGAGCAGCAAAATAAAGGAGCCACCCTTTGTTGGGATTTGCGACAGTTTCTAGTAATAACTTCGCTATACGCGGATTCTTCACTGTCACTTCCGTGATATGCGAAAGTAGAGTTAAGCCACCTTTGTCTGGTTTGTTTATGTTTGCACCGATTGCGATTATCAACTAACTATATCTACGCATCCCCTTTGATAGTGTGTGAAAGTGGAGACCTATCTTAACCAAGCGCGCCTTATTTACATTAACACCCTTCTTTAATAGCAATCTGACGATATCTAATTTGTTGACTACTTTCATTTATACCAGTCCCCTTTGCACCGTTTTGAACATCATCGTATCTAGCCTGCCACGATTGGAAGCAATGAAACCTGGAATCTTGCCGCTTTAATTGCCCTGTTTTACGCCAGCAGCTGCCTCTAATAATAATTCGTCTAATTCTAATTCGTTTCCAGCCGATGCGGCAAAATCGACGTCTGACCATCTGCAGTTGGGCTATTTCTCAGCACTATATTTTAATGTACTAAAAGCAGACGTACGTCTTAGCTTCTCGTTCAGGGACGTTCCTCTTTCTAACGCTAGCAATTTACCATGTTTAGATTGCTCCCAGCGATGGCAAAAAATAGAGCACTCTCGTCTACACCAAGTATGGCAACCTTTGACATGTTGTGGGCCAAACTTTAGTGTGCAAATACGTTCGCGGGCCGCGTTTAAAAGTAGGGCATTTTAAAGTAGTGTTCATATTTTTTAGCGATAGATATCGGACATGAAATAATACGACAATGTTATTATAATGCAATTTATTAAAATAAGAAAATGAAATGAAAAAAATAGGTACATTATAATTAAATCGTGAAAATTGGAATTATTACAAACTATGAAAGTTAAATAGCGACAACGAAATCAATGAGACCTTTGAGCTTGAATTTGGGAAACTATTCCATCGATGTTTGGATGAATTCCACTGATACAAAGACGTAAAGAATTTCCAAATTATCGTCAGTCAGCCTTGTACGATGTTTTGATTTATTAACTTTCATCATTGAAAGAACTGTTCGCATTTATAAGTACTGCCAAACGCACAAATCAATCTTCTTGCGAATTTTCTAAGCTCCGGAAAATGGTCTTCTTCGAGGTATTTTTTGTAGAAATCGCCAACTCCACGTCTTCAAATTTAGATTTTAGGAGTGAGTTTTCTTGGAGCTCGATCAACTCCATTTGCAAGTGTATTGGAGCATTTTGCACATTACTTTTTGTTGGAGTAGCTAATAAATTGAAACTGTCTTCCATGTTTTTAAAATCGCTAAATCTGTTCGAAAATTGCTCCGACACTAACTTGAGTTCTTCAGCATATTGAGCATAAGCAGTATTTTCATACGCAGAGAGCGTGGTGAAATGGTAACTGTTACCAGACAGCAACTGTGCCTCCCACAAGCGGATTTTGTTTTGAAACGCTTTCAAACGGCTGTACAAATCATTTACTAACTGTGCTTGTTTTTGAAGTTTCAAATTTAAATCATTCAAACGGCCTGTAAGGTCGATCAGAAATGCAAGTCACATATCCATTTTGGGTCACTAATTCAGATAGTGGTTTATCTTTTATTCCATAAAATCTGTTACCTCATTTCTAATCTCGTAAAACCGTTTCAGCACTTTTCTTTGCTTAACCATCTGACTTCACAATAATATGTTACCTCGTCATATTCGACTGATATTTCATCCAAAAACGCCTTGAACTAACGATGGTTAAGCCTCGAGATCGAATAAAATTGATGTTTTTACTACCACTTTTATAACATTCTGGAGTCGAGTGGACTTAGAACACAAGTTCTGTTGGTGGATAATGCAATGAAGGACTTTCGCACATTTATTCAGTTGCTTTTTCATACAAAATTCCGAGACACCTTTACGTAAGCCGACCATAGAAGGTGCACATCTGTGCACTAATTTTGACCATGGCAAACCAAAACTTGTGAAACCTTTTCAACCTCATTAAAAATGTCCTCTCCTGTAGTAGGTTCTTTTAGCGGCTGTAAAGTCAAGCAATTCATACTTACGATCCGTGACAACAGTTGTCTTGACAAACTAATTTTTTCAAATTCATTTTTCTTTTCAGGACACACAACACTGCAAACTTTCTAACATTCTCTCCTTGATAAATTCTCCTTCGGCAAATGGTTGTAATGACTTGCCAATTTATAGTTATAAAACTAGCTTTCACAACATTATGAAGTTTGTTCTTTGTTTATGAAACATTTGCTGCTGTTTTTCCAAATTTGCGGTAAGCTTCTGGATTTTGTCTTTTCTTATTTGTCCTGTCAGTGAGTGCAGCATAGGATGCTTACTTGAGTAATGCCTCTTTATATTGAATTCTTTCATCACTGAAATGGATTCATTACCCAGCAAATAAATAGGCTTACCATTGTGCAAGATAAAAACGAATTCTTCAGTCCATTTTTTTCTGAACTGGCGACCTCTGCATCTACTTTTCGTTTCTTTCCACAGACATCATTTTCGTTTACTTTTCGTTCGATAAACTTAATAACAAAATATAATTAGTAACACTCAAGATGCACACAAAGTCACAAAGCAAATTGACGGCACTAGCAGTTCGCTAGGATATCGCTTGTCGAAGTTATCACCTCGGTAGCTCAAATAGAACTGAACTAAAGTTCGGCCCATCCACCCGCTGGGGACTAAAGTAAAACTAAAGAAATTGTTCTACATGTCCACCGTTCATTTCTAAGCACGCCTCACACCTTCTTATGAAAGATCAACGCAATCTTTCGAAAATTCCTGGAGTCCTCCGAATTTCCTCGCAACAATTTACGATTCGTTGCCTGAGTTCTTCCAAATTGTTTACAGATCGTGCGTACACTAATTGTTTCAAGATGCCCCAAACATAGAAGTCTAGAGGTGTCAGGTCAGGGGACCTAGGAGGCCATGCAGTTGGTCCACCCCGTCCTATCCATCTCTCGTTGTAATCTTGATTTAAGAAATTTCTAACTACGATGGAAAAATACGCACGAACTCCATCGTGCATAAACTACATATTTAATCTGTTAAAAAGTGGCACGTCTTCCAACAAAACGGGTAATTCATTTCTTAAAAAATCCAAGTATACTTGTCCCGTTAAACGATTAGGGAGAAATACTGGACCAATTAAACAGTCAGCAAGCCAAACATTTAGCGAAAAACGGTTTTGGTGATGCAGTTCAACAACAGCAAGGGGATTTTCATCTGCCCAGACGTGATTATTATGAAAATTGAATATTCCGTCTCTTGTAAACCCAGCCTCGTCACTAAATAAAATCTGAGTCGCAAAATTTGGAGTTTCTGCCAGCTTTCGCATTTAATATGAGTTAAAATCGTCAAAACCCTCAAATTCACTGAAATTTGTATTCAAGTCTATATGAGGTTGTAAGCACATTTCGTCAATTAATAGGGCACATATTTTTTCATGAGATTTTATTTTTTCTTTTTGCACTTTTACATTGTCAAAGATGAAGTCGATGACACCTGCTAATAAAGAAAATCTCCAACGCATTTCGTCGCGTTTTCTCAGATGGCAATGAAAATAACTTCTGCAGGAGTCTATATGCTCTGCTGCTCTGTTTATGGATCATGATCGCAAGAACTTTATCTTCATGTGTAAATCTTCTTCCATGTGGAGATTTTATAAATTGTGCCACATGGGGTTTCAATGATGCAGATACATTTTCAATTAATTCATACTTTGAGAATGTCCTCAGCCTTCTTCTTAATGCTGTATTTCTATCTCTAAAAGATAAAGTATATAACTTTTTAACAATAAAATTAATTCAAATTCCAAAAAGTAAAATAAGGTAAAATAATTGTGTTATATCTTAATGCAATAAATGTTCAAACCGCCCACCCAACTGAAGGGAACTATAGCCTAGTCGGTCATAAAAACCTCTTCGTGTATTTGAAAGCATTTCAGGGGTAACAGTTTCTAATGCTTCAACGATTTTTTTGCTGCAATTCAGCTAAGGAATTTGCTTGCTGTTCCCGAAAATCGTAAACTTTTTTTTTTATAAAACCCCATAAAAAAAATCGTTGGGCGCCAGATCTGGTGATCTACAACACACCATTTGGAAATACGATTTGGAAATACGTCATTTAAATACTCCATTACTGGTGCTGCTATGTGCCGGCAACCGTCTTGTTGTAACCAAATTTCTTCCATTGGGATATCTGGCAAATTAGAAATTGCAGGGACTATTTGATTTTGCAATCGATTTAAATAACTATTACTGTTCAGATTTCTATCTATAAAAAATGGGCTGATAATATGGTTTCCTAGTAATCCTGCCCAAACATTTAATTTTTGCGGATACTGAGTGCCAGCAACATAAGTCTTATGCTGGTTTATCGTGGACCAATAACGATTTAGAGACGAGTTATTGCAACGATGAAAGCACGTTCGCACTAGCTTTCGTCAGTAAATAAAAATTTTTCAAAAAATTCCGCGTCTTCATTCTGTCGATCGATCATTACTTGACAGAACTGTAATCTGTTACCTGTATCTTCTGTAAATATTTCGTTTTTTTTTTTTAAATTTGTATGATGTGTAATGATTTTTTTTTAGGATCCGACGTACTGTTGTAGCAGAAGCATCGAGTTGTTCAGCAATAGCAGCAGAAGTGGTTGTCGAATTCTCTTCTACAGCAGCACAAATTAATAAATTGCTCTTTGCCTTTTGTGCCTACGCGGTGTAATGCAACCGTGAACTTCAAAATTAACCGTAAAATAAATTAACAATATTTCGCAATGATTGCCCTTGATGGTACCACTTAATAAAGTTTTTTCTTTCATCGAGATTATAAACTTCCATAGCTACTTACTAATTTCAAAACAATTTTAATTGAGATAAAATTAAAATAACTCCTAAACTAAAGGAAGATTGATTTAAGAAATGGAAAAAAAAATTAACGAGAACTAAGGCAAGCGAATGCACAACAACTAAGGGTATAAATAAATAAAATTACTTATAAAGAGGACTGCAACAATAGCGGGGTAATGGGTCAAAAACAACCGTAATTTAAAAACAATCACTTCACACACACAGATCGATTGTATCGTGTCGACGGCCAGCCATACGTACTCTTGTTATTCGACAAGGACGGTCGGATTTCACCAGCCACAGGGTCGTATGGACGCCTGAAACCGATCAGGAGATCTAAGACATTCTTAATCTTCAACTACGGGCGCCCTAACTTGAACCATAAGTACGGGCGCGGTGTACCCTATACGCCAGCCAAAGATAGCTTGGGAAACCAAGAATTTTTCTAATAAACATGACTATTATACTGCACAAATTGTATTTAACAGTAAATTAGACATTACATAATAAACTAAACAACTTAAAAAAATCCCAAATTTTAAACTATGGATAAAAAAATTGGCTACATATCAAGCTCGAAAACTTAAAACTAGGGATAAAAATAATTAAAACATAATTGTCTTTAAGAAATCCAAAAAGGGACGATCCAATTTCTCTTTCTTTATGAGGTTTAAACTCCAATGGAAGCTCCGTTTTATTTTTCTTTAGTGTGCCAACTATTGTTATTTTGTCTTTCAAAAGACCATTGGCCAATGGATAGCTTGTGTACCAATTGTCACATGTCAAGTTTCGGTTTCTGCCTTTAGAGTCTTGCAGTAAACGATGGACAATGTCAGGTGGTTTATTTGATTGGTTGTACGGTCCTTGCGGCTGAATACCACAATATACCTCTAAATTTGTAACATAAAATGTCTGCGCATCACATAGTACAAATATTTTTATACCATATCTTGCAGGCTTACTAGGGATATATTGCAGAAAGCTGCATCAACCTCTGAAAGGTACTAACATTTCGTCTATTGTAACCTCTTCTCCCAAACAGTAGTTGTTACTGCAGTTCTCTACAAAGCGATCCACTGTAACTCGAATAGCAGCTAGCTTATCGGTTGCCTTGCGATCCATTCTACTATTTTTGTCGTTAAATCTTACAGCAGCAAGCAAAAATAAAAACCGATCGTAACTCATGCAAGCTCTAAATATTTCTGAGCCTGTTCCATCTTGAGTCCACAATTCCAGAAAATGTGTGTGATTTTGTTTCTTAGTTCCTGCAAGTAGTAATAAGCCAATAAATGCCATAAATTCTGTTTTGGTTGTGTCTTTAGCCCGTCTGGGCCGGGCATAGTTGATTCGCATCTTTGCAATTTGTAAGTTTGTACACTCAACTATATTGTCAATGATGTCGTCACTAAAAATTTTTTCGAATGCACTTCTTTCGTTGGTAACTCTTATACCACTTTGATATTTTATCTTTACCAATGAAGTATTCGTCTTTACCGCTTTCTGATTTTGCACTACAATCACTATCGCTCTCTTCGGCTGAACCGCTAAACTCGTTATCGCTTGGTTCCATTTCCGAATCAGTGTCATGATCACTTTCTTCTATAATTTCTTCTTCTGATGAACTATCCACCTCTCCCCCAATTTCTTCCTCAGATTCCTCTTCGAATAACGCCTGAGCCACAGCTTCAAGTTCATTTTGTGTGAGACGTTTAGGGTTTCTAATAGGTACAGAATCCCTGCAAAAAATATTTCTGTTATGTTTCAGTTTCACATATTTATCTAAAAAAATAAAATAACATATGTTTTATTCACAAAAGACAAATGTGCTATTTATTACGTCTCCTTTGTAAGTAAATAAATAAGTTAACACTAATTGAATTTACTTACATAACTGTGGGCGTGGTGTACTGAAGTCACCGTTCGGGAACTACCTTCTATATTTTATTGCTGACTTCAACTATTCGAATAGCAATCAACTTTGCGACTGGTTCTAGATTCTGGTTGCTACTATACTGATAGGTTACGTCGAGCGGCGCAAGCGCAGAAAGTATTTTTAAGAAATATCGACTAATTAAACAAGTGCGGTGTACTGTGTACACCGTAGCCCGTAATTAAAGGTTAACACAGACATTCACGCGACATCGTTCAAATTTTTAACATACCGAGCAGCCAGTAATCGATTATTAATTTTTTTAGACCTTCAGTCAAAAACAGGCACTAATGATACAGAAATTCACGAATTACTCACTTTGAAAATCAATAAGATTCATTCCAACAGCCTTTTGGCCAAGTTTTATGTCATTGCCATCGTCGTGAATGAAGTAAGGGGACACTCAGCCTTTCGCTTTCACTGTAGAAATGTGTTGTCCTCTCATTTTCATCTTGTTGGAAGTGTAATTCACCTACCTTTAATTAAATAAATAATTAATAATGTGTGTAAAAAGCTAATTTGCGTGGACTTACTTTTGAATTATTAGTAGGGCAAAAATCTTGGCTACAAATGGCCCGAAGCCACATCTTCTTTGTTTCATCGTTTTGTGAGAACGAAAAAGTGCTGACTTTGGCACCGTTTTTGTAATTCCCATTGCATTTGGGAACATAACATTTAAAATACACAACAATAACATTTGCTCTAGCATTTAATTGTAATTTTATCATCTCTATAAACACTTTATCTGGGTTTATAATACTATAATGTAGCGGTGTGCAACCAAACTCCGTAGCATCTACGCCGTCATTCAAGTACGCAAATCTTTTTGCCATTTTATAATAATAGTAATAATAGTGTTTATTTTCCACTACATGGTAACACAATGAATATGGCACAAAAGTAATGTCATAATTTGAATTGCCGCCATGTTATTAAATGAAAAAAAGAGCTTTGTTTTCATTAAAAAAAATATTTAAACGTGTAACATTGATGACATTAATTGGAAAAAATTATATCCTTCAAATGGCCACCCTCCCGAGTTGATGCATAATTGCGCTCGATTTACGGATTTGAAATTGTTGCTTCGCAACCAAATTTAGCGATTTCCGCTTCAATGTTAGCTTTCAAGGCTTGCACGTTCGTGTTGTTGTTGGTAAACGGAAGAATTTAAGAAGCCCTAAAGGAAAAAAGTCTGGTGCTGTTAGATCTGGCGATCTGGACGGCCACTTCAAATCTCC
Source organism: Protaetia brevitarsis (assembly GCA_004143645.1). Lineage (NCBI taxonomy): Eukaryota > Metazoa > Arthropoda > Insecta > Coleoptera > Scarabaeidae > Protaetia > Protaetia brevitarsis. Next base: position 2,338,260 of record RXPK01000305.1, read on the forward strand.
AAAACGGAAGATCACTCGACCTGGAAATTGGTGTCTCAAAATCTTCATAGTGTGAGCGGTTGCTCCGTCCTGTTGAAACCAACAATGATCAAGACGCAATGCAATAACTTGCGACAAAAAAAAACTCGTTTAGCATCTGTCTGTAACGCTCACTATTTACGGTTACGGTAATGCCATCGACGTCTTCAAAAAAAATAAGGGGCCAATCAACTGTTTTAACTGCAAATGCGCACCAACAGTCACTTTAAGGGGATGGGCTTCGTGGCTCATTATGATTTTTGATACGAAATCATCCTTTTCTTGCACCAAGTTCAACAGAATATGGCAGTAAGTTAAATAATTCGTGAACAGTTTGCACTTTGTATTTGTAACATTTTCAATTTTCACCAAAATGTGTTGCAACGAACGTCTGGCTGATGGCCTAATTGTGTGCATCGTCTTCTCGTTGATGTTTGTGGATTCTCTCTGACGTCGTCTCTAGTGGACCCAGTTTGCACGAGGCGCTCGGCCAAACGCTATTGTTCCAGCACATGGAATACAACGACCAGGAAAACGACGGCGAAATTCACGCTGCGTTAAAACAACAGACTTAAAATTTGTCAAATAAGCAGTAACTATAATTCCACGTCCTTGAAGCGTGTACCGCTCCATGGCTTGTTGACAACTAATTCTTTATATAACTACATCATAAATGTCAAAGCACAGTGACGTTTGGCGCCATCTACAAAAATGACATTACTTTTGCGCCACCTTGTACAAACATATATGTATATATAGAGAAGCAAATAGAAAAGAAAAAAAAAACATGGTACACTGCAGTGAAAAACCAAAAGCCTGCATTCAAAACACAGAGTGGTTTTGATCTTCCATACAGTCTCTATTAATAATAAGCAGAAAAGTTGTGCCTAAATCTAAATTCTGTCATTTAATTATCAAATTTTCTGTAATGCAAATGAAAAGAAAAAAATAACAAAACAGCTGCATTCTCAACAAGGCAGCTGAGTAGCATACTCATCAGAGCAAGACAAAAGGGAGAAAACAGAGATATATATGATCGGGACAACGATCAGCGCTGATTGGCGAGTAAGGAGGCACCGTTGGAAAATCTAACTTTTATGGAGAGGAGTTGCAGTAAAATTCCTGTGTCGCAACCCTAAGTGATAAATATCAGTGCGAAAGCATATTTTATTAAATAAATACACTTAACCGCAAAATTAACGCACCACTTATATATTTCGATTTATTATAATTACAGTCAAAATTATCATACATTTTGAAAAACATATTAAGAATAGAATACACAAACAGAATTATTTCGATAATAACAATAAGTTTGACTTAAATGAATTGTAGGAAATAAACAAAAACTGAAAATATGACTTCTTTAACAAAATCATGTAAAATGATCATTATTATTACGAACACAAAGATAACTTTTTTGAACGTATTTAGGTTATCAGTAACTAGTGTTACCACCTCTGCTTTATTGTAGCTGACATCGTCGTGGCATACTTTCAATTAGAGATCTGATGGTTTCTTGAGGGATATCGTCCCATACGCGAATAAGACTTTGTCGCAGCTCGTCTAAGCTGTTAGGTTGTGGATGCTGACTTCTAATCCTCCGTCCCATTATGCCCAAAGATGCTCGATTGGTTCAGGTCTGGACTACAGGCTGGCCATCGAGGATTTGAATATTAACGTAATTTAAATATTCAGTAACAATATGTGCCGCATGTGCCTCGCATTATCCTGCATAAGAATGAACCCATCGCCAATGTAAGGTGCAAAAGGTATCACAAAAGGTTCTAAATGTCTGTTATGTATCGTTCAGAATTCAGACGTCCACCATCAACGATAAAAAGTCCGTGCGAGCTGTTAAAGATATTCCACCCCATACCATTACTGAACCGCCTCCGTATAATGTGGTTTCTCGAATGTTACATGCGGAATATCTTTCATTTGCCTTCTGTACACTCTTGGACGACGATCAGGAACTTACAAGGCAAAACGTGACTCATCCGTAAATAACACCTGCTCCCAATGATGGATTTCCCAATCCACATGCCTTCTTGCAAAAGCCAATCTGTTTCTTCGGTGTTTGCAGATAATCTGGGACCAGTAGTTGCTGCCCGAGGTCGTAAATTTTGAGTACGAAGTCTTCTTCTTATGGTATCTTGACTAACAGCAGTGCCATGAACCGCGCTTAGTTGTATTTGGAGGCTTCGTGCAGTAGTGAACCGTTCCCTAAGTGCTCGAAGCATCAAAAATCGATCCTCCACCGCATTTGTAGCTCGTGGCCTGCCTTGGCCACGTCGTCTAGCGTAATCGTTGGTCTCTACAAATCTGTGCAGAACCTACCGACCGTTGTATGAGCCACGACAAATCTTCTACCAAGTTCGCGATTTGTTAGTCCTTCATTGGGACAAAGTTACAATTTGAACACATTCATCACGATTTAAATTTCGTCTAGCACGTTCCATCGCAAACATATGTATTCCACGAATGACAGTTATCTTATCAATTGGTAAAACAATTAAAAATTAAAAAACAATGCCTTTTATTTTAGAAGTGAGGCTTATTTACTTGAAAAACAAGCCCCTCATGAAAAGCTGCTATGATTTCAAAATTAAATAAAGAATACAGACAAAAACCTACAAAAGGCGTAATAATGAACAAATTATTATAACTAATATTAATGAATCGGAAAATATATAATATTTCTTGAAATAAAACCAAAAGTCAGAGTGGTGCGTTAATTTTGCGGTTAAGTGTATGTTGGTGCTTTGTAAATAACGACCCTGAAATAGAGCAATCCCGCTTATAAATGTAATCTATTTTTCATACTTAGCTAGTTCAAATCGAGCAGCTTGAGGCTTACATGTTCAAACTTGCAAATACCGAATATTATAAAGGCTGTCCCAAAATCACCGCAAGTTTTGAATTAAATAAGAAAACACAGTTTTTAGTCTTTGATTGTTATTTTTTTATTGAATCATAAAGTACATAGGATAGGGGTTATTTATGGAATAACTCATTGGGCAAATGGCCTCCACGGTTTTGCATGCACATACGCACTCGTTTGTCGAAATTTCCATGACCATTCTGCATAAATGTGGCCGAACTTCGTTGATGCAGCGCTGAATCTCTTCCTTTAATGCACGGGTGGTTATGGGCTTGTTGACATAGACCTGTGATTTCAAATAACCCCATAAAAATAAATCTAATGATGTTAAATCACACGATCTAGGGGGCCAATTCTGATCACCGAGACGAGAGAGTACACGACCTGGAAATGTCTCATGCAGTAATTGAATTGTTTCACGGGCTGTATGGCATGTGGCACCGTCTTGTTGAAACCACATATTGGCCACATCAATATTATCCAATTTCGGCAGAAGGAACTGTGTTACCTTGTCGCCATATCGAGCACCAGTAACAGTCACTGCTTCACCAGCCTCATTTTCAAAAAAAGTATGGTGCAATTATGCCTCCAGCCCAAAATCCACACCAAACAGTGACACGTTCTGGATGCATTTGTTTTTCAACAATCACATGTGGGTTCTCAGAACCCCAAAAGCGGCAATTTTGTCGATTAACAAAGCTATGAAGGTGAAAATGTGCTTCATCGCTTAGAATGATTTTGCTCGAAAAATCAGCATCCATTTGTTGATGTTCAATAATCCATTCAACGAACTCTGTTCGCTGTGCATGGTCATTAGGCTTCAGTTGTTGTGTTAATTGAATTTTGTAAGCATGGAGACACAAATCTTTAGTGAGTATATGCTGTAGAGAACTTCTTGAAATTTGCAATTCTTGTCCACGACGCCGAATTGAGATTCCTGGATTGTCACCGACACTCTCACGCACTGCTTCGATATTGACATTTGAACGGCTTGTTTTTGGTCGACCAGTGTGTTTGGCGTCTTCAACGGATCCAGTCTCCCTGAATTTTTCAATTAATCTCTTCACAGTTGACGAAGTTGAAACACTATTCCGGCAATATGTTGTATGAAATTTTCGAACTGCGGCCGCCAAGCTTTCATTATTTTTGAAATATTGTTCAATAATGAAGACACGTTGTTCTATCGTGTAACTCTCAGCTGTCGAATTGTTTTTTTTTTTCAGGGTTGCCAACACTACTGCACAGATGACGGCAAACTCAAATCTTGCATTCATTTTGGGACCCCCTTTACGAATACACGAGTTTGGAGCACCTTCTATTCTACGTAACATATCCTGAGTTAAACACACAGATCACTTACATGTATATATATATCTTTACGTTAAAATAAATATAATAATACTTTTGTGGAAAAAAACTAAATAAATTACAAGCTTGAAAATTATACTTCCTTAGTAATGTCATTTTCGCTATTTTGATATAAGTTATTCTTGTTTTAGATAGTAATTTAAAAAAAAAACACATGTAAAGCAATTCTTAACAGTCTATCTTTAGTAAAGTTCTCATGGAAAATGTCAAAGAATTTAAACTAACACTTCTGCACATGTTTATGTTGAAAATTAATTTTGCTAAAAAATACATTTTTACTGAAAATACATATTATTTTTTAATGATATGTTATGCACTTTCGGATGTGAAAAGCATACCAGGTTGGGTGGTATTCTCTCCCACAAAAAAATCCTCTCTAAGGCCTCCGAACAATTGTGTACACATCACTTGATGGTGCTGTTGGAATTTTCATTTCTTTAACACCGCGAAAAAAGCAAAGTCCCAGTCGACCCGTCGGAGACTTAGCCTTTATCGGTGTTTCTTTGGTATTTACGATTATGTAAAAGCAATTTTGGAATTAGTCATGTACTTCACTCTACCGTCTCCTTCGAATTATGTTTATATATTTCTTTTGGGCTTGTATTTTCACGACATCTCCCTCTTTCGACATATCTACTTTAAATTTCCCATTTAATATTAAATTAATAGTGCGACACTATCGATAGATGAATATATCACATACATTATCAATTAAAGCTTCCCTTACTCGGTTTTTATGGATGGAACAATTCCAAAAATCAAAATCAACTTGCTGCAATAAATCCACTATGTGATTAACATTTCCGCAATGGACAGGTATGGCGTTTGTTACAATTGATTTTAAATCATTTATGATGTTCATAACAGCTACTGTTGGATATAGCAAATGCCGCATGCGTGTGTATTCTCGTTGTTCTATTAAAGAATGAAAAATATTCGGTCTCTCGGCAATCAATGCTTCCTTGCAAACACTACACGTGATAAATAATTTCTTTTTTCTTTTCAAAAAATAACCAGACAGGTACGCTAAATTAAAATTCGTTATTAAATTTGTTTGTGATACTTCTTTCACAATAGTACTCCGAGCCTGCTCTTCTAAAGAAATAATTTCATCATCCTTTTCTGGTCCCAATAATATGTCTAGAGAGTTTCCAATAGTATAGCACTTATCGTCTTCACAATTTGCATTTATCTAATGTCGAGAACTTATGTTGTTAATAATGAGGGTTTTAAAAGCGGAGGTAAAGTTTGTTGTAGTTGGCCTGGTATTAAATTTTCCTTGGGCTCTAATAGCAGCAAAAAAGTTTTCAAAAGGATCTTGATTTATTCTCCTTGTCAAGAAGTATCTATAACCTGTGTTCTGCAATGTGTCCCATAATTTTATCAGATTTTCCAATGTAATTATCCAATTTTTAATTGTAGGAGGCACAAATGGTTTTGTTCTATCGCCATCAAGTTTTAAAAAGTACATAGTTTTTAAGATTGTTATACTTTTTCTCCAAAATGCTGTATGTTCACTATCTTCTTTGACACAGCCTCGCATTGGCTTTCCAGGAACAAAATATTGACTGGAATTGACGGAATCAAAGAGTCTGTCCAAAAAATCCAACAGCTTTGCGGTTTGTTTTGCATTTTTATCTATAATATCTGATGGAGCTGCAATAAAATAATATTTTAGACATTGTAAGGACTGTGTTGGTGTTTCACTTACCGTACTGTGCAAGGACCAACATGTGGGAAGCGACTCGTTGACTGAAGATCTGGGAACAATATTTAACTTTCATCTTCTTAATTTTGTTTTTAACAACATGGTGATCGCACACTTTTGGTATGGCGCGTATATCATTGTCCTTATCTGCATTGTATGCTTGCTCAATATATCTCCAAGATGCCACACATTCCTCCCCGTCCATAACAAATCTCAAATCCATGTTTAGTAAATTATTTCTAAAGCCTTTTAAGAGGTGTGGAGGATCAAATATTATAAGGACTTCTTTATTATTAATCTCTAACACATCTGGATACTCTAAATTCTTTCTGAGGTACTCTGCCTTTGTGTCATTCTTCAAATAGTTTAGTGCCGGAGCATTTGAAGCGCCTGATCACACACACAGCTAAAACTTCTAAGTCACATGACTGAACTGCTGTTACCACTTCCTTTATTGATTTAAACTAAGTCGATGGTTTTCATGCCCCCTCAGGAAAGTAATATGCTATAGAAATTTCAATTATTTTGAAGCCCTCTCACCATAGACACTAGTGCGTGATCTGCAATACAATTGGTTGTTCGAGTGCCATAATTTTCGAATCCTTCAATTATCTTCTTATTTTAACTGTACTTCAGGCCTATAATTACAAGACATTAATAAGTTAAAGTAAAACACGCAATAGTTTCCAATGCCACCCTGGTTTTAAAAAAAATTCATCAAATAAGATGCAACAACATCGATCAGTATTACGAAGACCTCTAGTTACATTGTGCAGATATTCAATCATCACGTCATTGATACCTGAAATGCAGTAACACTGTAATAACATGATATACAATTGTACCTACATGATTACATACCTGCTCTCAGAGACAAGTCCCGCAACAATTTTGTCACTGTAGAAGGTGAGGGTAAAGCAAAAAACTTCCGTAAATACCTATACGCTTTGGGACTTTGTTTGAATAAAGTGAGGCTGAACACTTTCTCTTTTCTGGTAAATCGATAGCCCTTGTTCTTCTTTTTGTCTTGCCTGAATTGGCAATTAATAAATGTTGCTGCTTCATTAGACATTCGCTCCAATATACTTTGAAATTTGTACTTGGTTATGATGTTATTCGCTTTTTTCAATTTTGACTGCAGTTGTTCTTTTTTCGTTCTCAATCGCTTCACTTTCTTTTTGAGGGCATAAACTTGTTTCTTAGACCTTGTACCGGAAGAGTGGCTGGTAATATTACTAATTTCAGAGTAGAATGACAGTCTGAGTTCATCTGTGGACACGTTATAATTAATAAATGGAAACTGTTTCACAATACCTGCTCGAAGTACCTGTTACAAAGCTGTCATTTACAAAATCGTCACCATGGGAAGTGCTTGGAGTAACTAGAGATAAGAAACAATAAATCTGAGTCATTACATAAAAGTATTTATTATTACCTGTCACAGATGTTTCAAAAGAACTATTTTCATTTTCGTTTATGTCCGAGTCATGGGCTTACTTCAAATGAGCTACCAAACACTATTAACGAAATAATACTACGCTAAATAACTAAATTGAAACTACAAATGTTATATGACCTAAGCTATACTACTTCAAATAATAATGAAATATACTACAACTAAGAAAAATAAAAACAAAACTCCTGATTGGTAAACCACAACGATTAAATTAAATAAAGGATCCTTTTCACTTGGAAATAACACTGCGTGCGTTTAACAACACAAATTCTATGAGAGACCACAAGAGCAAGTGTATACTAACAAAGATGGCGTCAAATAGACCGAGAAACATCCAATGCCTTCTTTTATACTGTCTCTAATGCGTACCGGTTATGTGGGTTGCATACCTGTGAGGTCCTCCCCGCTTCCCTTTATGAAGCTTGTCCCTCAAAATTTGCCAGTGATAGGGTATTCAGTTATCTATATATGAGTGATCTGTGGTTAAACATGGGTAGAAAACTTGAGAACAATAATTAAATTGTGAGAGAACTAAGGCCTCACATAGCTCTGTTTAATTATTTTATATAAAAATAAATTAGTAGAGGTGGCGGATATATTAAGGTTTAAGAATATAATCTGACTAGTAAAATCTAAAATGCAATCGCCAAATTGCAAATAACAAAACTCAAATTCTTAAGCCTAGTCAACTACAGGTAACGGGATATCGTTAATGGTTAACTTGATCGAATTGAACAAAACTAACGGGTAACTAACGGGTGTGCCATTAAGACCGCCTATTTTAAAATTTAAACGAAACGCACTACTTATGTGAAAAGTTGTGATATTTTTATTTTAATAAACAGTATAAACATGGAGGTTATGTATGAAACGCAATGTCCGATATATGGCTGCCTCGTGACCGATGGCATTCGTTGATCCTTTTAATGAAATTGTGGATAACATTTTGGCATAGTGCCGGCTCAATTTCATCAATGGCGTGTTGAATTTCGTCTTTCAGTTCAGGAATTGTTCTGGAGTTATTGGCATACACCTTCCTTTCAACAAACCCCAAAAAAAAAAATCCAACGCGTCAAATCGCATGATCTTGGCGGCCAATTGACATCGCCGCGGCGCGAGATAACTCCCCCTTCAAATTTCATCGTCAACAACTCCATTGTTGCGTTCGCTGCATGGCTGGTTGCACCATCCTGTTGAAACCACATATCTTGGAGACCCATTTCAACAATTTTACGCCAAAGAAGTTGTTTATCATCTCATGGTAACGAACGCCGTTGACAGTGACCGCATTCTCGAAGAAAAACGGTCCAATCACTCCGCCAGCCCAAAATGCGCACCAAACAATAACTCGTGGTGGATGCATCGGACGTTGAAGAATCTCTCTTGGATTCTCAGCTCCCCAAATGCGACAATTCTGTTTATTGACATAGCCATCAAATTGGAAATGCGCCTCATCAGAGAAGATGATTTTCTTTGTAAAATCATCATTCGCTTGTTGTTGCTGTAAAATCCATTCTGTGAACATTCGGCGCTGCGCATGGGCTACTGGCTTTAAGTGTTGTATCAACTGAATCTTACAATGATGTAAATGCAGATTTTTAGTCAAAATTCGCTGTAAACTGCTCCGTGAAAGTCCAAATTGCTGAGAACGATGGCGAACCGAGGTGGAAGGATTCTGTTCAACAGTCTCACTAACTGCTGCAATGTTTTGGTCAGACCGAGCTGTACGAACACGGGCAGATCTCTTCTGACCCAATCGCCTCAAATTTTTCGATTAATCGGACCACTGTACGGCGAGAAGGTGCGTTATGGTGACCGAAAAGGCCACGACATCTTCGAACTATCTCCGCAAAGCTCTCGCCATTTCGGTAGTGTATTTTCACAATTTCTATGCGTTGAACGTACGTGTAATTCTCCATGACTAAAGCTCTATGTTCACACATGACAGCTGTCAAACAACAACGCTCTACGATCGATACAACAAAATGGCGGTAAATTCAATATAAGCGATCTTATTGGGACACCCAGTATTTCTGTCAGAAAAAAACCTGCACAGTAGATTTCGAAGGGTTCAATACTAGCGAATGTCGCTGACCCAACTGAAAAATGTTTAAATCAAGATAAATATCATGCAAGGCTGCTCTTTATTAGAAAGGTTTAATGAATGGTAAAGTGGATATTCATCAGCGTACATATAGATCTTGCAGGTTTTCCCTGACGGATGGCAAAAAGCGGTATAAATGATAAAAAGCAGAGGCCAAATATGGAGCCTTGGGGAACGCCACGTGCTACAGAAATAGGCTCTGACACGCCATTAGGTAATCTGTTTGCCTGTGAATTATTGAAAAGTGTGTATACTGTATACTAAAATAATTTATTAAAATAAGAATGCACCTTCAAATACAGTAAAATGTTTAATTTATACTTCTAGAATTGACATCTTAGATAAAAAGAAAGAATTAAGGCTGGACAGAGAATTACGAACGGCGGAACATAGTACAAAAACAAAAATAATATTCAAGTAAAAAGCTAATTTACACAATTATTTAATGTTTGTGTTAATATTTAGTAGGATATCCTTTATTTTTCAACACTGCCTCACATCTTTTACCCATAGATTCAACAAGAACTGCACAGCGTTTTTGAGGAATAGCTTGCCAGGCCATCATGACTTCTTCAAAAAGTTTGTCCAAATTGGTTATTTCCTTTTGTCTTATTTTCCTCAATTCAGGTAGTTTTCGTAAACTGGAGATAAACGGATCAGACGATACCAAGAGCCTACGAAAAACATCTTCAAGATATTTGGTACGATCACATTTTCGTGCAAAATCTTCCCGAAACCTTTTCATGTATTTATTACATGATTCCTGTGCTTCTTCAAACATCTGTCCAATAGGAAGCAAAAGAGATTCTATAATTTTGTGGCCATGAATCAGAATTTTATGCACGGTGGTTTGCATATAATACCACTTGTACGGGTCAACAAATTTTCGTGCAGTATCATCTGTGTATTTTTAAAATTTTTGCACATCGATTCCAAAACCACAAGAAATTGCCTGTAATATTACGTGAAATCGCTGGATTAAATTTTTATCAAATCCCGTTATTGACGCAGAAATTTTTGCGTATTCAAAAAAACGTCGTGCTGTATTATCGTCATTTGAGTTTTCAAATGACTGCTTTGGCTGATCAACAATAACTCCTAAACGTTCTCGGAATGCTTTTTGTATGTTCTTTTTTCTGATTTCAACACTTGCCTTTTCTTCTTCGCGTGCTTGCCTCTTTTATTTCCAATTTGTACGATAAATGTAGGCAGCATTCGAAAAAACGGATCCAAGCGTGCAGCGATTCCGAATCCTAAGTGATTCATTCATTCATTCATTGATTGGTTTTTGTAATATTCTATCAATATCATTAAATTTTTGGATGAAGCTAGGCAAAGGTAGCAACGCATACTCGACAACGTATTTGTAACAGAATTACAAATTTTACCATTGTAAGTGCAAGCTTGAAATTAATATGCAATGATTTTCCGTCCACAGTTATTTGAAAAGGCACAAGATTTTTTTGTTGCTCTTTGATGCAGTGAACTTCTTTCCTAGTTGCTTCGGGATTTTCTTTTGAAAATTAGGTCGGCAAAATCTTGGGGACAAAGGACGCGGATTTTTCCAAATAATAATCTGCGAATTACTTCCTGTGCTGGTGGTCACGATTTGCAAAGGCATAAGGGAAATAAAGAATATAGCTGCTGTTGGACAAGTTCTCATAGCCCCCGTTATGCATACGCATGCTAATCTTTGCACTTTCGAGAGATTAATTCTCGCGGTGGCCTGATTAGCACTTTTCTCCAAGCTACTGATGCATAAGTGACGATGGGTCTCACTGTCACTGTATACATCCAAATTTTTGGATTGCATCCGCAATTTTTCCCTGCAAAGTTTCTGTAAACCATCAGGGCTTTTTTTGGCCTTCTTGGTTACTTCAGGTTCATGTTAGATGTTTATTGTCTAGAGTCTAGAGTAAGGCCTAGATATTTAACCTCCGTTCTCCAATCTATATTTTGCCCATCCATTTTTATGGTTTTGAGATTGGATTTCCTTTTCATAGTAAATGCTACTAAGGTAGTCTCATTGTTAGTGGGGTTAAATTCAGTCCAACCAGTTGACACCATCTTCTCGTGAAGTTCAATCATCTTTGAAACTATGTCACAGACGGTATTCTCAAAGTTGCCTCTTACGTATATGACAATGTCATCAGGTTATGTTTAATGTTTATTATAATATAACTTTTATTTAAGTGTGCATAATCTTTTAAAACGAGAAAATCATGATCGCGCCTTAGGATAAGTGGTAATTCACTGCATTTCCACAACTCTATAATTAGGATTTCAGTGTTGTCGGTGGATCAATCCAGTGTCTAATTCTTTCCAATTTGTCCGCCGTAAAATTGTTTTTGAATTCGCTGGAGATGCTAGAATCTAAAGTTTGCAGGTATTCCAGTCAACGGTATTATTGAGGAGGCGATTCAACATTTGCGCCAAGCACTCATATAAAATCTTTGCGGTATGAACTATTCACTCTTCACTATTGTAGCGTTATCCTTACTATCCAGCAACGAATTAATTTCAACATATTTTATAAAATTATGATTACGAACAAAGTTATACATATTAATATTATTAGCATACGCTGAACAATTAAATAATTCATTACCCGGCCAATACCGTATAGAAGCAACCAAAATATTATTTAAGTAGTTTGTATCAATTAATATCATATAATCTACAGTACATTATCATAAAGTGTCTTGTTCTGATTCATTGTCAGTTACAATTAATATCAACCAGAAAATAACAACGTATGTTGTTATGTATTGTATTTGTACTGCCAACAAACATAACAAAAGCAAAAAGTAATTTGTTACAATTTACAAATCCTTGAATTATTTATTATTAAATCAAATTATATAATTCCATTGAGGTAAATAACTAACAATAAATATTCTATTAATATATGGTATAATAAATATAATATTATTATTCCTTTCTTGGTAACTACAACAGTTGCGACCCACATTTACAGTTGATAGTCTGCACAGTTGTGATAATCGTTAAAGAAATGAATTATGCACAAATATTTCTTGCACCATCCACATCTAATTATGGCCGGTACCCCACAGATATCGCAACTTGCCAACTGCGACTTGTGAAACGAGAAATCGACTGGTGTTATAAAGCGATCGGGACGATCTTGAAGAGAGCCGCTTTTATACCAAGCATATTGGAAATGAAGTCGAAATTAAATTGCCGCCGTGGTGAAGAGATATTGCAGTGTGTTAAACGTGCAGGCGTAGTATGTTGTCTCGTTGATGTAACTGAATAGCAAATGATGATAAAGCAATTGTATCTGATAAATGACGAACAAATTGCTTCCAGAAGCGAAGCCCATAGATATCTAAGGGTTGTATGATACCAGTTGCACCCTTTGGAATTGTTTTTACTGTGACTGACCGAGAAAGTGGAACAGCAGCTTCGACATCTTCAGGGCTTTGACCTGAACATAGTCCAATAATAAAGTCGTTTTAGGCGACATGGGGAGAATACACTTTGTAGCCCACTCTAGTATTAACTGATTTGTAAGCTTCCCCGATTTTGTGGCCATAATACGAGGGGAGGTCCAAAAGTTCGTGGAATGAAAGGGTTTTAAATAAAATAAAACAATAAATCTATTTTTCCTTTTCAATATAATCACCCTTAAGCACAATACATTTATTAGATCTATGAATTAATTTTTCTAAACCATCATAAAAATATTTTTATCTTTCGCCTCAAAATGGGCTAAATTGCCTCCTTTACCTCATTGTCGTCGGAAATTTTCTTCCCCGTAAGTGTTTTTTTTAAATGGGGAACAAATAAAAATCACTAGGGGCCAGGTCTGGACTGTAGGGTGGATGGACTATTGATTGAAGCCATGCTTGTGCAGAGCGCCATTGCAACTCTGCTCTTGTGAACCGGCGCATGTCTTGCAAGAGGAACACACCCTTTGTCAATTTTCCTCGACGTTTTTCCTTGATGCTCCTTTAATTTTCCTAATATCGCTGCGTATATTCTCCGGTTATGCTCCTTCTTTTTCTTTGTAATCAATCAATAATATCCCTCACAATCCCAAAAAAACAATCCCCCTTTTTATGCCATTGCATGGACTCTGTTGACTCAGGCTCAAATGATGAACCCATGTTTCATCTCCGTAACAATCGCTCCAAATGTGGCAGGTTCGTCTCCACACAGCCCAAAATTTTCGACGCATCGGCGCGCTGTTGTTTCTGAAGTGGCGTGAGCATTCTCGTACCCATCTTGCACTGACTTTTGTCATACCCAGGTGGTCATGTAGGATACGCAAAATGGTGGTATCTGATACTTCCAACTAATGCAGATAATTGTTTTTTTCTTCAAACGGATATCTTCCAGTACAAGTTCTTCCACTTTTTCGACGATGTTTGATGTGGTGGCCTCAACTGGCCGTCCTGAGCGGAGGTCGTCTTCAATCGACTCCCGGCCCTGTTTAAAAAAGACCATGCCACTTATAAATCATTGATTTACTAGGGCACTGTTCCCCATAAACGGTTTCCATTTCATTCAATATGGTTTGAGCGTTCTTTCCTTGCTTGGTAAGGAATTTTATTACAGCACGGTGTTCAATTTTCTCCATAGTTTCAGTTTTCTTCCGGATTGGCTTGTTTAGCAGGCAACTATTCGTAAACGACTGACGCAATAGGGCTGCAGCTTAACCTATATACTAATGATGAGTCCCAATCAGAATGACACATAGCGAGCGCACCTATCCGCATTCCATCCCCTCCATTCCACGAACTTTTGGACCTCCCCTCGTAATTAATACTGTGTGAGTGTAAGATGTTAGAAACTCATTATTTTTAAAGGTATTTTGCTAATTTTCCAATATAATATCTACAAATATGTTCTGATTAGAACACAAATTCGTAATATTATTTGGAGTAAGCACTAAATTGTGCGCTATACGCTAATAAATGGATTAAACGTAGAAAAATACATACAAATGTCGCTATTGACAGACATCAAATTGGCACTGACGAGCCTTGAAAAGGCGAAACATTGAAAAGTGTGTCTGCTTTACCCAGTGAGGATTCTCGATAGACCAGTAATGGCTGTGGTGTCGGGTGGCACTTCCATTGTAAAACGTGACTCGTCAGTCCACATGATTTTATTTAAGGAATTCTGGATCATTATCAAGTTGCGCAAAATTTGCGCTTAAAAAGATAGTTTATTTCAGGATCGGTTGGGTCGCAAATCCTGAAAGTAAATGCACTTTGTATGGATGGTACTTATTATCCTTAAGGATTCTATTGACGGAAGTTTTACTGATTCCGATTTTTTCAGCAACATTTCTAATTGATGTATGTGAATTAACATGCACTGAAGCTAATGCATGCGCAGAATTTCCCTCATTTCTAATTGGTCGAATACGCTGAACATTTTTCGCACTTGGGAAAGTACCAGTGCGCATTTTCTGTTTGACATTTGAAAATATGCGATAGGAACTCCTTCCCATCGTATAAATATACGGGGTGTGCTATAATGGCAGAATTTGATGTACAATGTCGTCTCGTTTCCACTGGATTTTCTGCAACTTTTTATCTCTATTAGTTTCTCCGTAAATGCGTGGGGAAAATAGATGTGGGACACACTGTATATTCGCAGCATTTTCTGTAGGATTTCCTAGATGTGAAAAAAAATATCTAAGAGAAAGAGAGAAGAGCAGTGGACGTCCACTATCTCCCACCCTGGGTAATATGTTAATAACCGAACAAGTTCTCCACTAAACTAACCTAAAATTTTCAATTACTAGATAAACAGAAGCTCTGTTAACTGTTATGCGACCAATAATAAGATAATTAAAACATTATGGTCGTAAAAGTGGTTTATTTCTTGCTTCTTCGGTGCTGATTTTATAACTCAGACAAGAAACCGTTTTTTGCTTTCAAATGTAAAACAAAATGCCCTAAAAGTTTCAATGGCCGATACCACCACTTCGGACCAATTTGAGGAGATATGAGGGATTTCCAGAGATTTTAAAATATGGCGCTGTCCATTGTCTCCCCGCGTCTATAACCTCCCATTCTCCCCTAATCTGAGAGACGATTTTTTAACAATTCGGTTTCAAATACCTCTTTGCTTAATCCTCTTCCCTGCAGTACTTTTTTTCTCAAGAAATCTATCAACATATTTCAAAATATCGGTCGCATTATTTATTTTACACAGGATTTTTATCGTTTCTTTGATGTTATACGCATCAGATGGGTAGAAATACAGACAGAACTTCTTCGAACAACCTCCCAGAGTCGTATCTGTTCCATTTAGCGATTTGTTATACGATAATGTATGACAATTTTGAAAGGAAAGCGCCGATTTATATGATACGCTACTCGAGCTGTTCGCAGATAGTGTATAATCCATAATTCTTACATTCTTAATGCAAAAGTAGGAAAAATGAATGTTGTCAGTTGCAATATCTCCTATAGTTTTAATCCTCCTTTATTGAATATTTCACCTTTACGAATGTGTTTCAGTTGCATAGCAAATGCGTATAGAGGGCTACCTCTTTTGAAAAATACTTTAACCACTACATCGTCGAAAGGATGTGCTTCTTTTAAACTAAGAAAACTGTTATGTGTTTCAAGCATGAGACTCAAAAAAATATTAGTAAAAACTATTATTATTAAACAAATAAATAAATAAAAAGAAAAGAATGACCTTGCAATGTACCAGGGGAGGGGGAGGAAGGAATAAATAAAACAATTTCTTTGTTTGATTTTATTTCTCTCGATGCGACCGACGCACAGTACAGCTAGGAGAGCGAGTTAGTGGACAAAAATCTGATAATGGTGGTTTATTATAGAAAATTTCACGCTGACTACGAATATACCTCATATGCAGGGTCGCAAATATGATCTTACCAGATATATTTACCAAAACCTTAGAAAAACCGGAAAAAAAAACCGTTGTATGTTATATTATGTATTATTAAAACCTAACTATTTTTTTATCGGACAACTATGTATTGAGACTGTATATAAGTAATTAAATTATGATCTTAATTATATAGATAATCACTTGAGTTTATTTAATTTTAAAGAGAAGGTGCTACTACCTATTAAAAAATAGGATTTGACCGGTTTTCGTAGCATTGTTTTAATTACATACAAAGTAACATAACTATAACCAATAAAAACCTAGACTTAATAACAATGACAAGGAAATATTGCTCCACAACAATTGTTGAAAGTTGTCCTCTCTCGCAACCCTTATACAGCCGTCCACTCTTCTTCTCATTGATGCTCGACTCTCTCAAATACTACTGGAGTATATCTTATCGTTTCAAATGCCATCGATATTCGATTTCGTAGTTCATCAACAGTATTTCACAGAGATGTTGTATACCTAGAGATTGTAGAATGTCCCCACAGGAAAAAATCTATACTATTTAAGTCAGGGGACCTAGGGGGCCAAAGCTGAGGTCCACCTCGCTCCTATCCACCTATTCTCATAATACTTCATTTAAATAAAGCCCGAGCCAAAATAGAAAATGTGATGGTGCGCCATCGTGCCTATACCACTTTGATTTCTAGAGTAAGGGGCAAGTCTCAAGTAATAAAGGCATTATTCTGAAAAACAGCCTGTATGACTGACCAGTAAGTCGACCAGGCAAAAAACAAGGACAATCAAATTATCTCCATTATACGCACTACATAAATTTAATGAGAACTGTTCTTGAAAATGGTGTTTGTACATTTTCATGTGGATTTTCATCTGCCCACGTGTGTTGTTGTGGGAAATTCATAATTGAAGTACTTGAAAAATTTCGCTTCATCGGTAACAAGGTATTTACCATTAAAAAATGCGGTCTGCTGCTAGCTTATTAAGGTACCAATTGGCAGAAATCAATCCTTAAAGGGAAGTCTCGGGGAAGAAGAACCTGCAATCTTTGATATGTGGTAAGGGTATAGCAGGGAAACACGTAGAATAGGCCAAAACAACTTGATGACTAATATTTAAATGTTCACTGAATTTTCTGGTGCTGGTGCGAGGATGTCTGTCTATTTCATTCAGAACAGCCTCTTCGATCTGTGATGTTCTAAACAGTACGTGGTTTACCTGCATCATTAGTATTTCTTTTTAAAAGTTCCAGTTTCTCCAAGACGCCTATGAATATTTGAAAATATTCGATGATCGGGTATCATTCTATTGGGATAGCGCTCCATGTACAGACGCCTGGCTTCTCTTGCATTTCATTCGCAAGGCCGTAGATAAAATGCATGTCCAGCCATTTCAGAATTAGTGAAATTTGGCATATTTACAAAATTATAACGAGTATTTAAAACACTTTTACACCTTACAGTTTGCAATTAAAACTTTACTTATACAGACACAAGTTACGATTTCTAATGTCAGTTGTCAAATTAATAAACTCAAGTGATTATCTGAATAAAGCCACAGTCTGCTAGACCATTTTAAAAAATTTAATTTTCTCTGGCGGATTACAGAAAATTGTTTTCTATTTTTTTCTCGATAACGGTCAGAGATAAGAAAAAAATACAAGAGATCAAAAAGTTTCTAAACAAGACAGAAAATTTATTGCGTATTTTAGAATCTAGCAGTGGCGCATCTCAAAAAAGTTCAAGGTGGGAAAAGAGGGCATGACCCCCGAAAAAATTATTACCCTGTAGATTTACATCATCATTTGGCATGGCTAATGATGCAGGCCTTATAGCGTAACCTACCTTCCAAATTTGAGCAAAATATCTCAAAAACTATAGGAGCTATACAGTAGAAAGTGAAAAAATCTTGAAATTTCAACACCCTGCAGATTGGTAACGAAGCGTTTGCAGACCTATGTTTATATGAAAATTTAGGCACAAAATAAATGTATCTAAATTCACTAACTAAATGATTAAAATACTTAGTTTTTAAATTATATGCACCTTGACTTATTAGCTTCATGGTACAAAAGGGTGAGTGGAATTTATTTTTAATACAAGTGTTGTAATCGTGAAAACTAGTGTTATTAGCAATTTTTATTTTAAACTGATATGTGTAGTATATAGATTTTGATATATATAAGCACGGTAAGGAAAGGATTTTATACATTTTAAAAATGGATAAACAGAAATCATGATAATAAGCACCAGTTAGGCACTTAATCACATGCTTTTGCGCCACAAAGAAAAGATGCGCACCTCCCAAGTTTCTTCGTAAATATGTAAAAAAAATACAATACAATACTGCTTTTCGTGATAAATAAATACTGATATGATAGTGATGGTTCTTTTAATTTTTTAAGCAATGTGAGTTACTGTAAACTACAGAATTTTATCTTAAGAAATATATTTTAATCGTTACAGAATTTTAATAAATTAGTAAATAAAAAAGAAATTAACAGACGCATTTAACAATTGCATTGCGTATTATTTAGTCAGACTCTTCGCTCTCAGTATCTGATGTATTCAGTTCCATTAAATTGAAATGGTCCTACTCATTAGGCGATGTTGAAGATTCGTCGGGTTACTTGAAGAATTTCTGAATTTCTCCATCATCATCCTTCAATCTGCTTTTTTTATTATGAGTGGTTCAGAAGTTAACAACAATATTTTGATTAAATCAAAATTGGAGCCGATTCTTCAATATTTGTGTCTTGCATCTAACGTTTCTTCAGACAATGTGATTCTGGTTCGTCTAAAAATAAATTCAAATCTATCTAATTCATGGGATAGCCGCTTGCCAACATTCGTAAGATAATGGAGAACCTTATGATTACATCCTTGCTTACCGCAGTAATTTCCGAACTAACATCTGGTTTTGAAAAAAAAAACGTCTTGCTGTATTTCCATCGTTACTTGTACGTTAAATCCCGATTGAATTCTTTTTTTTATTGGCCTCTACAATTTCTTTGTGTTCTTTTCCCCGAACTTGCCATGTTTTTATTGGTAGTCTGTATCCTATGTGCAGAACACATTAAAAGAAACCTGACCCAACTGTTTAGGGTTGACAACCGAAACGATATTATTCGAACAGCAGGTGGAACGATCTACTATTTTCTTCAGCTGTTAATTTCTTTTGGGAGTAGCTCCGCAAAATAAAACACTTGGACGTGGCATTTGTGTTGGAGAAAATATTACAAACACTACCATCTATCATTGTGAAGAACATTTTGAAATTAATCGGATTTCTTTCGTCATTTTCTAACTGTATGTCAAAGGTCTTGAAAAATTTCCTCATTTATTTTTGTTTCCTCAAAGCGCACGAGGTTAGGATCTTCTTTTTGAAACATAAATTTTATGGGCCTGCAATAAAGGGTGGACGATAGTCGTGGATTAATCCACACGTCTTGTGTGGGTACCTGCTGTACCCACTCTTACCTGCTTCAGATCATTTAGAGGCACCAAAAGCTAGTAAAAACCAATATTAGCGGCGTTTGATGGTGTGGTAAATGTTTGTTTATATTGACTATGACCGGAACTGCCATCGAACTCCCATTTGCATGTGAATTTCAATTCCTTACTTTCCTGCAAATCGACCGAAGAGCAAATGTCATTTGCAATAATTTTACTTGGTAGTAAAAGCATTTTAGCCAACTTTAGTGAATTAAGCTGGAAAAAAATCCTTTGTGCACCCATTTAACAATTATTCACAATTTATATTTTTCGCGAACAAATTAAATCCCATATGTCACGATGGGGCGTGACTGGGGGTAGTCAGAGGTTACATATATTAATGCAACCTACTTGGGATTGCAGGGACCAGGAATCAACCAAAAGAACTAGTAACTGCAGCGTTATTAAGAGAGACTCTCACGAGAATACCATCGTGGAGTCTCCGTATCGGAGAATCTCCTTGCCGGCAGTGATCTCCTTACAGAGAGTCCTAGATATCTAATAACTACAAACAATTATATAGACTTAGCAGCCATATCGCACTGAGGCCGATTCCTGGCAATATACAAAAAGCTAGTGCTTGATAAGGATTGAGAGAGGAGTCATGGGGAGAAGGTCCGCAGCAAATCTCAACTCGGCAGGTGTCTTGCTAGTAACCAGCATCTCTAACCGTCTTTTTTTTTGTTTTAAGCGACGCTTCTTGAAAATATGCCTGTGGTATTCCCCGTGCACGCCTAGTTCCACACTGAGCTGCATTATTAGCAGGTAAGCTTGGCAACTCACTTCTTCCTAAAATGAAATAAATTCTGAAAGTTGCATGCAGACGCGACAACTAATCCAAATAAAATATGTGATAGAGCACAAAATATGCAAACAGTTGAGATGATATTTATGATTTTTTTTCAAGTTGGATTACGTAAAATTGACTGCTTCAGAGTACGTACTTGATTTAAAAATCCATGCTGGTGTGGTTTTCACAATGGAAATGCCTAAACCAAAAACACTCATAATTGAAGATACAATAAATACAATGAACCTGTCAAATTGAATAAATAAACAAAAAAAGGAAAAATCGCAAATGAAATGATTGTTTAAAAGGAATTAATTCCTCCAAGTTGTCATTGATGCTTAAAGAAAAGTACAAATAAAAACTACTTTATAAAATGTTATTACTTATTTATACATACAATATAATAAAAACGACAAAAATAATTTGATTTTTGATTTTGTCATAACGATGCACTGTGCGCCGGAAACACTAAGTCGTACAACCGGGAAAGCATCAGTATGTAGTGATGTTTGGACGCCACTGGATTCTCTTTTAAATGTGGATTTTACCAATCTGTCCGTCCTAGTTCTTCGGTTATAACCACAAATAACAAATACCATAAGGGAAGAAATTGATGGTACTTGATTGTAGCTTATTTAGTGAATAATTTGGGTTACTTTTAAAAATACACAAAAAAATTGGCGGCGTTTAAATAAAATTGACAATCGGATTTAAATTATAATTTGATAATCAAACAAGTTAATTTTAAAAAGAATAATGTCAAATTCGAATATAAAAAAACAAAGAAAACCTAGATTAAATTATCTTAAAAGACCATTTTTAACATATTATCTATAAACTATCTACTTATTCGACATTTGGCAAGTTAGAACTATACTTAGCGTATACCGAAAATTATAAAGTACATAAATTTAAGTGAATTTATTAAATCAAAACTAAAAAACTGAAACAAAAGTCAATTGCACAAACACCAAAAAAGAGAACGCAATTATATTTTTATAAATAAAAAAAAAGCTACTTACATAGATTACATCGATGTAGGCTAAGATGATATGGTTTATCGGCGTGGGAAGAAAGAGGCAAGCAACTAGGACGGTGACGACAACGGATGACTCAACAACAGTAATCGATACAAAATATACGTATCTTGATGGGCAGAATGAATCTCGGCCGATTAAGTAATGGCAACGTGCTTGCGTTAAATGAAATCTGCATCATTATTTATTTGGGGCCATATTTTAGTGCAGTATGGATAGCATCTCAAAATTGCACAATTTCGGCGGACAAAATAGAGAAATTCACTACACTTTTCATCCAAATTCGAAACACTTTTTGTATGTTCCTGTGCTGTTCGGGCACACCAAAACAACAAGTACATAATGAACATAAGGCAGCCAGTATGTGAATACGCAAGAAATTGTTGCAGTATCGAAAATACCATCACATAATTTTTTGGCTTAAACAAAGTGCTTTAAATTTGTAAAACAACTAAACACTAAAATATTGGAATCTTCGCTGTTGACTAAAAGAAATTCTTCCTTACAGCTGGTCAAAAATTGCGTTCTGGTTTTAAGCGAACTGTAAACTTCTTGTTGTTTTGGGAATACTGGTTGAATTTTCTCTTGCGTTATATATATTCTTTCTATATACGAAGATCAGTTGTAATACTGTTAAATCTTCTTTGGCAATAAGGAACGAAAATTTTACTTGGTTAACTGCAATATCTTACAGCTTTGCTGCACTTGTATCACTTGTCTTTGAAGGTGCGAATGTCCATCCGATGCTTATGAATAAATTCGATCCGAATTGTGTTCTCCGGGCCAAGTATAAATATTTGCTAGACTTCGCGTCTTACACCTCAACGTTTTCTCGCCAGTTTTGAGTTATTAAAAGAAAACTTATAGTTATTATCAGAGCATAATTTGCTGTTGATAACTATTTCCTTACACCCCATTGTAGAATGAAACTTAACCGAGTTTTATAACTAATTACTTCTTTGAAGAAAAAAGAGAAAGGTATACGCACGCTTCATATGAAAATAACCAATGTCATTTTGATTAGATTTGGTAATTTTAATCTTAATAGGTCAAAGCGGGTAGGTATCTACGGCAAATTTACCTATAAGATTAAGCAGAAAATTCTAGCAGGCCATATACTGTGGCATTACAAGTCTGTAAGCGGCGATTTACTATCGCCACTGAGAAAAACGCCAGAAATATAAAATATCGTAAGGAAGGATCTTCATCCAGGTGATCGCACCTAATAGTGCATGCCAGCCAGGCAAGTGGTTGGAGAAACGTTATGAAAAAAAAAAACATAGTCGTACACGAAATATGCGAACGAGGCAGATATCCCGAAACAATATATGTCGCTTATAAAGGGTCCCAGAAACTTTTTGAAAGCAAAAAAAAAAAACTGAATATTTCCTTCAAATTTCTTTTTTTTTGAAAGTACAATCCTCCGGTTAATAATGAAAATAATTTCATTCAAATGGCTGCCTCGGGCTGGCCATGCAGTAGGCCTACACGACGGTCCAATTTTTAAGCACATTATCGATTGTGCTGCAGCTGTATTTCACCAATGGCTTCACGAATATTGTCCTTTAAAGCGTCAATTGTCTCTGGCTTGTCGGCGTACACTATCTTTGACGGCACCCCACAAATAATAGTCCAACGGTGTCAAATCGCACTCCGAGGTGGCCAAACGACATCAGCTCTGCGGCTGATAATGCGATCCTCAAAAACAGGGCGCAAAACATCGAGTGTAGCTTCGGCTGTGTGGCACGTAGCGCCGTCCTGTTGAAACCAAATGTTGCCAATATCCTCCTCTTCAATTTTTGTGAACAAAAAATTCGTTCAACATGGCCCGATAACCGATCGCCATTAACTGTAACGGCCGCTCCTTGCTCATTTATCGAAGAAAAATTGGCCCAATTATGCCTCTGAACCAAAATCGCACCAAACAGTGACTCGTTTTTGGGTGCGCTCGGCTTTTCCAATGTAGCGTGCGGGTTTTCGTTGCCCCAAATGCGACAATTTTGCTTGTTTACATACCCGCCAAAGAATCAAAATGAGCTTCATCTGAAAAAATGATTTTTTTGGCAAAATCGGCATCTTCTGTAAGTCGATCGCAGGCCCACGCGAAGCGAAAACGCATGGAATGGTCAGTTGGCTTCAACTCCTAAACCAGTTGGACTTTGTATGGCGTCATACCAAGCGTCTTTATACAAAATTCGTCTCAATGACTCTCGCGAAATGTTCAATTGTTGAGAACGACGGTGAATTGATGTTGAGGCGCTTCACGCACCACTTCTGCCACAGCAGCAATATCTCGGGTGACGCACTGTTTTTGGCTTTCACACTTTGGTTATCGATGAAGATGCCAGTTTCTTTCACTTTCTTTTCACGAGATAACGAACATACGGAGCACGGTGCTTCTCTCTTCCAAAATCCGTACGCAAGTTTTCGCACACATTCTTGCAACTTACCTTATGATTTCAAAAGTAATGTCGCAATATTCCAGCGTGTTCAAGCGTATACACACCATATTCGTCAGCGGAAGGATAAAACTAATCCGTCAATGACATGAGCTAAGTGTTACTCATTTCACGGAATTCAAAAGCATCTAAGTTGAAAAAGAAATAAAGTTAGAATGGCGACCCCTTTATAAGGGTGTTTTTTATAAGAGGTATATGAACTTTGAAATGGAATAAAACAAGATGAATTTTTAAATTGAGATGAATTTACTTTATTCGAAAGATAATCTTCTGGCATTATAATTTAAATATGACTTCTGACATATGACCGCCACGGCTGGCTAGGACGTAGTCTAATCTGGAGGTCCAATTTTCGATGACTTTTTCCAACATTTCTGGCTGTATATCGGCAATAACGCGGCGAATGTTGTCCTCCAAGTGGTCAATCGTTTCGGGCTTATCGGCGTAGACTAGCGACTTCACATATCCCCACAAAAAATAGTCTAGCGGCGTTAAATCGCACGATCTTGGAGGCCAATTCACGGGTCCGAAACGTGAAACTATGCGGTCACCAAACGTTTCCTTCAATAAATCAATTGTGGCACGAGCTGTGTGACGTTCTGACCAGCATCATTTTTAAAGAAGTACGGACCAATGATTCCACCAGCCCATAAAGCACACCAAACAGTCAGTTTTTCTGGATGTAACGGTATCTCAACATACACTTGAGGATTACCATCACTCCAAAGACGGCAGTTTGTTTATAGACGTATCCATTCCAAACAAAAGTGAGCTCAACTGCTAAACAAAATCCGCTTATGAAAATCGAGATCCAACGGCAATCTTGTTTTGGGCCCATTCACCGAATCTGATGATCTTGTGGTTCAATTCTTGCACCCGAGTTGGGATTTTGTAAGCACGCAAACCTAGATCTTTCCCCAAAATCTTCCCATAAATGATGACACATCCAATTCCTACTGCATGAGGCGGATAGACTGATTCGAGTCTTCTCGATGCTACGCTCTACAACAACAATGACTCTTCTGTACGCACTGTACGAGTCCTCTGTGGATGCCGTATTAGCAATTTAGAGTAACGTGGTGGAAACGTTCCCATAGTTAATCGAATTAATTGCTCTGATGGACGATTATGTGACCGTAAAATGGACGTAGTGGCGATACTATTTCGAACAGAACCATGATTTTTCAAATAAATTTGCATAATTTGGAAGCGTTGTTCAGACGTCAGTCTATTCATGTTGAAATGCCAAACCAAACTAAACATAAATAACTTGACAGCTGACAAAATGGCCGCCAGTTAAAAAAGTGTTGCGAACTTAAAGTTTTATACCTCTATAAAAAACACCCTTTAGTTTCGGCCGGACAACGCGCAACTCCGCCTAGATGCACTCTGCGCCAATGGGATGCGAGCACGTGCACGTGCACATGCGATCGATAATCGCTTGTTTACCAATTTTAGGATACATTAGACCGAAATTGTGTTTAAAATGAAACTAAAATAATTATTGCGAAACTATTTGTGTATGAAATTTTAACGAAATTTAACAGGGTGATGCGGCAGATTGGATGTAAGAATTAGACGGTTTAAAAACTTGAAGAATGTGTAAAATAAAGATGTACGGTGACAAAAGCGAGATAAACCGCTTTGTTAACTAAACGAGGGGCGGTATGTTGGGTGGCAACTGAGAATTCGTATTTAGCTCCTACATCAGGTTGGGCGGTCTAAATGGTTCCCTCTGAGCAGTGTTGTTTGTATTTGACATGTCCAGTACCTATTGACAGAGAATTTATCGTTTAAAAATGGGTAATATCGTAATTTATAGACCTTTCGCAATTATTATATACCGTGTGGTCCACTTAGTGTACAATAAATGAGAATTTTTCATTATTAGTTGCGTAATTGTAAAATAAATATGACCAAATCCAAATATAAAATCACGGCCGGCTAGTTTAAAAAGAAATCGTCAATTTTGTATCAACTCCTGTATAATATTTATTTTTTGAATATTTAGCATTTGTTCTACGAACTTTAGGCATTCGTATAACCTTTCTTCTTGTTTTAAATAAATACGCTCAATCACACTGGCTTTAGAAATTATATTGCGTTACTTTTTTTACAATCACGTTTTAATGTCAAAAATAAAAAATAATCATAAACAACAACAACTCTCACATAAAAAGATAAACCGCCTCCTTGAACAAACCGCTTTGAAGGCGAGAAGGGGGTTCGCTACTATACAAGGCGAGAAGCGGGTGCACATGCCCCAAAAGCTGTAACAGCATTATACTTATTTAGGCTAACTACAAGCCAGATCTCTTTTCACACATTCTTTCATATTCTTTCAAATGTGTTTAGAAATACTTTTTCATAAGCGATCAGCATGAAATTGCTTGTTGCAACTTGACGTTAAGATTTTGATGATATAATTTTTGATAAGATAAAAATTCTATGAATATTTAAAAACTCTCTTTCAAAATAAAAAATATATATATTCAAATATGATAAGGTCTAGAAATAATGCTTCTGACTACAAATGCAGTAAATTAATCTGGATAGGCACGAATAATGAATGAAACGAATAAGATCAAATAAAAGCAAAATTTATAATACAAAGTTATAAACACAAAACAAATACAACAAAATTATCTAAGCGTCTAAACCACTCCTGAACTGCAGACCGCAATATATGGCAGGGATATTTCTTCATTGTATTCTTTGGGACCTTCTAATCTTCAAACATCGTTGAAAGGAACGAGGTGTGGTATTAGAACGAACTATTTCTCACAAAGGAAGGTTCTATTTTATTCATTCATGTCCCTTATTAACATTGCTTACACTCCCTGTTGTTCGAACAACTGCGTTTATGGATTCTAAACTTATATGCTGTTCACATATCAATACATTTAATCCCGTGATTGTGGCGGCGTTTCTAAGACATGAGGGCAATTATAAGTAACCACATCCTACACCACCACCAAGCTTTATGCTTGAGATCATTGTCTTGGTAGAAACAAAAATCATGGGAAATTCTTAATTTTTCACCACTTTGCTTTATATTTTTGTTAGTATGTTGTTTGGCATAGTATTTTCTTTTCTTTTTACTCATCTCGCTAATATACGTTTTTTTTTGACCTCTACCACAAAGACGATGTCTCCTTAAAATATTTCGTGCAGTTTCTAGATGAAGACTCTTCTTAAAATCTGTTTCAATATCTTTTGCTAATTTAACTGCACTTATTTTTGGATTTTTTTTTGATTTCTCTTAATGTCCAGCGTTCTTCGTATTGAGAAAGTATTTTTCTAGAAGTACTAGGTTTATTTCCTATATTATTATAGGTTTTAAATCGTTTTATGGCATCGCAGACCGTCGAATGTTTCTGTTTACCATTTTTGCAATGTCTCGCATAGTATACTTGTTTTTATGATGCTCTATTATTAATTGTCAAACGGCACTTGTGCACGTTGGCGGCCCATAATTAATATTCTTGTTAGAATATACACAATATTGTTGCGTATGCTGTCACAATTTGCAATATACTATAGCCTGACTGCATCTTGATGCGGCGCCATCCTCGATCTTGTTCAGACATTTTTATTTGCAACGTGTCTGAGTTTTCAGTGTGAGTCACTTTGTATGCACTTTTCTCAACTTACGGATAATTTAAATTAAAATAACATTAATTATTTTTTTAACTTATGCAGAAGGATACAATAACTTCAGGTATACGGTAAAGCATGCATTTGTTTTCTGTTTGTAGCTATTTTGACCAACTGTAAGTATATCTCATCATTTCTAGGTCTTCTTCTTAACGTCTCATTCGATGTCTCCTAATATTTACTTCGTTTCGTCTAATAATATTTCCATTGTCTGCGGTAACCCAGTACGAACGATATGTTTCATGCTTATTCATTACTACTCCTGGTCTCCATTCGTTGCTGTGTCTCACTAGTGCATGTTCGTTGTTCTCATAAGTTTTAGCTGTCCTCCGTCGTGCCATTTCTTATACTGCTTCTGCGTCTGTATCAAAGTATTATGTAAGTTATTCTCTATCTTAGGTTTTAAATTAGAATCTCTTGCAGGAATTCTAGTTCTTAACGAGTGATTCATTAGAGCTTCTGGGTGTGATGTTTTTAAACTTAGCATGGGAATTGATCTATATTCCAGCAATAACAGTTCCATATCATTAATAGATTCTGAAGTTTTCTTTATAATCCCTTTTGAAATATCAACTACCTTTTCGCGAGGATATAATGGGCTTGATGTTACACCCTTTATACTTATTTTTTAATCGTAAATTTTGAGCGTTGTCAGTTTTTTTTTTCACTAATTTTCACTTTTGTTTTTTAATATTGTTCACAATGCAACTATCTGTTGCAATTTCATTATTTAACACTTTCACTTGAGATTTGCTGATGTCCGCTGCTCAGGAAATACAGTTGCTCTCGAAGGTATCTGGCCACAGTGCAGCTTACTGAAAAGAACAGAATATTTCTAAATAATAAAGTAATAAGAAAAAACTAATGTGCATACTACATTCGTTTATTAATGCTATTTAAGTGTAACAAAGTTTTAAATTGAATATAATAAAAATTGCAGTAACAAAAAATATAAGATAAAGTACGCATTATTGCGAGCATACAAAAGTATCCGGCTAAGTTCCAGATGGAAATTAATATTTAGTGGGATAACCACCGAACTTATAATGTCTCTCCACCTATTAGGCATTGATCTTACTAATTTAGCTGTTACATTGGGACTTATAGCTTCCCGTTCTTCCAAAAGGTGTTTTTTTAGGGTTTCTTTATTAGAAACTTGTTTTTTGCTAAGACTAGTTTTTAATATTGCCCACAAATGTTCTAGTAGGTTAACGTCAGGCAACTGAGGAGGGGTTTTTAGTTTATTTCTGGCATTGTATAGAAGCCATTCCTTAGTTTTTTGAGCGCAGTGCTTCAGATCATTGTCCTGTTGAAAGATGAAGTTATCTCCAAGCACTAATTTTTCTGCACTAGCTTTCAAATTTCTATTCAATATATTAATGTAATGAAGGTGATCCATTTTGCCTTCAATAAACTCTAATTTTCCAACACCAGCCGCCACCATAATTGACCCACCTCCGTATTTCGCAGTTGGTTGTAGATTTTCACGATTAAACGCTGTACCTGGTTCTTGCCACACAAATTTTCATCTGGAGGTGTCAAACAATTCAAATTTTATCTCGTCGCTTCGGTCCAAATGGCTATTCCAAAATCCCTCAGATTTATTGAGGTAAGTGGTAGCAAACTCCAACCTTTTCTTTTTATTAATTTCACTAACCCAGGGCTTTTTCCTAGCTACACGCCCATTATGCCCACTGCTTCGAATCACTAAAACAGTTTCCACACTGGCTGATTTTCCTGTGGCTGTTTGCAAGTTTGCACAAACTTCTCGGCTGCTTAAAAATGGGTTTTTCTTAATGATTTGCAAAAGTTTCCTCTCCTCTGGAGATGTTAATATGTTTGGACGTCCAGTGCGCGGCCTATTATTTAAAGCAGCGGTCTTCAACGTTTTACGAATCAAGGGCCAAAATTTTTTTTTTCTGCACAGCGGGCCGCACCATAGGTATTATGAGGATTTTTTATTGGCAATGGTCAGGATGATTAAACAAGTAGATAAGTAGAAAACATTTATTTATTGAGCCAACATCAACAAAAGGGGCAAATAAAAATCAATACAATGCAATTGGTCAATGAGATGTCTGACACTGCTTATTTTTAACCAGTTTATCAATATCTGGTTTAATATTGCTGGTTGCAATCCTCAAACTGTTCTCAAGGTGAACATCGGTGATTCTGGTCCTCGTTTTGGATTTCACGATTTTTCATGCGTGAAAATAACTGCTCACATGTATATGTGGATCCAAAAAGTGAAATTGTTTTCAGTGCATGATCTCTGATTTTGGGGAAATTTGTAATGGAGACGTATTTTTAAGGTTCAATTGCACTGTAGCTCTATCAATTCCATCTGAAATTCTTCCGGAACTTCTTCAACCGAAACGCTGATGGACGAGCAAATAAATTCAGGTACTTTTTCGTCTCTCCGAAAATCAAGGAATCGCGAATGGAATTGTGTTTTCAGAAGTGCAAAAATATATTTGTCCATATTTGAAATCTGGAATAATGACAGATGAGGAAAATGCGTGGTAATGTTTCTTTGGAACTGGCTGATCCATAGTTCGAGTTTTAATTCAAACGCTTTTAAAAAATCAAGTAATTCGTGAACTAAATTATTTTTTCCTTGTAATTTCTGATTCAAGTCATTGAGTTGTGATGTGATATCGGTAAGAAAACCCAAATCGGCCTGCCATTCTTCATCGCTGAAATGCGGCACAGCTTTATCTTTACTTTGCATAAAATCGGCAATTTCTTTTCGCAAGTCAAAAACTCGTTTTAACATGTTACCTCGGCTCAGCCAACGAACATCGCAGAAATAAGTCACCGTATTCAGCATTGATCTCTTTTAAAAATTCCTGAAACTGCCTGTGATTCAAGCCTCGATATTTAATTAAGTTCACAGTTTGTACTACAATACTCACAACATCTTTGATATTAACAGACAAGTTTTCTTGATGAATGATGCAATGGTACTGTACAAAAGAAACATCAGGATTATTTTTCTTTACTAAAGCAACAAGTCCTTCATTTCCAACCATAGCCGGAGCGCCGTCCGTAGTAATCCCAGCCAAATTTGACATATTTAGCTTATATTTATTTACGACAGCATTGAATGATTCATACAAATCACTACCTTTTGTGCTGCCTTTCATTGGAACTAAAGCAGCCATTTCTTCAGTGACAACAAAATTCCTGTCAATGCCGCGAATAAACACAGCCAACTGCGCGGTATCAGTTAAGG
Organism: Protaetia brevitarsis; assembly: GCA_004143645.1. Classification (NCBI taxonomy): domain Eukaryota; kingdom Metazoa; phylum Arthropoda; class Insecta; order Coleoptera; family Scarabaeidae; genus Protaetia; species Protaetia brevitarsis. The sequence continues at coordinate 2,369,337 of RXPK01000305.1, forward strand.
CTGTACTCTCGTCGAGCGCAACGAAGTAATAAACGAATTGTGACGCACGTTCCGACAACATTATTTCTATATCCCCTGCCAGGTCTTCTATCCTCCGAGCTACGGTAACACCAGACAAACTTATTTTGGAATAAAGTGGTTTCTGTAAGGGAGATAACACTCCTGCTGCATCCTCCAAACATTCTTTGATGAATTCACCGTCAGTAAATGGTTTTGACTTACGTGCAATTTTTTCTGAAATAATATAGCTTACTTTTACTACTGCCTCACTGTCTTCATTATGTTTGCGGAATGAATGCTGCTGTCGTTCAAGTTGTTTCTTCAGGGACTCCACCTTATCAATACGAAGTTGTCCTTGAAGGTGAGCAAACTTACTTGAATGTTTGGAATCGTAATGACGTTTGATATTATATTATATTCCGACCGATTCATTGCATACGAGGCAAATCGGCTTTTCTCCAACACAAACAAACAAATATAAGTTCGTCCATTTTTCTTGAAATAATCGGCGCTCATCTGTAACTTTGCGTTTTCGACTAGTACTGGCTGCCATCGCACAACACATGCCGTTCAACGCTCGGCACTGACTGACTAACTCATAAAAAAGGATAAAATAGAATGGTCTCTCTTTGTATAAAAATTGGATATTTTTTAAGGGGCCCATCTACCTATGGATTCATAACTATTGAGATATTATGAAAACCTACACCACAATGGTTCGTAACTAAAAAAGACGGTATTTTTTTGAAAAATGTACCCCTGATATTTTGATGTAGCTATTACATTTGTACCTCTGAACTAAACAGTATTAAGCCTAAATGGTTTTGCATTCGACTTAATACTGCTTAGTTTCTGAAGTACAAACTTAGTTCAAATGAAAATTGATATTTTACCAGAGAAATTAAATATTCAATTATTGTTTTCTTTTTAAATGAACAAAATACAGTTTTTTGGTAAAGTATCATTTTTTTTACAATAGAAATGTCTGTTACAATTAAAACACATAATATAAGTAAATATTTTATTATACACTTCACGATACTAAGCTGTGATTTCAGATCTTAAACACGAAAAAAAGGAAAAAAAATAAGATTGTAAATGTCTTGAAATTAGTCAAAATGCACTAATTAAAAATTGATTTAAAATTACTATGTTGCAACATTATTTTCTGTTTCTTTTGCTGTTTATGGGAAGCTACGTTTTAACAGGGTCATTAATTATTAATAGGTTTTAAAATGACAGTCTTTGCCATTAAGAATCTTATTTATAGATTTTGTCCACCCGAAAATCATAAAGGTTGACTAAATTATTTACAAAAATATCTACTAAATTAGGATGACGTTCACATATAATATTGCCAAAAATCCATCCTACTTTTAACACATTCTACGATTGTGCGACAAATATTATTGTTTAAACAATTTCTGACAATTTCTTGGGACACTACAATTGCACATTCATGAAAAATACTCATGAACAATGTTGATGGCAAACATTAATGATTTAAGATCATATTTGCTTTGCCATTATTAATTTATGTTTGTTCTCCATCAGATGTTACGAGTATTTATCATGCAGGTATCGCATTTGTCCACTTGTTTATATATTTTTCTGGCAATGTAACCGCAGACGTAATTTTCTATATAAACATGTACCGGCTTATGTGTTACATCTACCATTAAATTAATACTGGTAATGGATGGTTTACTGACTGGCTTCTGATTTAAACAATTGTGTAAGAGTTTTTCGGAGAGGTCATTTTCATTTGAATTCACTGACTTTGAAAAATAAATTATTAATTGTCAATGTTTTAAATGAATTTATGAAGCCCTCGCAAGTGAGGTTGATGTTCCTCACACCATGACTTCTGATGCAGCAGAAGAAATTCTCGATGGCATCTTGATTAAATCGCCTTGGCATGATGTATGTAAAGCTAAGTGAAGAAAATTCTCTCCATAAACCCATCAATCATACGTATCCAATTTTCGATAGATTATAGTTTACTTTTTTGTTTTGATATCGCTATTTTGCAAATACCATAACAAATTATCCGTAAGTCACTCTAACAAAAAATATAATTCACACAACACAAAACCATAAACGCAAAAAAACAAAGAATAAATGTCACTCGGTTGTTAAACAGAAAATGGCTGCTGGAAGTAGTAAACACGAACGTCATTAGCTAATAGGGCGACCCTTGCGGATTTTTCTTGGTACTATCTTCTGAATAGTTATGAATCCATTGGTAAGATGTCGCAAAATTTCGAAATACTACAAGCGATACAAGCTGGCAATCTAACTGCCCTCCCCATGGACTAGCTAGCGAACTACGCAACGCGTTCCAGCCGCGCGCGCCGCCCACCTCCGCCCCCGCAGCCCGGTATAACCGCTTCCACCTCCGCGTTACTATCACTCTCATGGCGCCGACAGTAGCAACTTTATTTTGAACAATGGTCATGGTCAACAACAGTTCTACACGTGCAAGCAATCCCAATTTATAAACAAAAGAACGAATTTCTTAGTCGAGTCGAGTTAATTACAGGCTCGCGGCTAGGATAATAAAGCGACAAAAGAACGTACACCGCTGTGCAGTTTTCACTAATTTCGGCAACCTAAAGGTACTTTTTATTACTTAATTGTAGTCGTTATTGAGAGTGCTGTTGGCGGGCCGCAGAAAACATATCGGCGGGCCGCGGGTTGAAGACCCTTGAAATAAGGTTTCAAAGTATAAAGATCGAGTCTCCAGAACCGAGATTATTATAATTGCCACAGTTAACGAAGTGGGTATTTATTTAAGTTAAGATCTTATAAATGCAAAGGCAGAGTTAACTTGTTTCCTTTATTCAACCCTAAGTAATTAATATGTTTCCACAAAGCGGTGTTATCCCCACTTTGCTCTACTTGATTAAAATGCGCTTTCTTTTCATTACGAACGTAGACAGTAGTAAAGTTGCGAAGAGATTTATAGTATTCCCATGCAGAAGCAGAAGGATCACGCCTAAATTTAGCTTTGTTCCCTGGAACGTTTTTATTTTTCTATATTACTCAAACTCTCTGGAGCATGCTTCAACCATGTTTTGATAACATTCTCAATTTCTGTATTAGTGCCCGATGGTAATTTTTAAAACGTGTTATACTGGGATATACATATATGTAGGCGGATTAGATATACAATTTAAAAATATTGCTTAATCTATCCAGTTGATCGTCTATTAATGGTAGTGGATAAATCCCCCCGTTTGGCGATTTTGTGTGATCTATAATCCACGCAGATTCTCTGCTCTCCATTCTGCTTTCGTACAAGTGCAATAGGATTTGCAAAATCAGACTTTGATTTTTCTATTATACCGGCAGTCCTTAGTTCTTCGATCTGATGTTGCACACGCACTCGTTCAAAATGACTTAGTCTGTATGGTCGCTGATTAATTACCATGTCGTTTGCCACCTCCATTTTCATGTTAAACTGATTTGCACGACCTAGCTCGGCTAGTTCTACAGCAAAGCAATCATTGTAATCTGCTAGTAGTGCTTTAAGGGGGTCACTTCTGTTGAGTCCAGATTTTTTTTTTCAAATCTGGCATTTATTCATAATCGTGTCTACCTTGGTTATAAATCCTCACGAAAAACAATGGTTTCACTATAATTTTCTGTTCATAGAATTATTTTAAGAATAACCATAATTGTTGTTAAGGTAACAATACAAACATTTCCAATATTAATATAATATCGCTAAGCGTTGAAGAGCTGCGGTTTTCCAGAGTTAGTGGATATTTTTCAAAATAAGTACCTATTAATTCAATATTTTGTGACAAGTTGCTAGCAAATAAGGATACTAGATGTTGATTACAGACAAGTACCAACTATAGGGTTTGAACATTAAAAGTTCACACTTTATAGTTGGTCATTTTATTTTAGTACAAATCTTCAGTTCATCATATTTTTTTCCTCACGCAGAATTACCAATTAAGCTAGTACTGGATGAGGATTCGAGCGTTTAACCGAACATACGTCGATATTAGATCTTGAAAAGGTCGGCAGGACGGCAAATATGCAAAGATTACAAGTTTCAATTTACAAATTTTTTTTCAATTGGTACTTTTTTTTTCATTTTCAGCTTTTTTAGCTCTTTTATTGTGGAATTATTGTTCCTATCAGGAAAAGGAAACCTAGTGTTCGAAGAACTAGAAGATGTATCTGTAAATTCTATATCTTTGTTAGTTGTTGGTTCATCTCAAACAGAAAATATAAAAACTTTAATGTCAATTGAAAAATCTACTTATGTAGCTAAAAATGTTTACCCTGAATACAAGATGACACTGTGTGTTTTAAATTAATGGTTTCATCATCTTTAAAAATGTTTACAAAGTCTTCATAATATGGCTACGATATTGTGCCTCTTCCTGTTTGTTTTTACTACTGTCAAAAATTGTTTTAACAGTTTTTTTTTTTAATTTCTAAATTTATTGTCTATACATATCTAGAGATATACTCTGATTCCTGCCAAGAGGCCACGAAGCTGGTACCAGCTATGTCCAGCCCAATAACGGCTCCTACCATCTCCTCCTCTTTCTTTATGGTCATGGTTCATTTTTTGAGTTTTGCTGCCACGCCGTGATTGTTTTACTATTCCTGATTGGCTCGTACGGCGAAGTAATGAAATAGTCCCCTGACTCGGCTACGCGCGCAGGCGCGGGCTAGCGTCAACTAAGGGTTACGGACGTGGGAAAAGGTCGTCGAAAAAGGATGTGCAAAGGAGGAAGGCCATTCTAGGCGAGTTAGAACGCAAATATATTAAAAATACCGGGTGGGTTAACTTAAGGCCCCATCGGTATAAAGAATCCCAGCGAAAGAAGTACCGAGCCTATAAGCAATCGGATGTTTCAAGATTGCAGTTTTAAACCACGTGGTGGAATATTTGAATTCCCCATCACTGTGATGATATCTGCGCCCGCTGGTGAAGTTAAAGTGTGGATGCCGTCGCTAGCTGAGTGATCCAACAATCCAAGTGCCACCTGCAGTTAGGGATACCCCGACGAAGTAGCCGTTTTAGAAGCGCTCACCGGACATAACCGCCACGTATGCCGACAGATGATCAACCCGCCGAGACAACGCCCAGTGCAAAGAACCAACAGAAACCGCAAGTTTACCGCCTAGGTATATTATTTCTTTGTTTGTTATTAGTTGTAACTTCAAAGCCATATTTTCTCTTTGTCCTTTGTTTAGATTTAAATAATTTCAATAACTAAATAACGTTTCAAGAGGGCTCCATTTACCCTATCTTTTATTATTGCTTTGTTCATTTTTTTATTATTAAGGAATATATTTTATTAGTAGTCATTACGTTGTAAATTGTTTAAAAAAAACTGTTGTTAAAGTGAAACTAATATATTTTATTCATATCAGGTAGTCACTGTGTTTGTCCTATACAAAATAAAACTATTACTAGTAATACTGTTTTTTTTTTTTTTCTTAAGTAATAAGTATTATGTACCATCTTTAACAAATTAAAGGCGAATTTAATCTTCGATTATTAATGCAATCGAAGCTACAGCACACTGAATAGTAATTAAAAATTATTTGCAAACAATTTTGAATTACGCATTGCTCGGTACGCAGTACTTGTAATTGCGGTTGCATAAATAATCGAAGATTTGTGGAACTTTTTTTTGTATTTTATCAGTTATTCACGCAGAATACACAGTAAGCTACTTAATAAATAATCACTAAACTTCCTCGTTTCCTCCACTGCCTATAATTGAACAACAAATTTAAGGTAAGTATATTGTATATTTATAGTAAACCATTAGCAAATTAAATGCGAATTTAATCTTCCATTATTAATGCAATCGAAGCTACAGCACACTGAATAGTAATTAAAAATTATTAGCAAACAATTTTGAATTACGCATTGCTCGGTACGCAGTACTTATAGTTGCGGTTGCATAAATAATCGAAGATTTGTGGAACTTTTATACTTTAACAGTTATTCACACAGAGTACACAGTAAGCTAGTTAATAAATATTCACTAAACTTCCTCGTTTCCTACACTACCTATAGTTGAACAACAAATTTAAGGTAAGTATATTGTATATTTATAGCAAACCATTACGTTTTATATATTAGGTATTTAGTGAACGTGCATTAATGATACTGCTTCCTTATCACAAGTAATCCAAATAGCTTGTATTAATTGAGGTTAATAATGAAGGTGTGATAGCCATTATAAAATAGTTCACTCACAGCAATACACCTCCTACTTGACAAGGGCAAATCTTTGCTTACTGCAACTACATATATTCGTTGGCTTAACTACTTCAGTTTAATTATCATAAGTAACTTCATAAGTTACCGGTATGAAGCAGACCGTAGGTAACTTAGATTGCTTCTTGTTAATATCAATGTTTAGGGATCCCTTTTTTACTAGTGCTAAGTAATCTGTGCTTTTGTCCCCTATTCAGCTGAACTTTTTACTTACGATAATTGTATTTTTATTTATGATTATCAATTTTTTTCTCAGCGTAGTTACAATAATGCTACTACAGTTATTCATTTTTTTTCTTCTTTGTTATATATGTGATATTTATGACTACCACTAGACTTGCACAGTTAACAGAAATTACAAAACATTAAAAGTATAGCTTGCAATGATATTATCATTTCTTCTTTCTTTTTAGGGTGTATAGGGCCGTTGAAAAAGAAGTATTATTGAATAAATAAATAAAAATAAATTATAAATTGATAAATATGTTTCGAGATTTCTCGATAAATAAACGGCACTTCTTAAACGTAATTCATGCGTTTATTTTATACATAACAAAATACATAACCATACAACAACGTGACATTGAAAACTATGCTATATTAGACTGCACACTGAACTGAATGTAGGCACTCATAGGTAAGTATCTAAAATCTAAAGTATGTGCTGCCATCTATAATGATTGAACAAAACTTGAAGCATATTCGAAAATACATGAAATACATATACAATATTTAACATAAATAATTTTTTTGTAAAAAATCGGTGTAAATGGCCTTTGTCAGTGAATAGTTGGTGTATAGGGCCATTGTCAAAAGAATGACAAATAAATATATAAAATAATAAATAAGTAAACAGGGTGGTATTCTAAGTCCAGTTTTGTTTATAACACTAATGGATGAAATTGGGAAAAAATGTCGAAGAGAAACTAAGGGATACAGAGTGGGAGTAAAAAATCTATCTCAAAATTGTTATTAGTGAACTAATGTATGCAGATGATCTCGTTATCCTGGCTAACACAAAAGCAGACCTACAGGAAAGTAAAAAAATATGGAATCGAGAAATTAAAAACTTCGGATTAAGATTAATGAGGGAAAAATAGAGGTAATGGTAATTTCAAGAAATCCAGAAATGATAAACATAGAAGTGGACGATGTGACCTTAACACAAAGTGATAACTTTAAATACTTGGGAACTATCATAAACACAATGGGCGGAATGGAACAAGAAATTAATAACAGAATAATGAATGCGAATAAATGCTTTTATGCACTCAAAAAAAGTTTTATTAGGAAAAAAGAGGTATCGGACAAGACAAAAATAAAAATTTATAATTCCGTATTTGTTCCTATCTTGGCATATGGATGTGAAGCGTGGTCATTAAATGAGACACAAAAAAGTAAATTACAAGCGAGTGAAATGCGAAATCTGAGAGTGGTCGCGGGAGTGTCTCATAGAGATAGAATTAGAAACAGTTTGTTGCGGGAGCGGTTTGAGTTAGTGCCAGTGGTACAAAAAATTGAAAGGAGACAGTTACAGTGGTTTGGACATATTTCACGAATGGACAATAGTAGGAAAGTAAAACATATATGGACAGCTGGAATTGATATGAAACGGGCAAGAGGAAGACCGGCTCAAACATGGAACGCGCAGGTTGCTAAAATCTTAAAGGAGAGAAGTGTAAGTTGGTATGAAGCAAAGCGGATGGCTCAAGATCGTACTGCATGGCGGGTTTTCTGCAATGCACCTCTACACCTTTGAAGGTAGAAGAGGACAGATTATGTATGTATGTATGTAGAAAATTAAAAATTACACCATGGATATATACAGTGACCGGCATAAATATTGCAACATATGGGAAATTTTTTTATTATTAAAATAAAATTGTGCATGTCTAGAAACTCCAACATTTGTTTTGACACATGTCACGTGACCCACTAATATGGCGGTAAATTAAAAAATATGCCGTGAATCTGCAAAAAGTGAGGTTAGATGACATGATATCCAAAAAAGTTATTTGAAAAAGTTGCTTAGAATTCAATTCTGAGGCCGCATGTAATTTTTTGTAAACATATTTAAAAAAAAATAAAAATCACAATTTTTCCAAATATTGTTTCATTGAATTACATATTTCCATTTTTTTGCTCTTAGCAGCTCAACTGCAGTACTAATTCCAAATTTGGTTGATACTCAAACAGTTTTCTCAATTTTTGCATAATTAACATAGCGAAAACTGAAAAGTACGATTTCAGTGTGACCAATGTTTGTTGCAAGGGACTGTATCTACTAGTAATAAATAAAATTTTACAAACATTTTCTCTCTAAAGCACTTAGCAAACATTACTTTTATTGAAGATTATCATATTTTCTTTTTGTTTTCTGCGTTGACTTATATAATACCTTGTTTCTGAGGTCACTGGAGCCTCGTAGCAGGGGCATGAGCATAGTTCTTATCGCGGCGAATCTCTCTTCAAGTGATTGATGTGCGGGATGAATGTCAGGCGCTTATGGAGTTGTACGCCCAGGTACCTTACCTGTCCCCGCCAGGGGAGCCAATTGATATTTACGTAGATGTGATCCGCCGGATATATTTGCAAGTATCTTACCATCAGAACTGATTAAGTTATGAAAATTTCTTCTCATTACCTTATACCGTATAATATAGCATAATATAACACCCGAATATTCCCGAAGCGCGCCGCTCTTATGCTGGTTAAAGCGACGATAAGAAATGTACCGCCGAAGTAGTCTGATTTGGGAAACGCAACGCATTCGTTCAAGATGAGCGTATTTACAAAATTTACCTAGTGTCTACCTATCTAGTTAGAAATAAAGAAAATAATCGCATATCCAACATTCGAAATAGTCACTAATAAATTATTTGTCTTTTGTTTTTTCAGGAAATATTTGAATACCTACTTCTGCTAGTAATTGCTCCTGATATTTTCAGTAAACGTCAGCACAGTAATTGGTGTTTGAAATTGTTTTTTAATGAAAAGCAAAAGGATTTCGAAAATGGAAATTAAAATAAGTTTCAAGTATTGAAAATATCTCCGGCTAATTTGTGATTAGAACTTAATTAGTGATTAGAGGCAACAATATTAATCGCAGCCCAACAAGTGCTTAAATAAAAATGTACAATCAATACACGACAACTAATTATAGGATAAGTACACCAATAAGTAGATGTAATAAATAATGGCGTGAATAAGTCCGCCTAACGACAACCCATCTGCCTCCCTGCGCAGCTCCTATTCGACAACTGCTTATTCACCCACTCTTAACGATAAATATTACGTCCACACTTCCGATTTTTGCGATGCCGGTAATTCACGATGTATCTAGTGATTGGGGTTGATTCGGTTTTAGCTGTATATGCAATACATCATCATACAAAACATAAATACGTTTAAAATTAAATTTCAAAATTCCCGCGTTTTCTGCGAACGTTCAAACTGAGTTATTCTATGCTTAAGGGTGGGCAAAAAGTGGTGGGGACAACGCATTTTTCATTTCCTCAGTTTCTTGAAAAATGAGAATATTTAATTATGTTTTAAGTTATGAAATAAATTTGTACTTCACAGTAATCATAATAAAGAAATAGCAAAAGGATCTGTAATTGAATAACGGCGAAAAAGGAAAAATCGGTTGAAGAGTGTCATTATGATCTTTACGTTTTGTATATTATGTATGTGTAAGAAAAATTTAAAAATATTCACTCATTTGGGAGAAACTTAGGAAAACACATTTTGTAAAACAGTGGGCCATCCTATAAAATTTATGATTTCATGCCCATCATAGAAGTGTAGCACTTTATTCGAAGATGGCGCTACAGAATTTAAAAAAAATAATTTTGTTAATGTGGATTGAATCCATTGCTGATAGCCTACGTTAACTGCATTTTCATTAATAACAATAATACCGAAAATTTCTGTAAATAAAATGGAAAAAACTGAAAGATAAATTGCTGCATTCCAGTTATTTATTCCCTGCGTTAGACCAAATTATTTCTTTATTAAAATCACTCACAATTGAAAGGTAATTCGTTATAAAAGTATTTATTTTTCCTCATAGCTACAATTGTACTGTACAAATAAAAATAAAACTGCGTATATACAAATATTTTATACTAAAGAAAGTAATAATAGTGTAGTTATACATGTCAGAAGAATAATAATGCAGAAATTGCTAAATTCAAGAATAGGTTACTTAATTACGGCAAACAATAATCAGTTATTTAATGATCATCAATAATCAAATGATGCCTTGTCTATTATTCAATTATGTCCACCGCTACCTTTTTATCAGTTATCTCCTCTGTCTATGTGTTCCATCTTCTCTAGCAATTAATTGTCTAATATTTTATTTACACCCTTACGACAAACCATGTCTCTCCAAAGTACTAAATTGAATTTAAAAAAGTCATTGTGCAATTGTCATTTGCACAATATTCCTCGTGATATAAATTATTGTAACTTCTCCAGAGGAAAATATCCTAGACAAAATTGGGGAAAAATATGAGATGAGCTCAGCCTTTTTGAGGATCGTAGTATTGGCTATATGGATCTTGAATGATTGCAGATTTACATGGAATATATATTTTTCTTTGCAGACTACATTTTCTTATTTCTTAAAAGATACGATTTTTAGGTTATGTCACTGCACAAAACACGTCGATATCATGAAAAGATTGACCTTTCCTAGCAATAATAGCTATAACAATAATTGTCGCAACTAACTGATTTTGCTGAAATAATTAACACTTTTCCATATATTATTTTTGCCAAAAATGTATGCGTTTGTACTCGCAATAAGTGCCTTTTAGATTAGACTTACACAACAGTGCGATCCTCAGAACGGCTAGGTTCATTTCAAGTTTTTCCTAGAATTATTTCATTTCGGTAACAGAGATAATATAACCAACATGGACATTTGCCACATATTCTCATCAACCTGTTGATCCTCATCAATATATCCTACAACAGTGCTTTTTCTATAAAACAAATAAATAATCTAGTAAATAGGCAAGCACAGATAAGCCTCGAGCACTCTCAATTCTCCTTACAAAAAAAAATAATTTTACTCTGATTCCATTTCACGCTCGTTTATGTTATGTTTATCTGTTTATGTTGAATGAGAAAGAAATGACATACGAACTTCATATGCCTTGCATTCATCGGCAATTCCCGGCGCCGCGCCGACACGAAAATTTCCTGCTTTTTAGGCGGCAAATACAAATTTATCAACTTTTTTTAATAAAATGATATAAGTGTACCGATACAAAAAAGAAACAATAAAAATAAAGTTTTTTTAAAATTTCTATTGATTTAATAATAATAATAGTAATATTTCATGTAATGATTCTCTCTAAAACAAAACTTTTTTCCTCTAGCTACCCTCTAAAAAGGGAATTTCTCTCTCACAAACACAAAAATAGCACCCGACCTCGTGATTCACTCGACTTGACACGGTGATACATCCATGTGTTTACACAAATATACAAATGTATATATTATTTTTCGCCCAAACAATTTTGAAACAGGCCGCGCCATCTACATTTTAAGAGCTTGTTAATCTCGCATCTCTTTGACAGAAACGAAATTTTTTATGTTTGTACGCCCCCTTAAGAGACGGATGGATCAGAATGTCCAACCTGATGTAAAAAGTACTTCGATACTCGGTTCGTGCCGTAAATACATATCAAATATTAACATAGAAAAGTACCAACTTTTCCCCTAGTTATTGCAAACTGTTCAGCGATTATACAAAATTTCTAACCCCAAAATTTGCCGAACGTACAAAAATTAAATTTCTTATAAGTGCATTTAAATTTCGATTAGGATTAAAATAATACTTTTATTTTTAGGTAGATTTGGACGAGGAATACTTTCGAGGAATGAAATCACCGGACATCAAATCGGCAGGTATGATCAGGCATCTGATGGGGGCCTTGGTGCATCGTACTTCTAAACACGGAGGATGGCTCGGAACAGGAACATATCTCAGGAAAATCGTCGTTGGAGAAAAATTACCCAAAGATTGTAAGTAAAATTTGGATAAAATTAATGTGATAACTTTGTTTAACCATTAACAATCATTTTTAGGTTGGAATTTGGAATGAAATTGGATTTTATCAAAATACCCGTTAAATTTTACAAAATTAATTGAGACACGTCTGCCTCTGACGGAGGTTGGATAGTGAATCCTTTCGAATTGAAAAATTCTAACAGACTTTTGTTGCAATTGTCTTTCGACAAAGGGACAAACTGACTCAGAGTGTCCGTTAATTTCACCGAAGTGAAGTGGATATAAGATGTTTAATACATGAGACTGTCCATGTCACCAAATGGACTGTCGAATGTTTATAGAAAATTAAAATAAATAATTATTGCAAAATTCTGGAATCTGTAATGTGAAATGTAAGGTTACATTTAAAATAAAGTAAAGGTAAGTGTGTCTAGATCATGAGAAAAATACATTTAAAAATTTTCAATACTTATTACTATGTAAAATTTATAATAAAAAAAAATTACTGTACAACAAGTCCGGCCCCATTTATACACATAACATTGTGATGAGACCGAATTCCAGCAATTTTCCATGTCTTTCTGTTGACATATCAATGCTCTTGGATTGCCAATGCATATAAAAACATTATTAGACCAAGTTTAAATAAAAATAAATACACTGTAAAAAAAATAAAATGCTCATTTGAATTGAACTTGGATCCAACTTTGATCTGTCAAAATCTATTGTAAAATATACTATTCAAATTCTAATATTCGATTTCGATGTGTAGGTATATGACTGCTGATCATCTTTACTTCCCGAAGGGAACATTCTGAAGGAAAAGGCCTTGAAGGACGTTACTTCACAAATGCAGAGATTTCCTACATCACCAGAACACCGTCCGGCTGTCTGCTGCTACATTTTATATCCTTTCTTGTTACATCAAATTATTTTTAAAATATATATAATACTAGTAACTTTACACTTAAATAATATCAAATTCTCAATCCACTACAATTTGTATATATGTTATGAGAATTAAATTTTATGTTTGTTGGCTGAAATAAACAATTTAGAAGTTTAACTAGTCTCTTCAGTGTCTTTCACCCTGTGCATCGCTCTACAAACTAGTAGTACCCTACCAGATACCGCATTGGTGTTTTGCATTCAACAATACCGTATATACCAAGTATACACCTTATGAGTTAGTTTTTGGGAAAAGATGCCATTTACCCACAAATATAAATTTAATTGAATGCAATTTTAAACGAAAGAATGAAACTGATAAGAAAAGTAATAATGTTAGCTATGAATTTAACGATAAAGTACTATTAACAAATGAAACCGGCAACAAACTATGTTCTTTATATAACGGACCATACAAACTTATAAAAGAAGACTCCAAACGTTACTATAAAAGTAAACGATAAATTAGTGCAAGAGCATAAAAACAGAGTAAAGAGATATTTAGAATAAGTTTTCTAGAATAATTAGACTCGATCACGATTAGGGAACTTAACTTTGTATAGTAGTCGGGCCCGAGGAGAGGGGTATCGATAAGGCTTTGTTTTGCTTTCAGATACCTGGCAGCAGCTGACGGAAGGGGCCTTTATGCTCCTGACTATAGGATGACGAGGAACCTGGACCCGGATAAATTGAGGAAGCGGCTTCCTAACCAGAACGAACAGAGAAGTTATCTGGTTACAGCAGAGCCATCGGAACTGGGCGGACGAAGGAAGCAGCTTCTCCAAACCAGAAACGGAAACTTTATGTTACCGAGACTGAAATATGTAAGTAAAGTATTTACGGAAGCAGCGTTGTTAGTAGCTTAGGTTAAGGATTAAGAGAATTAGGTGTACATAATTAAGTAGAACGCGGGCTGAGCATAGTTAATTCATTAGAGTAGAGACATGTGACTTGTTACGCAATATTGTCGCGACTTTCCCTAAATGTCGTGCCCCTTTGCTCAAGGGTTGGGGGTTTGAGCTACTCGCTTCTCTTATTTTACTTATAAATAGGGACTATTAAAATGTACTTACCCTGGGGGATGCGCTTGATTCAAACATTATATAACCACTTATTGCTCTTTATTTACACCTCACTCTTCGGAGATCACAACCTGAATTGCCAATACCTCGTCGCCAATCCCCTTACGAGCGCGGTACTCGAAAAGTGCTGACGAGGTTCTGGTAATCTGATTGTAATCTCTGAACACATCTTTTTCTTAAATCTAACTTATTTCTATGTAGTGGAACTTTCCGTGGCAATATAGTACTTAGAATAGGTAGGTAATCTTCCGCCCCTACGTTCGGTCATAGTTCGTGGTCACCCCCAGACATAGCGCGATGTTACCTCCCGCTATTTGTACAATTGCAGGCAGTAACCATCCTGCGGTTTTCGTTCGGATCCGCTCCCAGGCGTGGGCAACGTAAGCTCCCGCTCTCCGTGCGATTGCAGGCAGTAGCCACCTTGCGGGCGTGGCGAGCATAATCTTCGGTTATAGTTCGTAGTCGTCCCCGGGGGTGGCGCGACGTAGCGTCTTCGTACGATCGCAGACCGCAGAGAGCGGGACGCTACGTCACGTCACCCCCGGCGGACGGCTGCCGGAACTATAACCGAACTTGGGGACGGAAGACCAGAACGAAAAACGGACGATTACACTGCGGCACGCCCGCAAGGCGGCTACTTCCTACTCGTATGAAGAACGGGAGTTCACATCGCGCCACGCCCGAAGGGAAGCTACGAACTGTAACCGAAGGAAAGCGTCACACCCACATGGCAGCTGCAGTCTGCAAGCGTACGGAAAGGTGGTAATCAAACGCGACGCGTAATCTGTCGTTTTCCGTTCGATATAGTTCGTAGCCGCCGTCGGGTGTGGCGCAGTGTAATCTTCCGGTTTTCGTTCGGTTATAGTCGTGCCCGTCCCCGAGCGTGACGCGATGCAACCTGCTCCCCGTACGATTGGCAACAGAGGCCCTGCGGGCGTGGCGCGGCATAGTCTTAGGCTTTCTGTGCGCAACGTGGTCTCCGCTCTCCTTACCTTTACAGACCGTAGCAACCTTGCGAACGTGGCGCGGGTAATCTTGCGTCCCTACGTTCGGCTATAGTTCCTAGTCGCCTCTCGAGCGTGGCGCGACGTAACCTCCTACTTTCGGTACGCGTGGTTTCCGCTCTTCGTACTATTGCAGACTCTATTTATTTATTAAAACTAAATTATTACAAATCAACCCCGTGCTCCACGTAAAAAAGATACTACACGAGGCTACCTATTCTAAGTACTATATGGGTTCCATAACAATTGAAATATTTCTACTCTAACTAGATAATTACCCTATGATTCTTAATAACAAAAATATAATACAGTAGCCTCGCGACCATATGAATACTACTTTTATGAAATGATGAAATATGTGAAATGTGATTAGTTCATATAATCGCGAGTCTACTGTAAATCGGTCAGCTATCAGTTGTTATTAAATGTGCCCATGGAACGACTTTCGTTATCTCCCAGCATTCGCCAAGGACACTGATTATATATAATATACTTATATAAAATCAACAGCCACGGAGTAAGGAAAAACCATGGCAAAAACCTTAGGATCTGAGAAGAAGTCCCAGACCTTATTACTGATAGCCGCAAATTAATATTATCCTTTTGAATGCTGAAGAAGCAGCCTCCGCGTTTCCTTAGATACCGACAGCCTTGCCGTCCTTGCGTAGCTGCTCCCTTTTTCACACATTGGAAGTTGAAACAGGAAACAAGTAATGACCTAAAAACAAACAAAACAACAGCAGGGCCTATTCTAATACTTAATAATAACTTAATCCTAATTATTCTAACCAAGAGTAATTAAATAAAGATTTATATTTTAAATATTTAAAAGAAAAACTTCATTTGTTTGGGCATACGGTATATAATTGTGTTTGTTTTTTTACATTAACTACGTTACGTTTCGGATTTTTTTCCTTTAATCCATTTTCAAACTATTTATTTTTTATATTCCTCCCTCTTGGTTATTCACAATTTCTCATAGCTCTGGGTTTTTTTTTTTTATTATTTAATTTCAATTAAACGTGTAGATGATTCAACTAGTGAAAACTAGTGCATCATATGAAACATTTTATAAAAACTTTTATAAAAAAAATTATGTTTGTATTTGTTCACGTCAATATGTTAGTGTCAATGCGTGTGTAATTTGTTATTTAAACAAAGTTTTTATAAAATGTTTCATATGACGCACTAGTTTTCACTAGTTGAATCATCTACATGTTTAATTGAAATTAAATAATAAAAAAAAATCCAGGACTATGAGAAATTGTGAATAACCAAGAGGGAGGAATATAAAAAATAAATAGTTTGAAAATGGATTAAAGGAAAAAAATCCGAAACGTAACGTAGTTAATGTAAAAAAACAACACAATTATATACCGTATGCCCAAACAAATGAAGTTTTTCTTTGAGATATAACACGGTAAAATAAATTGAAGAAAAAGAATTAATTTTATTCTTTTTCAAAATCAAGATATTTTAAATATTTGTAATTTAACACTAATGCCGACCACTAAAGAACATAAAATATTCATTCATAAACGTGCTACCCTACTAACTATCTAAATATCATGCCGTAACCTAGTTCTTTAGCAACATTACTAAAAAATTCCCACCATTCGATCGATTCATTATCTCTAATATCTGTTTCGCGTCGCGGCCAATTTAACCCCCTAGCTAATGCCCTAAACCTCCGTACGCGACCGCCACTCATCAGTGAGTGGATATTCAAATAAAACATGCCCCGCTGTATCTACCCCACCACACTCACAAAGCGAATCCTTAAACCTCCCAATTCTACATAAATATGATTTAAAATTACCGTGACGTGATCTTAATTCTACCGCCTGACACGATAAATTAACCCTCATTTCCTAAAAACGTGATAACGCTACCGATAAATTTCCTAGTCCACCTCCCATTTAAGTATCTATCCCACCTACTCTGCCAATCATTATCAAGTTTATCCCTAAACGCTTTTTTAACTACACTAGCCGAAATTAGCCCAAATCTAATATCACACTTATCTCCCCTAGATACCGCCTCTTTCGCTAATTGATCCGCCCCTCTCATTACCGATTGTACCTACATGAGCCCTAGTCCAAAAAAGTTTTATACCCCCCTCGCGCAACATATCCCAAGTATCTAACAACAAATTGGTTGGATTTTTTTACGCCTCTAATACAAATAAGCTATCTGTTATAATTCTTACGTCCCGCATAAATTCCCATTCGCGTCTACTATAAACTACTGCCTGATTTATTGCAATTAATTCTACCTGAAAAATATTGGCAATGATCCTAATTTTAAACTTTTGATTATGTATTTCAATACTCTACTATAAACTACAAAAGCCGCCCTATACACCCTCAGCCTTCGACCGATCCGTAAAAATTTCTAAACCCTCTCGAAAAGTGCCTACAAATTTATCGTAACTATTACTTTTTAATTCCGCGGGATGAATTCTAAATCGCCCAGTTTTAATCTAATTCCCGTTGCTGTAAACAAACCCTCAAACCCTATTTTATTCGCGTCCCTATGAAATTTGAGTTCCCTCAAACGTAAATCTACTGGTAAAATACCCGAAATAACACACGCCGCATTTGCCGAAATAGATGAATACGCGTTCGCGGCCCTAACCGTTAATTAATTATCGCCCCGGTTAATTTTTTAGTTTCTTTAATTTTAACAACATTGCCGGTTCAATAGCGCCCCTATAAATAGTACCCGCCGCGTTACCGTTTAAACCCCACGTAACCCTAGCCGATGCTCTAATTTTATTACTCATTTCCCTACCTTTCGCGGTAATATACTGAATATGCGCTTTAAAATTTAATTTATCATCTAAAATAACCCCAAGATATTTAACAAATTCTTTACAATAAATTCTACCCTCCCCCCTTTAAATGTGGGCTTTCTTTGCCTCGATTTGCCAAAAATACCGCCTCTAATTTATCCGCATTAAAATTTAATTTATTATCTAAACTCCAATTTAAAATATTTGCTAAAGCCTGATTGGCCCTATTTTTTAACGTATTATATTGCCCTGCTTTAACTAATAACGTAGTATCATCCGCGTACGCGACTATCTCACAACCCTCTGGTAATTTCAAAGAGACTATCGTATAAAATATTCCAATACCCCCAGTTCCGAACGCGAACCCTGTGGACAACCCTTAGTAATTTCCCTTGTAGTACTAATACCCGGTTCCTCAACTATCGTGACTCTATCAGAAAAATATCCGCTAGCGATTCTAACTAAATTACCTGGGCAACTTTTACGCTTTAATTGTACTATAATTTCTGGCCACCAGGCATTATCAAAAGCACCTTTAATATTTAACAATATAATCACAGTATATACTTTTTTTAACGTAGCGGTTTTACCAAAATTTACAACCCTATTTATCGCATCTACAGTTGATTTACCCTTACTAAATCCATATTGCCCTACATTCATAGCGTTTTGTGATCGCATGAAAAATTCTATTCTATTTATAATTAAACTATCTAATGCCTTTCTGATAACCGGTAATAGACTAATAGGTCTATAACTACTTGGATCCGTCATATCAGTTTTCCCCGGTTTAGGAATAACCTTAACTAATTGACGTTTCCAACAAGCCGAAAAAATGCCTCTATCTAAACATTTATTAAACAGTTTAGCGATAAAATACGGTACTATCTCATAAGCCCTTAAAGCAATATCAGCTGTAATACCGTCTATACCCGGCGCTCTACGTGGACTCATCGACCTAAAAGCAACCTCTATTTCAGAATCAGAAAAACCTAAATTATCTGCATCCCTAGATTCCCTACTCGCTAATTCTCTAATACGCTTATGCTCCTCCTCGTCACCTATAACTGTATCCCCTGGAAAAAAACCTACTTACAGTTTCCTTTGCGTTCTGCGTATATAAATTTTGTTTTTTTTTATAACCTATAAGCGCACGTTCAAGCGAGTAACAGGTGTGATAAAAGAGCATGCCAACAGCCAGTAAATTTTGAATGTGTGCATGCTATCGCCACATTTTTTGAGTTCGTTCTAGCCGATATCAGTCAATAAGCGGACTGAAGCTCACAATTTTTTCCTCCCTGAAATCAAACGTGCCGACGCTGTTTGTCCGTTCTTGTTGCGATGTTCCTTGACGCAACATTCAATTCAATGTAAACTTGAATGGTTTGAGTTGCAAGAAAACTAGACTTTAACATACTGATTAAGAAAGTTGCCTCGGCGAAAGCAAGAAAAGCCCAATTTTAGAATATATATTGTAACGCTACAGAGTAGCATACCGCACGGTATAAAAAAAAATAAATATAGTACTTTAATTATATTAAATATCAAATTTTAAACATCTTAGTGTCATCTATATTCATTACTTCTTAAGCATATGTGTGCCCTCTCAAATGCCAGATGGCATGCAGGATAAGAAATGCCGATTGAAACAGGCTAGAGGACGCGCTGACATTAAAAAAGTTACGAATGGCTAGTAAACTCTTCTTATACTTCAGTACGGGAGGAGATGCCACGGTAGAATGTCGTTAAAATGTCCTCTACTTCAATATGCATGTTTACTTAGTTAGTTTCAATGATATCGTGCGCCTGAGATAAATAATAATAATAATAATGATAATATATTTATTTCCTACAGGCGGAAGCCCAAATACAGGAAAGTTACATAATTAAATCTTAATATTAGCGAATAGAAAACTATAAATTAAACAAATAGACTATAAATTAATAATAACTTCTCTTATTTTACCAAAAGTGTCGTAATGTATGTCACATAAATGCGAAATATCGTTTTAATTGTTACACATAGTGACTACCGGAGACTTAACTAAAACATTAGTTCTGTTTTTACTATAAAGAAAACATTTAAGTGCAAACAACTGTGATTTTATTTAATGAAAGGTTCAAAATGTGAAACCGTGTATAACAACATTAAATAAGGATATTATAAGTCTCAGGTAACTTAAGTGAGTTCACTTATTGTATAACAATTACGTTTAAAATTAAATTTCAAAATTGCCACGTCTTCCTATACTTTCTACCTGTGTGATTCTATAGGTACTTTCTTTTTAACATTGATCAGTGAACAAAACCGGTTTTGTTCAAAGGAATCATGTTCTATTTGAAAAATTTAATGTTGTGATTTATCCCCACTACAGCGAGATTTGTGATCAAGATTTATTAGGTTAGGAATTAGGTTCATTATGTTCAAAACGTGTATGCTTTTGTCATGATTCAGAAATTTACAAATAAAAAGCAGCTTATGTTTAGAAGTCGGGTAAAAATAGTATGTACATTAGCTTTGTTTGTTTGTGTGCTTGGAGCAGTATCTACTGACGTCATCAGAGTAACTTGAGAGCATCTCAGGTTGGATTTAAAGATGGTACAAACAAACGCGCTCGATTGCAATATAACCTTAATTTTATTATTTACCATTGTCATTGTCACAGCTATTATGAATAGGAAACTAGATGCTGGCGCATCTAGGAGTCGAGGAAGGTGGGTACTTGAGGAAGGTGGTTTCTTGAAGTCGGTCCCCATTCACTTGAGAATCATCTTTATAATGTGCAATACGTTTTAAGTAGTTTTCTTTTGTTTTTACTTTTGGAACACCCTGTATAGTCGAAAATATGTTTAGGTTATGCGGCATTGAATTCTGTACAACTTTTGTAGAAAAGATTTGTTCCTAAAGCAAAGATAAAGCTATAATCAAAGGCTCAGTCTTCGCGAACACTCTGTAAATTTGAAAATATTTTTAGCTTATGCAGCATCCAATTCTATAACACTCTTGTAGAAAAGATTTCTTCATAAACGCAAAAATAGAGCTATAGTGAAAACACCTAGTCTTCCTGAATACCCGGTGTATTTGAAAATATTTTTAGCTTATGCAGCATTTAATTCTGTACAACTTTTGTAGAAAAGATTTCTTCTTAAACGCAAAAATAGAGCTATAATGAAAAAAACCTAATCTTCCTGAATATATATATTTGAAAATATTTTTAGGTTATGCAGCATTCAATTCTATAACACTCTTGTAGAAAAGTTTTCTTCATAAACGCAAAAATAGAGCTATAGTGAAAACACCTAGTCTTCCTGAATACCCGGTGTATTTGAAAATATTTTTAGCTTATGCAGCATTTAATTCTGTACAACTTTTGTAGAAAAGATTTCTTCTTAAACGCAAAAATAGAGCTATAATGAAAAAAACCTAATCTTCCTGAATATATATATTTGAAAATATTTTTAGGTTATGCAGCATTCAATTCTGTACAATTTTTATAGAAAAGATTTTTTCCTAAAAGCTAAAATAGAGCTATAATGAAAAAACCCAGTCTTACTGAACACCGCGTATTTCCTAAAAGCAAAATAGAACTGAAATCAAATTCTATTCCCTTTCCCTATTCTCTTTCTTGTTATTGCGTTTTCCTTGTCTATTTTTCCCTATTTCCTTTTATAATATCCATAAGTTACAACTTTAAAAAATTAGTTGACGATTTTCCTATATTTCAATTTTCTTCCCATTTTATCCGCTTTTATTTTTCCAAAGAATATCATCATTGAATTCTGTAAACTTTTGTAGAAACATTTTTTCTCTAAAAGTAAACATAGAGCTATAATGAAAAAACCCAATCTTCCTGAACACCCGGTATATTTTGAAATAAGTTTAGGTTACACAGCATTAAATTCTATAAAACTTTTGCAGAAAAGACTTTTTCGTAAAGGCAAAAATAGAGCTTTAATCAGAGAGCCAGTGTTCGGGAACAGCTGTACTCTAATATATTTTTAGGTTATGCGGCATTAAATTATAGAAAACTTTTGTAGATAAGACTTCTTTCCTGAAAGCAAAAATAGAACTGTAATCAAATTCTACTGCCTTTCCCTATTCTCTTTTTCGTTATTGCGTTTTCCTTGTCTATTTTCCCTATTTCCCTTTTATAATATCCAATAAGTTACAATTTTTAAAAAATAATTGACGATTTTCCCTATATTTCAATTTTCTTCCCATTTTATCCGTCATTTTATTTTTCCAAACAATATTATCAGCATCAAATGCAATGGTATGATACAATGTCATTAATATCTATTTATATTGCATTGTTCAAAAATGTAATTACGATGGCGTACACACATACACACACACACACACTTATGGTTAGACAATGAATTTGACATAAATCCCATTCAGAGCCATCTACGAACATTTAAACCTAAAGCTACTTAGATTGTTCTACAAAAAGTTCTTCATATCTCAAAATCTACTAAAGATAGATATAGGGAGTGCTAATACAAAATGATAGGGGATGATGTTTACCTCCCAATTTCGAATTAAAATACAGGGTGTTCTATTTAAGAAAATTGAGTTTTCTGCATTCGAAAATATGTCACTTTGTTACTCAGTTTTGAACACTCTGTATATTAGAATGCGAAGTGTGCGTACCATTTCGTAGAGCTATATCTGCATTCATAACATAGCAAATTTGAGTCTCTATTTGCGGTATTAACCGAGATATTAATTTCTCAATGATGCAATGATTATGACTTAAAAAAATGAAAACTTAAATAACACAAAACGGCAACATGTAGCTATAGGAATAGCTAAGGAAGACTGTCATATTTATGACCGTAGAATCCAAAAATGTAAAGAAAATTATATCATTCTATTTAAAATAACAAAGTTGACGTCCATTTCCGGTCAACCGGAAGTGATATTTTGGTTAAAGTATTTTACATTTATAGTTTCAATCGAACAGATGATGGTACCAAAATCTCAAATATAAGTAAATAGTAGAACATCATAAACTTTTAATGAACCACTTACGTGGAATGCCGTGTATATAATATATGATTAATGCGATTGTATGAACAATTAAAAGATGGTATTTAATTTTAAAGGCATTGTTGAATCTATTTCAAATTATATGAGAATTCTAATAAATATATTAACGTAATTGCATAGAAAGTAAATTATATACATAATTGGAAATTGTTTTTTTTTTTACTTTATCGTTAATAAATTGTACATATTTTTTAATGAAGGTTTTATTTTAAAAATTTCGATATCGTTTCTATTTTTGTTCCCCTTACTTCCAAACAATATTATCAGCATCAAATGCAACGATCCAAGCACCCACAAATGTCTGTTGCAAAATATTATTTTTAAAAATAATATTCCTCCATTTTAGTCGCGCCATCTTGTTTTTGATTCTATATTCGCAAATAGTGGTTCAAAAAAATCGCATAATCACGAACTTTAAAAAAAAAATTGCGCTTCTATATTTCAAAATTCTCTCCCCCATATTGCGTCCGCCATTTTGTTTTTCCAAAAATTAATATCAGAATCAAATTTAGCGACCTCAAAAACGCTTGCGTACGAATATTTGTTGCAAAATGTCTCGCATATTTCAAAATTTTCTCTCCTATATTCAATCCGCCATTTTATTTTGCTAAAACATATTGTCAGAATTGAATTCAGCAACCACAAAACCCCTTCAAACATTTGTTAGAAAATAATTCATGCTTTTGTATTTTTTGGACGCATTTTTTCTACATTTGGCACCATTGTGTGGCGCACCAAAATATTCTGGACATCAATGTACATAAAATAAATGTTTTTTGTATATTTATTGGCTTCAATAATAAATAATCATGTCTTGCAACCGTAAAGCACAATTATAAAAAAGGTACGATAAAAAAAAAAACTTGCCCCGTCCGCGATTCGAAACCGACACCGTCGCCCGACGAAGTGCGTTTGTCGTACACGGAACCCGTTGAGCTAAATGCATCTATACTTTTTTGAAATTCAAATGAGCCATAAAAATTAAAGCATGGCAATGACTGACAGTTCAATTTATTTTACACTATTTTAGATATTTTAGCTATGTTACATGTGTGCAATGACTATAAGATCTCTCACTGTTCTTATTTAATTAATAAACATCGCGAAAACACCACTTACTTGCCCTTTTTCGTTATTGTCCGGTAATGCCGTATCGGCAAAAAAGACGCTGCCTTTACCGCAAGTATTTCGCAATATTTTGGGTACCTGCCCGTAATTTTCGTTATCGCAGAGCTTCATCACCTATATCAGTCATTTTCTATCTTTCCGCATTAATCTACGCGCCTCTCTTCTTCCGAATCATCGCGATAATTTGAGAATATGAGCGTCCCATTATTTGACAATTCTCTTGAAATTATTCAATATCTTCTAAAAACTGAATAATCACTTTCACAAACATACCTGACCGCGCATTACGAAAGTTATTTCACCTTTTAATCGACGAACTAAGCCATAAACGAAAATAAAGCCACCTCAAATTGTTCCAAATTGACATATGGTATAGGTTAGGCTATTAGCTCTATCTGAAATGACAATATTTCGGCATGTTCCCTTTCAACCTTCCCGCTATACAGCTCATAACGTTTGTCAAATCACATTTCGATTTCTTACACTTGCTTGGAGTACATCTTTACCCCAAAAACACGTCGCACTGAATTATGTAGGTTTTAGCGGCCATTTGCCGAACGCACTTCAACGACTTCTGTCAAATTTGACAGATGTCCCCTGCAAACATATCTATTTTAATCGTTTAATTTTGAAAGTAATTTCGCGTTCCTGCCCTATTTTAGGGTTCGAATTGTAAGATGAAACATGAAGAGAAGCGTCCGACAATACTTCATACCTGGATACGGTTTTTGAGCCAGAGTCGATGCCACAAAATTGGGCGTCACTGGCACAATTAACGATTTCGGCCAGATGTGTGACGCGATAGATCGATTAATTTTGAGAGAAATTTCGCGTTTCCATTCCATTTTCGGGTTCAAACTGTAAAACGAAGGATACATGAAGCCGTTTCAAAAACAATTCCACATCACGATACGGTTTCTGAGCCGATATTAGTGCAACAAAACGGCGCTTTGGGTTCGACATCTCTTTCGCACCTAGCTCAATAATTTCGCTAAAAACTGTATAATTTTAATCACAAACATATTTGAGCGTGTATTACGAACCTTTTCAACCTTCCAATAAACGTTAAATTATCTTAAATCGCTATTATTGTAGCCCCAAATAGCAGATTAGGTTATGAAATTAATACCATCGCAAATGACTATTATTCTCGAAATATTCCACATTTTTCTATATGCTAAGGAATCTTTCAGGCTCCCAACATCTCTCTGATCACGTTTCGACTTTTTACCCGCCGCTTGTATGCCCATTTACGTAAGAAATCGTCTCTGGAAGCTCATTACATTTCACCGAATGACAGCGGCATTTGACATCCCACGAAACCGGCCATAATTCCAACCTCATCGCCGGCAAAACACACCACTATAAATCGGCTCTTTTTGAGAAAAATGTCGCGTCTCGACCCCATTTTAGGGTTCGATCAGTAAGAGGAAACATGTGAGAAACTTTTTCGACATTAACCGCACTCTCAAATATCATCTCAGCTTCGCAGCGAACATACGAAATTGCCCAACTTTGACAATGCGAAATCGGTCGAAATTCGCCAAGTGACATTTCTCGTCTTCAGCGACGTTCGCCTTCCTCTCACCCATCCAATTTTACGATTTCCGCGAATTTTCTCCTCTTTTCCTACTTTTAACTAATTAATCTCGAATACGCCTATTCCGTGCCATCCGCACTACCGTTGGCCCGTCTATTAATTTCCCTTTTAATCCCACCCCCGTCTGAAGCCTTAGTTTTGAGACTTTTTTCGCTCCAATTTACACGCGCGAGATAGGGCGACGCCTATGGTGTGCGACAGAGAGTAGAAAAGGCCACACCTATTGCCTTTTATTATTATTAACTAGAAGCTGCGCTTCTAGTCAGTGAAGAAGGTGGTACTTGAGGAAGGTGGTTACTTGAGGAAGGTGGTTTCTTGAAGTCGGTCCCCATTCGAGAGAAGTTGCCATTTTACAATGTGCAATACGTTTTAAGTATAGTTTTCTTTTGTTTTTTACTTTTGGAACACCCTGTATAGTCGAAACTATGTTTAGGGTATGCAGCAATCTGCACAATTTTGTCAAAAAGTTTCTTTTCCTAAAACTCAGTCTTTTTTGAACACCCGGTATATTTTGAAAATATTTTTAGCTTATGCAGCATTCAATTCTATAACACTTTTATAGAAAAGATTTGTTCCCAAACGCAAAAATAGAGCTATAATGAAAAAAATCCAATCATCCTGAACACTCTGTAGATTTAAAAATATTTTTAGCTTATGCAGCATTGAATTCTATAACACTTGGTAGAAAAGATTTGTTCCCAAACGCAAAAATAGAGCTAAAATGAAAAAATCAATCTTCCTGAACCACTCTGTAGATTTTAAAAATATTTTAGTATATGCAGCATTCAATTCTATTACACACTTTTATAAAAAGATTTGTTCCCAAACGCACAAAAATAGAGCTATAATGAAAAAAATCCAATCCTTCCTGAACACTCTGTAGATTTAAAAATATTTTTAGCTTATGCAGCATTCAATTCTATAACACTTGGGTAGAAAAGATTTGTTCCCAAACGCAAAAATTAGAGCTATAATGTGAAAAAATCCAATCTTCCTGAACACTCTGTAGATTTAAAAATATTTTTAGCAATATGCAGCATTCAATTCTATTACACTTTTATAGAAAAGATTTGTTCCCAAACGGAAAAATAGAGCTATAATGAAAAAAATCCAATCTTCCTGAACACTCTGTAGATTTTAAAAATATTTTTAGCTTAATGCAGCATTCAATTCTATAACACTTTGGTAGAAAAGATTTGTTCCCAAACGCAAAAATAGAGCTATAATGAAAAAATCCAATCTTCCTGAACACTCTGTAGATTTAAAAATATTTTTAGCATATGCAGCATTCAATTCTATTACACTTTTATAGAAAAGATTTGTTCCCAAACGCAAAAATAGAGCTATAATGAAAAAAATCCAATCTTCCTGAAACACTTCTGGTAGATTTAAAAATATTTTTAGCTTATGCAGCATTCAATTCTATAACACTTTGGTAGAAAAGATTTGTTCCACAAAACGAAAAAATAGAGGCTATAATGAAAAAATCCAATCTTCTGAACCTCTGAGATTTAAAAATATTTTTGCATATGCAGCTTCATTCTATACACTTTTTAGAAAAATTTGTTCCCACGCAAAAATAGAGCTATAATGAAAAAAATCCAATTCCTGCACACTCTGTTAGATTTTAAAATATTTTAGCTTATGCGCATTCATTTCTATACCACTTTTGTAGAAAGATTTGTTTCCAACGCAAAATGGCTATAATGAAAAATCTAATCTTCCTGAACACCGGTATATTTGAAATATTTTTAACTTTCAGCATCCAATTCTATAACCTCTTGAAGAAAAAAAAATTCTACACGCAAAAATAGAGCTTAAATGAAAAAATCCAATCTTCTGTACATCGGTATTTTTGAAAATCTTTTTAACTTATCAGCATCCTTCTATAACATCCTGAAGAACAAAAATATTCCTATAACGCAAAATAGAGCTAACTACATGAAAAATCCAATCTTCCTAAGACCACCCTTAGTATATTTGAATATTTTTAGCTTATGCAGCATTCCAATTCGATAACACTACCCTGTATGACCAAAAAAATTCCTGACGACCGCAAAAATAGAGCATTCAAAGCAAAAAATCCAATCTTGCCTGAACACCCGGATATTTTGAACATATTGTTAGCTATGCAGCATCCAAGCTTATAACATCCCTGAAGAAAAAAAAATTGCCACATCGCAAAATAAAGCTATAATTGAAAAACTCCAAATCTTCCTTGAACACTCTGTAATTTTAAATATTTTTAGCTTATGCCAGCATTTTTCAATTCTATAACACTTTTGTAGAAATAGATTTGTTCCCAAACGCAAAAAATAGAGCTATATATGAAAAAAACCCAGTCTTCCTGAACACCCGGTATTTTTGAAAATTATTTTCTAACTTATGCAGCATCCAATTCTATAACATCCCTGAAGAAAAAAAAATTTCCTAAACGCAAAAATAGAGCCTATAAAGAAAAAAATCCAATCTTCCTGAACACCCGGTATTTTGAACATTATGTTTAACTTATGCGAGCATCCAATTTCTATAACAT
Source organism: Protaetia brevitarsis (assembly GCA_004143645.1). NCBI lineage: Eukaryota > Metazoa > Arthropoda > Insecta > Coleoptera > Scarabaeidae > Protaetia > Protaetia brevitarsis. The sequence continues at coordinate 2,397,769 of RXPK01000305.1, forward strand.
CCCTTAGAAGAAAAAAAAATTCCTAAACGCAAAAATAGATGCTGCTATAAATGAAAAAAATCCAATCTTCCTGAACACCTGGTATTTTTTGAAATATTTTAACTTATGCAGCATCCAATTTTAAACATCCCTGAAGAAAAAAAAAAATTTCCTACACGCAAAAATAGAGCTGTAATGAAAAAATTCAATCTTCCTGAACACTCTGTATTTTTGAAAATATTTTTAGCTTATGCAGCATCAATTGTTAACATCCCTGTAGAAAGACTCTTTGTTCCTACACGCAAAATTAGAGCTATAATAAGAAATCCAATCTTCCTAACACTTGTGTAGATTTAAAATATTTTTACTTATGCAGCATTCAATTCTTAACACTTTTGTAGAAAAGATTTTCCCAAACCGCAAAATGGGCTATAATGAAAAAACTCCATTTTCCTGAACACTCTGTATTTTAAATATTTTTAGCTTATGCAGCATCCATTTCTATAACACTTTGAAGCAAAAATGGTTTTCCTAAACGCAAAATAGATATTATAATGAAAAAAATCCAATCTTCTGAACACTCTGTATTTTTAAATATTTTTAGCTTATGCAGCATTCAATTCTGTAACACGTTGTAGAAAAAATTGTCCTAAACGCAAAATAGAGCTATAATGAAAAAATCCAATCTTCCGTACACTCTTTATATTTGATTTGTTTTTAGTTATGTAGCAGTCAATTCTATAACACTTTGTTAGAAAAGATTTTTCCTAAACGCAAAAATAGATCTATTAGCGGAAAATTCAGTCTTCCTGAAACCTTTGTATATTTGGAATTTTTTTAGTTATGTTAGCATTAATTCTATAACACTTTGTTGAAAAGATATTGTTCCTAAACGCAAAAATAGAAGCTTATTACCGAAAATCCCATTCTTCCTGAACCCTCTGTATATTTTGAATTTTTTTTTTAGGTTATCAGCATTCAATTCTAAACCTCTTGTAGAAAAATTTGTTCCTAACCGCAAAAATAAGCTATAAACAAAAAATCCAGTCTTCTAACACTCTGTATTTTTAAAAATATTTTAGGTTATGCAGTTTCAATTCTGTACAACTTTGTAGGAAGGATTTTTTCCAAACGCAAAAATAGAGCTATACTGAAAAAATCCAATCTTCCTGAACACCGGTATATTACAAATTCTTTAGTTATGTGGTTTCAATTCTGTACACTTTTATAGTAAATATTTTTCCTAAACCAAAAAATTTAATTTAATGAAAAATCCCAGTCTTCCTGAAACTCCCTGTATTTTTGAATTATTTTTACTTATGCAGTATTCAATTCTGTACACTTGTGTAGAAAATTTTTTCCAAACGCAAAATAGAGCTATAATGAAAAAATCCAGTTTCCTGAACACCTATATTTTTAAAAATATTTTTAGGTTATGTAGTTTCAATTCTGTCACCACTTTTGTTAGAAATTTTTTCCTAAACGCAAAATAGAGCAAATGAAAAATCCAGTCTTCCTGAACACCCGGTATTTTTTAACAATTTTTAGGTTATGCAGTATTCAATTCTGTACACTTTTGTAGAAAGATTTGTTCCTACACGCAAAAATGGAGCTATAATTTGAAAAATTCCAGTTCTGAACACCGGTATTTTGAAAACATTTTTAGGTTATGCAGTATTCATTCTGTACATCTTTTAAGAAAAATATTTCTTCAACGCAAAAAAGAGCTATAACGAAAACAACCACTCTTCCTGAACACCCGGTATTTTTAAAATATTTTTACACTTATGCAGTATTCAATTCTGTACAACTTTTAAGAAAATTTCTTCCTAAACGCAAAATGGGGCTATAATGAAAAAACCCGTCTTCCTAACACCCGGTATTTTTTAAAATAGTTTTAGTTATGCAGTATCAATTCTTTAGCATCTTTGATGAAGGATTTTTTCCTAACGGCCAAAATAGAGCTTATATGAAAAAAGCCAGTCTTCTTGAACACCCGGTATTTTTTAAAATATTTTTAGGTTATGCAGTATTCATTTCTGTACATTTTTGGAGAAAAGATTTTGTCCTAAAGCAAAAATAGAGCTAATGAAAAAAAACCCAGTCTTCCTGAACACCCGGTATTTTTTGAATTTTTTTTAGATTATGCATATTCAATTCTGTAACACTTTTGTAGGAAGGATTTTTTCTTCTAACGCAAAAATAGATCTATACCGAAAAAACCCAGTTTCTGAACCCCCGGTATTTTTCGGAATTTTTTAGGTTTGTAGTATTCAATTCTCTGGACACTTTTGTAGAAAGATTTCTTCCTAAACGCAAAAATATTGTATACAAACGAAAAACCCAGGTTTCCTAACCCCCGTATTTTTGAATTTTTTTTTAGGTTATGTAGTATTCAATTCTGACACTTTGTAGGAAGATTTCCTTAACGCAAATATAGCTATACCGAAAACCCAGTCTCTTGAACCCCGGTTATTTTTTAAGTTTTTTTAGGTTATCTAGTATTCATTCTGTACACTTTGTAGAAAAGATTTGTCCTAAAGCAAAAATAGCTCATTACCGAAAAACCCAGTCTTCCTGAACACCCGGTATTTTTGAATTTTTTTTAGGTTATGTAGTATTCAATTCTTATAACTTTTGTAGGAAGGATTTTTCCTAAAAGCCAAAATAGATCTATACCGAAAAACCCAGTCTTCTTGAACCCCCGGTATTTTTAATTTTTTTTTTTAGGTTGTTGCATTTCAATTCTGTTACATCTTTTTAGAAAGATTTTCTTCCTAAACGCAAAAATAGAGCATACCGGAAAAAACCCAGTCTTCCTGAAACCCGGGTATTTTTTATTTTTTTTAGGTTATGTCTCTGTNATTGTTTCTCTATGAAAAGCTATAGGATAATTATCTTTAATTAGCATACTTTTTATTTTGTTATCAGTAAATGTCGACCCTTAATTTTTAAACTTTAAAAGGGTATAAAAAAATGATCCGGTTTTAAAAAATAAAGCGCCAAAGGATTGCTAATAGCAACACTTTTTCGAAGACGTATCACTCAACGCCCCTTTAAACTTTTCGATATGATTTTCGCCTCCGGCTAGATTGATTGACTATTTTCCTGTTTAAGTTCAATTCAAAGTATCTTAAAGGTTATTCCGGCTGGCTAGTTTTGAAATGAAAGCCCGATATATAATTCTTCTGCCAATTTATACGCACCCTGTATATATGGGAAGCAATAGAAACTTCCACTCTACTATTACTAAGATACGTCGCTCTTAAACTAAAAATTTAGCAAAAGTAGCGTTTAATTGACTCAAACATTGAACCGTTTCGTCAACAGGTGCCGCTATACGCTGTTGGAGTGAGATTTAACGGAAGCAAATTACTTCCAACGATATACGCCCTTATCGTAAATATCAGTTAATAAAGTTAATAAAGGGTCCCAAAAACGTTTAAATTTCATTTGTCGTGCATTTAAAACGGTCATAAATAAAGCAGGAACTGGTTCGGATCGTTGCAGACGTCTTAAGCAAATTTGGCAATCGGGGAAGTATAAATATTGAGAGCGTTTCTAGTTTACCTGGATGAGAAATACGATGGCAAACGGTACTAATTTTCCGAGCATTGCAGATGAAATTGGTATTATTAATTTGGGTAAAGCGGGGAGAATTTTACGAAATATATTACATTCTAAGACATTAATTTATAATGAAAGTTATTGTGTCTGCAAGAAAATTGAGAAAATTGTATTTTGAGGTTAGAAATTCCTCTATATTGTATGGCTCTATTTCTAGTAATAATTTGAGTAGTAGGGCTATGGGGCTTCTATATCACTTTCAAGGTCGTTCGTCCACCAGGTCCCCTCCAACTGCACATCCGCGACTTCCAACCGCGAATTATTTTGATTCGCGATTTTATTCGCGAGTTTTAATTTAATTTGTGCTTTAATTTGCAGTTTTGATTACAATAAAGCTTCACCTACGATGATGACGTCCACTGTAACGGTAGATGTGGAGAGCTTTTCTTTGAGAGGTGAGGGGTATCACAATATGCAACCCGCGAATTATTTTAGGCCATGGTCGCGACCGCAAACCATTTTGATTCGCTGTTTAATTCGCGGACTCCAGACCGCTTTCACATCTACATCCTAATTTAATTCGCAGTTTTTGATTGCACTAAAACCTGTGAATACATTGTGGAGAGCTTTGACTTAGGGTTAAGGGGTATCACGATCTCTGGTGCGCGAATTATTTATTCACAGTTTAATTAGCGGTTTTGATCGCAATAAAGCTTCACCCACGGTGCTGACGTCACTACATGTGAGAGCTTTTATTGGGAGGTGAAGGGGGATATCACGATTTCTAATCCGCGAATTATTTTAATTCACGATTGAATTCTGACGGAAGTTCGTTTAACTTTCACCTTATTTCGAAGTGAATCTGTCCGCAATTACTTTTGTCTTTTTCTTTTCAAAGAATTTTAGGATTCTAATTGAATTCTAATACAACGATTTCTCATCGTGAATATGTGTGAGTACGCATTCTTTCAAAAATTTACAGCAGAAATTTTGCATAAAGATACCGTTGTTGTAGTAACACGGTATATGACCTCGCATGTCTAAATATTTTAATTCATGAAACAGGTACTGTGACGTTATTGTTTACTTTAGCTTCCATTCTGTATTAATTAACAACTCAACACATATGTGTACCTACCTGTGACGTAGTTTTTTTCACATTTTTCGAAGTAAATTTCTTTCAAAAAATGTTATAAAAATTTTCCCTAATTAAGAAACTGCGCGATTCTAATCCGCGATTATTTTAAGGCCGATTGAATTCTAATGTTATTCGTTTAACTTTCACTTTCTTTCGATGTGAATTCTGCCCACAATTACTTTTGTCTTTTCTTTCAAAGATTTTAGGAATTCTAATTGATTCTAATACAATGATTTCTCATCATGACCATGTGGAGTACACATTCTTTCAAAAACTTAGTTTAATGATTCTGACTAATTATAGGTGCTTTCTTTTGGCTGCATAACCTGTAATTCTTGGAATAAATAACGGAATATAAAACGTACTTCGTCTTCAGTTATGCCTCATTCTCACTTATTGAGAGAGTATACTGCAGTGTTAGTAGTACATCTGTGAGTTATCTTTTTTGTGAATGTGTGACTGTTTTTCTCATACTCAAGAATGGCGTGTGAGTTAGCAACAAAGATGTAGCACCATGGGACGTGTTAAAAGCACCGTTCGAAGAGGTGATGATGTAACTTCGTTCATCAACAGTTGTTCGAAAAGCATTCGCGAACCTTAAATTTAGCACTAAAAAAGACTGATAGTATTGGGAAAAAAGTAAGTATACAATTTTTATTACTTTGTTATTACAATTTACTCTTATTTCGTTATTATATAGGCAAATTTAACTTCTGCTATCGGGAAACTGATGGGGTACCGTACTTACCTCAAAACATTGATGGTACAAGGAGGCGGAAAGGTGAAAAAAGTGACCGTATTCGATGGCATGATGTAAAGTCTGCATTCCAAAATCGTATCCGAACGGGCTGCATTACTAATTTACGTCATATCGATCCAATAACGTTTTGACGATTCAAAAGGAATGTTCGTGAGACGTATTAAGAATGAGCTCAAGAAGAGCCGTTTTTAAAGTTAATACGACATTTAGCGGGAAATTTAAACTCGGGACGTGGAAGAATTTAAATATTTTTAACACGAAAAAATGAAATTATTAATGCAGACACCGATTTGGATACGTGGTATGTTGAATACATCGAAACGTTAATTTACGTGATCTCGAAGAATTTCAAGTAAGTTACACACACAATATATAATAGTAGTAGTAAATGCTAAGTAAAATCTCTTTATCTTAGGAAAGGATAGCGGGTGGACGTTGTTAGCAGTAGTGGATCTGGCGTGAATATTAATAAATATACACCACAACGAGTCGGTCCTATTAACCTTTACCACCAGCAATTCAACGTAAAGAAAGCCTGCGTTAACGTCAGGAATATGTATGACGATGCATGTTTTGCATGGGCCATTGTGTCAGCTCTATACCCCACCCAAACCAATATCGATCGAACCAGCAGCTACCCTACTACATGGAAGTGTTGAATCTTGAAGGTATCAGCTTCCCATCCAACGCTCTGACATTAAGAAATTCGAGAAGCTGAACAACATAAGTATTAATGTGTATGTGCTAGATAAGAAATTGAGATGTTCACCGAACCGCCTTACCAAAAATGTCGTTGAGAGGCATGTGAATCTGCTTTTAGTACAAGACCCAAACGACACACACTAAGTGCCACTACGTGTGGATAAAAAATTTAAGCAGATTGGTGACAAAACAGTTAACCATGCATAAAAGTAAGAAGTTTTTCTGTGATCGGTGTTTACACTATTTTTATTCTGAAAATAAACTGAAAAAACATGTATAGAGTGCTGTAAAGTGAATGACTATAAAGTTTCATTTCCGGATGAAAAAGTTATTAAATTCAAAAACTTTAAAAACAAATTGACGGCCCCTTTCGCAATATACGCGGACTTTGAGTGTCTACTGTGTCCCAATAACGACCACAGACGTACTCACAAACATGTGCCATATAGTACGGGTTATTATTTTAGTGTTCTTATGACAATGAACTTTTCTTATTATCGTAGTTTTAGAGACGTTAATTGTGTGCAGTGGTTTGTGCAAGAACTACAGCAACTCGCGGAAGACGTTGAAACTGTACATTGGTGCGCTGTTCCTATGGACAAATTAAGTGATGAACAATATTCCCTGTATTATAGAGCTACAAAGTGTCATATCTGTGATCGTCCTCTCGGACAAAGATAGAGTGCGCGGTCACTGCCATTTAACGGGGAAGTTTCGTGGACCGGCACACGCCCAGTGTAATTTAGAGTTCCAAATAACGAAAAACATTCCCATTATTTTTCATAATCTCTCCGGCTATGACGGGCATTTGTTAGTGGAGGAATTGGCGAGAACAGGTAATCTGCAAGTACTTCCAACAACACTGAGCAATAATATTCTATGACGTATTCTTCGAAATAGCGAGGTAAAATTTAAATTCATAGACTCTTTCGATTCATGGCTTCCTCGTTGGATAATTAGCGTCTTATTTGGAGAATATCCTTATACTAGAGAGCCAATTTAATAGAGACGTTAATTTATTGAAACGAAAAGGCGTGTTTCCATATTGTTTATGTAAGTTGTTGGGAAAAATTGCAAGATACCCATCTACCACCGATTGAGGCTTTTTATAGCGATCTAACAAATACTTCTATTACCGAAAGGGATTATATGCACGCGCAAAGGGTTTGGCAAGAATTCAGTGCCTGAATTTAGGGGAATATTCCGACCTGTATCTGAAAACTGACGTTCTATTGCTAGCCGATGTTTTCGAAAATTTTAGGAAAAATTGCATGCATAATTACGGTTTGGACGCCGCACATATTATACGGCCCCCGGATTAGCATGGGACGTTATGTTGAAACAACAGGTGTGGAATTAGATACACTTCAGGATGTAGACATGTTGTTGTTTATTGAAAAGGGCATACGAGGCGGCATGACACAATGTTCAGCTAGGTTATGCTAAAGCCAATAATCAATACATGTCTGACCATGATCGACAGCTCAGAATATATTTTTAATGTATTATGACATTAATGCAATGTATTCCTGGCAATGTCACAATACCTCCGTACGGAGGATTGAAATGGGTGATGATTGTGAAAACGTCAATTTTAATATACCTGACGATAACACAATCGGATACATCCTGGAAGTGGATTTGGAATATACCCGAAATATCCATGACGTCAGAGCGACTTGCCTATGGCTCCTGAGAAAGGAAAACCTCTGGCAATAGAGCAGAAAAGATGTTAGCGACGTTGCGAAAGAAGAAAACTATGTTCTTCATTATCGCAACCTGAAGCAATATCTATCTGAGGGCATTGTCTTATCAAAATTCATAGAGTCTTGAAGTTTAACCAAATCAAATTGGTTAAATTCATACATCGAATTAAATACAATTCTGAGACAAAACGCTAAAAACGTTTAAATTGATGAATAATGCAGTTTTTGGAAAGACAATGAGAGAATGTGCGGTTGCGACGTGATTAAAAGTAGTGGGAAATGGGAGGGTAGATATGGCGCGGAGGCACTAATTAGCAAACCTATTTTAAGACTAGAACTATATTTAATGAAATTTAGTGGCTATTGATTGAATAGGACGGAAGTGGTGTTCGATAAACCGATTTATGGGTATGTGCGTACTTGACATTTCAAAAAACAATATTGTACGAATTTCATTACAGCACATGAAAAACGTTTATGGTGATAAGTGTAAGTTGTGCTACACGGACACAGACTCTCTCATATACGCGATAGAGACGGCAGATGTTTATGAGGACATGAAACGGAACATTAATCGTTTTGACACCAGTGATTACTCCTCAGACAATGTATATAATATTCCGCGTGTAAATAAAAAAGTACCTGGATTAATGAAGGATGAAGGTGCCGGTAAATTACTGTTGGAATTGTGGGCCTGCGTGCAAAAATGTATGCTTGTAAATACCAAGACTCCAACATTATAAAGAAGGCCAAGGGAGTACAGGGGAGTGTTCTCAAACAACAAATAATGTTTGAAGATTATGTGAAGTGTTTATTGCAAGATAATGAAATGCAACATAATCAGCGTAGTATACGATCATTTAACCATACCTTGTATACAACCAATCAAACAAAGATCACTCTCAGCCCCTACGACGACAAGCGTTTTCGAGGTGCTGGATTTACGACACCCTACCTTGGGACATTATTCGTACCGCAATAGGAAAGTACCCCCCCCCCCCCCCCCCATACATGACTACTGCTTTCAACATGAATTGGCAACAAACAATTAGTTTAAGACAAGTAAGTGTTTAGTGCAGACGTGCACATAAAATGGAATTAAGTAATATATGAATTTTGAACTAAGAATAATATATTAATATTTATTTTCTTCCTAGATACATACAACGAATTTATCGATAAGGCATTAAACATGCAAGAAAAATCAATCGCTGCAGAGAACAGCTAGTCGGACAGTCAACCTATCTGCCAACAGAAGCGGTTCCAAGTGGATTATTGTGGGTCTTAGTCCAGCTGCAGGGTTCGTGCCAATCATCCAGATAAGATCGTGCACATCCTGCATATTCTTCACAATCGAAGAATGGAGTTGAATTTTGCAGAAAGAAGGATATACCCCTAATCATAAAATTGAAGCTAGCATGTATAGGGACATTAGTGTTATAAGACTAAAGAGCCGACATCATGATATTGTTTTATCAGCCGAAACATATATAATCTTTTTAATTTACAACAATTAATTAATAAAAAAATTAATTTGTTGGTAAAATGTTGATTTTGTAACATTTTATAAATCAGTATTAATTCATGTATAAAATTAGAAGTGATTTGTACACTAATATCTTAGCTTTATTATCCGCATACACAAATTCTTATAATGCGTTGTACTTGTTGGAAGCATTGCACATATGTTTCAACACTATCTCTTATGATTTTGAAGTGATGAAGATCGGTGAAAATTAAAAAATTATTATGCTCAAATATATATGTGTGTTTTATTTCAAAAAAGAAATTATAAAAATTTGTCAACATGATTACAATATATTATTTTTATCAATCCACTGTTGTGTGAATTGTCAATCCAAGCCACTTTAACATAACATTTGTTTCCTTTTGTTCGCAACACCTTTTCAACGAGATAAACGTCTTCATGTTTTGTCTTCTGCAATTCTGGTTCGTAAAAACATCCTAGAATTGCTCTTCCTTTCATATCCTCCAATAGATATGTAGCTGGGTTAGTTACTTGCACTTTGGCTATTTTAAAAAGTTCACTACTCCAATTAGCCATATACCCCTTCTGAAATACTCCCTTATACTTGCTGATTCGAACAGTATCACCAAGTTAAATTTATTTCTCCTTTGACTTTAATATGCTGTAAACGGTAGATAGAAGATATTGTTCATTCTTTTTGTGACATCACACGGTTCATTTAATCGTTCTATGTTTTGTTTCGTTATATTTGCTAGCTACTTCCTGTAAAATATCAATCCATTTGTAGGACCCCCTCAAACTGAATGCCTTGTATAGTTTGTTTTTGATTGTGCGAATCACCCTTTCAGCTATTGACGCTTTCTTAGTACTATACGAAGAATAGTGATTTATCCCATATCTTTTCATTAATTTCTCAAACTCCCGATTGTAGAATTCCTTGCCTGCATCTGTTTGCAAATTTTTGGGGGAACGCCCATACTGCAAAATATTAGACATTGCCCCATTGACTTCACTAGCGCTTTTGTTTTTCAATCCATATAACCATAAAAACTTTGAAAAACAGTCAATTACGATTAAAACGTATTTGTAGCGTTATTCTCCCGTTTTAAGGTAAGAACTCCATTAAATCCGCCTGCCATAAATCGTCTAAACCTTTAATTATACACTCGCCTTTAGAAAGTTTCGTCTAGATGGTCGGTGTAGTTCATCACAACCTCCTCTTTACTCATATTATATGACTGTGTGTTTTTGAAATAGTCTAACACCTTTTAGGTTAATAGTTTTTTGTGTGTCCAGCTCCACTGTTAACTATTTATGCGAGATTCCAAGTCAGATATTTTAGACTCTATTCTTTTAACTACGTCTTTCCATTTCAAACCTATTTGTTTTCGAGCGTCAGTTAATCTTTTATTGTTGTGTTGCATTATTTGGATATATAACGTACATTTACACAATCCTCACCATCAACAGGATCAGCCACATATCTGATACGTTTCCCGTTTGCATTAACGTCTCCTTCAGACGTCAGGAAGAATTCCGGACGGTAACGTTTGAAGCTCGAATTTGTTTTATTAGAGTTAAGAAAACGTCCAAACTTATCGATACTCATTCTGAAAATGATTTGTTTGTTGTCAACATTGTTTTTATTGTACAACACCTGCCTCTCTCAATTCTTCTATTATAGACATGATTTCGTTATTGTGGCTAGTATTTCCTGCTTGCTGGGATGCTTTTAGAAGTCGAAGACGATCAACTAATTCGTTGATATCATTCCAATATACATATTGATATGGCGCTTCCGATACGATCATATGACCTTTACCAGAAGCTCGTTCTAGCAGCGGTTTGATTATATTATTATATTTGTAGCTTTGTTTCCCTTCAGCTGATGTTGGGATTGAAATCGCGATATAACACATAGGTACTTGTAAGATATCGCGATAATGAATTTTCATCCTCCGGAGTGTAAGTAGCGGGCTTTCTCTTGAACAGCAATTCATACAAACCCTCTGTACCTTTATACACTTTATCGCTGATTATCATATCATTCCCAGAAAAAATAATAACACTGTTACCAATTTTAAACGAGCTAGTGTGAGGATCTATTATTGGTCCAAAAGTGGTGTCTAACGCTTTGGTGCTCGTATCGCTGAGGAGTCTTAGTATATAACTTTTAGGTGGAATTGTTCTAATATTTGGCGATGTGGGTGTTAGCATTGTTTGTGGGGAAGGAGATGATTGAGTTTGTGTTGGTATTTCCAGTAAAGGTTCTTTATTATTAATTAGGGGCCCCTTGAGAGATCGAACTTCTTCTTTAAGCGTTGAACCCAATTCTTTCAACGGTTCAGAAATTGGTTTGAACGGTTTCTGTAACAATTCATCAGTGTCCGCTCGACCTTGTTTTAGTTGCATATTTTTTTTCGTATTGCTCTACTAGCTTTATGAATTTTCAATTTCAGCTCCGTTTTCCGGACTTGCTTCCATGTTTATTCGCTCAATTGTGATGAACGGTTACCTGTTGTAATAGAACAGCTACCCCGTTGTAATGCAACGGTTACCCCGTTGTAATGCAACAGCTACCCCGTTGTAATGCAACAGCTACCCCGTTGTAAATGCAACAGCCACCTGTTGAAATGTAACAGCTACCTATTGTAATTAAACAGCTATACCCCGTTGTAAATGCAACGGCCACCTGTTGAAATGGAACAGATAGCTGTTGTAATAGAACAGTACTCCGTTGTATTGGAAAATCAGTCTGTTACTAAACGGTTTCAACGCGATATTAAATCTTTTATTAATACAGAACATTTACTCTTACATGAAAATAACAATATCAATATCTGTTTGATTTTCTTTTTAACCTTACTCGACATAGTTAAGAATGTGAATGAGCTGTGTTGCTTTGTTTAGAAGTATATATGCCAATCAAAGGTCTTTTTATAACGACCTTTATCAATATCTCTATCCTTATCAATCACCAGAAATCCATACTTATCCTTCCAACATTCAGCACACATAGTTTTGAATTGATGAAAGGTCATGTCAGCACCGACATGGTCATCATATACATGTTTCAAATTCAGATCATCTTGTTTAAAACAATTAAAAATTGCAGTTATCGCGGACTAGTTGTTTTGGGATTCTAGAATATGTTTGACACAAAATAAAGCTGTCTACAGCTTTATGTCTACCCATGCAAAAGTAAAGTCTAATCTTATCTTGCTTATCACACACTACATCGTCGAACACAAAAACTGAATTCTCTCCTGCGTCCATAGGATCTACAACTTCTTCATTCTCATTATATGCGTAATATTGTACACCTGATGACTTCATAACCTTCTCAAGGAATTGATACTTCGGCTGATATAAAGATTTGGAGTACACATACAAATTATCAAACCTGAGCCCGTTCTCATCAATTAATAACGTAAGCATAATATTCGTCTTCCCACAGTTTGAAGGACCACAAATTATACAACGTAGCGTATTAGGTAGCAAACCTCCATGTCTCTGCGGACATTCATCATCTATATCCAAGTTTAAACATTTTTAGACGTTCCTTTTGTTGAACTAGTCGCATTGTAAATGAGATTTCAACCAAAAGATCATCTGTATAAATATAAATCAGTTTATGCAACAAGTTCATTTAAATGTCGCACCTTAAGAGAGGGGAGGTTTTGTCAATAACCTTATAAATAAGCTACCTATAGAGTTGCACCTACCAGGATATCAATATTGCGGCCCTGGCACAAAATTAAGGAAAAGGTTGACACGTGGAGATTCTGGTTTATCAGTTGGACGTGGCGTGCAAAGATACGACATTGCATACTCGCAAAGCAAAGAGTTGAGTAGCAGACACGGCTGACAAAGTTCTTCAAGAGAAGCCTGGTCAAGAGTTAAAGCGAGTGACGCTAGTGTGGGTGAAAAAGCAGCTGCATGGACTGTTACCATATTATGAAGGTTAAACGAAAGTTGGGGATGGGGTTAGAACAGAAACCGTTTGGAAAACTGTGTTTAAAAAGGTTAAAAATGAAATGAAACGACATAAAGTTATTGATTTGAAAAGAAGGGCAAAAGTATCTCTCAAAGCTGCTAGAGCAGCTATTAAAGAAGCAGGTGACGCAAACGTATACGCACTCCGCGAATCATACCAATTCCCAAGAGTGGTGGATTGTTACCATTAATACCGTTATTTGCGGGTCTCAGCGCGCTCGGTAGTCTAGCAGCGGTGCTGCTGGGATTGCCAACGCTGCTAACAAGGCTAGAAATGCACAACAGCAGCTAGTAGAGGCGCAAAAACATAACAAAACAATGGAAGCCATCGCATTAGGGAAAAAAGGTGATGGTCTATATATGAAACCGTACAAAAGGGAATGGGTTTATTCATTAAAACCGTCAAAAAAACTATTAAGACGACTACCGCGAAGAGCTTTAACTAACGTGGACATTCTAAATTTGCTAGAAATATACCTCATTTTCGAGGAGTGTTCATGAGAGATCGTTTACCCAATTTCCTCATAAAGTTGAATGTGCGGTAGTCAATTTAGATTCTTCAGAAGGCCCCGGAACACATTGGGTTGCTTATTATAAGAAAGAAAATTTAGTGTACTATTTTGATTCGTTTGGTAATCTGAAACCGCCTTCGGAATTATTAGACTATTTCAATATAAGGGAGAAAACAATAATTAAATATAATAATGACAAATTTCAAGATTTTAATCAAGTTAATTGTGGTCATTTATGTCTAGAATTTCTAATAAATAACTCGTAAGCAAACATTGTAGTTTAGTCATGTCATATACATTCACATTAAAAGGAACGAGCCATGTGCTCTCTGCTAACTACTATCCACCAATTGAAATGAACTCTAAATACGACTATGCTATCGGACTCATAAGCTTACATACATACAATACGATTCCGAATATAACCGAAAAGAACAACACATTTTACTATGATAATAAGGTGTTAAAAATCCCCGTAGGATCATATGAAATAAGTGATATTGAGGAATATTTACAACGTTTTATGTCAAAAGATTCGATATCGCTCAAACCGAATAATAATACGTTGAAAGTAGAAATCGAATGCAAACACACGATAAACTTTGAGCGAGAAGGTACTCTGGGTAGACTTCTAGGTTTCAGTAAAAAGTTTCTTGAGCCTAATCATAAGCACGAGTCCGACTTACCCGTGCAGATTTTAAAAGTTGTGACAATACGCATAGAATGCAATATAATATCGTCCACCTACCACGGTACACATCCTTCACATACATTGTATGAATTTTCGCCACAGGTGGAGCCTGGTTATAGTATATATATTGAGCCGCAACACGTGATTTATTTACCCGTAAACAGAAATAGTATAGAAACATAACTTTAACTTTTGTGGATCAAGACGGTGATCCCGTAGACTTCGAGGTGAACAGATTGTTATTAGATTAGAATTGAAGAAAGTTGTAATGGGTTTATCGTTTGCCAACCGAAAATATAAAGTAGGAGGAAACACTTCATCCCTCACCATTCGCAATCTAGACATTCAACATTTAACACATGCCAATATTTCATATCTGCAGTCAATTGGGCTGAAAGTGATAAACAATGGAAAAATTAGAAATATTCGGAGTCTGAATTTCGACGAAACAATAACCAAACAAGAATACCACACTTATTACCCGAGAACAAATAATTTTAACCTAAACGATGAAGTACGCATTTGTATCCAACATCAAGATATCTATACTCTCCCCAGTGAAAGCTACATATATTTGCAAGGAAAATTTAAAGTTGGGCGATGAAGGACCGGCACTTGTACTTTAACAAATAATGCATATGCTTTTATGTTTGAACAAATACGCTATGAGATTAATGGAGTGGAATTGATCGCTGTACTAAACCTGTATTACTACAACATTAAAATCATTAGTCTCCTATAGTGATAATCAAAGTAAGTTGCTGCAAATGGCAGGATGGAGCCGTTCCAAAAAGTCAACCCCACATTATCAGATAATAAATTTAATGCGTGTATTCCACTAAAATTCTTAATGGGGATGTTTGAGGATTATAAACGCATATTAATAAATGTTAGTCAAGAATTGATTCTCGTTAGAAGTCGAACGGATGACAATTGTTACACAAACACAGTAGAGGCAGGCACGAAGAAGGCGTCTATCGAAATCGAGAAGCTCGAATGGCATGTACCTCACATAAACGTTAACGATGATATTCGATATAAGTTATTAGATGCTATTCAACACAATAAAACAATAAAAATCCCGTTCCGAAAATGGGAACTGTATGAATTACCGTCACTACGTAACACTAAAACAGATATTTGGCAAATAAAATCTAGTACAAATATGGAGAAACCGCGCTATACTTATCGGCTTTCAAAATGAGAGGAAAGATAATTTTAAAAAAAGACTCTTCGCTGTTTGACCATTCAAAAATAACCAATATCAAACTATATCTTAATTCAAAAATTATCCTTACAATGATATGAACATAGATATGAATGATAAACGCTATGCTATAGCCTACCACATGTACACCGCCTTCCAACCAAGTTATTACGGTGGGTCGAGTACACCATTAATGGATTATATGAAATTTGCCGAATGTGCTGTGTATGTAATTGATTGTTCGAAACAGAATGACGCGGTAAAACCTAGTACTGTAGATGTGAAATTGCAAGTGGAATCCAAGAAGCATTTAGTATTAACACTGCTGCGTACTGTCTTATTCTGCATGACAGTGTTGTGGAGTACGAACCTCTCAACGAACAGTTAGAAATTAATTTAGACATGAACGTTACGTTTAGTAATGTGCCAGTGAAATATGAGTGGTGTGAAGATGAAGATAGATGTTCAGAATGGTGTTTCGTGCGGCAGATCGATTAAGATTTCAAAAGACGGATAAAATATATGGAGGAAATTTTGAAACCTGTTTTGTTATCAACACATAGAGATAAAATATTTAGACGACATTATGAATCTTTTCTGATTATTGATATGCAAGGATTAAACAATGACGACTTTATGCCTAAAGAAATGTCTATTTCGGATGGAAACGTTCTATGCACGTTTTGTTTAACCTTCAAGACCGTTTCACCAACTACCACATTATAAACAGAAGGAGATACGCTGGCTGGAGAGAAACTATTTGAATATTAATTATGGTGATGGTTATGTAGAGTTAGGATCTATTGGGAAAATTTTAAATAATATTAATTGTAAAGCTTATGAAAAGATTTATGTGAAAGGTCATCAGAAAGCTGATTTTCTAAGAAAATATGTAGACTTAAGTATTGTTAATTTAGAGTTTGTAGACGATAATTGTGTTCCAAATTTTGTAAAGAGTGATTCTGCTTGTTTTTATCATGTTAAAGGTAAATTAAGTATGTGTACAGAGCGTAATGTGGAAATGATGTTAAATTATTTACTCGATAAGTAGTTCTTAAATATTTTATTTATAATAAATATTTATTTTTATTTTTATTTAACAAAATAAATCGATAAAATCCAAAATGTTGTTTTATTTAATGAAAATCGCGAATTAAAATAATTCGCGGGCTTTCAGAATACAACTTTATTTATTACTTTCTTATATACATAGTATTATTAGCAAAGACTACGTCACATATCCTAATTTACAACTATTTTAAATAATATGTTCTACATAACAGTGGTATTATTAGTAAAGACTACGTCACATATAGTAAATTTAAAAATCTCTAGGATCAGTACCAGCGAATATGTTTTCTATCATTAGTAAAATTACTGAGGTAATTAAGAGGTAGAATCATTATCGCAAAATTATTTGAAAAATGTGAAACCTACAGAGAAAGCAGCTACGTCATAGGTATGCAAAATATGTTGTAGGTATGTGTTGAGCCGCTAATTAATATCGTAATGCCCCCTTTACCTCCCAAATGAAAGCTCTCCACATGTAGTGGACGTCATCACCGTGGGTGAAGCTTTATTGTGATCAAAAGCGTGAAATCGCGAATTAAAATAATTCGCGGGTTACATATTATGATACCCCCTCGCCCCCTCAAAGAAAAGCTCTCCACATCTACCGTTACTGTGTGCGTCATCGCAAGCAAAAACCGTAAATTATATTAAAGTTCGCGAATCAAAATAATTCGCGGGTTACATATTATGATACCCCCTCGCCCCCTCAAAGAAAAGCTCTCCACATATTCCACCACAGTGTACGTCATCGCAAGCAAAAATCGTAAATTATATTAAAGTTCGCGAATCAAAATAATTCGCGGGTTACATATTATGATACCCCCTCACCCCTCAAAGAAAAGCTCTCCACATGTATTGGACATCATCGTCGCAGGTGAAGCTTTATTGTAATCAAAAACTGCAAATTAAAGCACAATTAAATTAAAACTCGCGAATAAAATCGCGAATCAAAGCGATCCGCGGTCGCGATCGCAATCGTGGAGTTGGAGGGGACCTGGTGGACGAACGACCTTGAAAGTGATATAGAAGCCCCATAGCCCTACTACTAATTTGCATACATAATTTTTAAATGTTGACAATTTTTTACAGTTTTAATATGTGATGGCAATTTATTATAGAACCTCTGGCAATTATATTCTAAATTGTTCTCACTTATGTTAGTGTGAGTCGGTGCTTGGGGTAGCGATAATCGGTTTTAAACCTTATAGAATACTCACCTTGTAATTCATTATCCTCGAATAAGTGTTTGTTTTTAAGTAAGAAGATTAGCAATTCAAATATGTAAATACCATATACAGTTAAAATGTTAGTTTGTTTGAAGAATCCTCTGCAAGACTGAGGGTACTCGAGTTTATTAATCACACGGAAAATCTTTTTCTATATAAAAAAAAACTCTGTCTAGGTCACTACCACCACCCCAAACAACGAATCCATATTTTATGTTTGAATAGCAGCAACCATAATACATAATACGACATGCACATGCCAACTTACTATATCTCTAAGTCGACGAATCACAAAGTAATAGCTACATAGTTTTTTACAAAGTACATTGACGTGATCTTTCCATTTTAAGGTTTCGTCGACTGTAAAACCCAGCAGCTTAACGCAAGTGCGGACGGGATACTTGCAGTTATTAATATTCACAGCTTCTGGGAAAGTTTGAAATTTGTTACATTTGAAAAAGATGACATTTGATTTATCGTGGTTAATTTTAAGTTGGTTGATAATTAACCATTCCTCAATTGTATTTAGATAAGTGCTGCCTAGATCGATAGCTTCATCTAGTGTACTACCAGTTATTAAAAAAGTAGTGTCGCCCGCATAATTTATAGTTGAAAAGATACTTACAAGTCTTACAACAGAGGTAGGCTTGAGATTATAGGAATCATTAAAGTAGACGAGAAATAGCAGAGGACCTAGTATGCTACCTTGTGGCCACCTTTTGTTATGGTCATGTTATCTGAAAGAGCAGCCTTAATATACTGGGTATTCCATTTAAAATAACAAAGTTACGCACGAGTAAAATTCACAAACTTTGACTTAGGTACTTGAACATTCTGTATACTACTAGAAAACGTTGAATGTCGCATTCAATCAGAGAAAGGATTTGCTATTTACGGTTTTCATTTCACTTCTCTAAATTAATTCGTTTCCGAGATACTAAACTTTTTTTTGCAACATTGCATTTTTAAACAAATTCAAATATCTCATAAACTATAAAAATTAGGTATAGGGAACCTTAAATAAAATTGTTCTAGTTTTTAGTGTACATTTCAAATATGCCATAAAATACAGGCGTTCCATTAAAAAAAAACATAATTTTGATGCGCTGCTAAATTTTGGAACACCTGTATATTGCATATTATTTTTAAATTGTAGATCTAATCCGCCTACATATATCCCGATATAAAAAATTTCAAAAATTCTTGCCATTTGACTACCAGAGACCACGGCGTTACCGCTGTTACACCCTATACAGGGTATTCCACGTAACTGGTTCATTAAAAGTTTATGATGTTCTATTATTTACTTATATTTGAGATTTTGGCATCAGTATCTGTTCGATTGGAACTATAAATGCAAAATACCTTAACCAAAATATCACTTCCGGGTTGACCGGAAATGGATGTCAACTTTGTTATTTTAAATACAATGATATAATTTTTTATTCATTTTTGGATTCTACAACTATAAATACGTCAGTTTTCATTAGCTATTCCTATAGCTACATGTTGCCGTTTTTGAGTTATTTAAGTTTCTCTTTTTTTTTAGTCATAATAATTGCATCATTGAGAAATTAATATCTCGGTTAATACTGCAAGTAGAGACTCCAAATTTGCTATGTTATGAATGTAGATATTACTCTAAGAAACGGTAAGCACACTTTACATTCTAACATACAGGGTGTTCAAAACTGAGGAACAAAGTGACATATTTTCAAATGCAGAAAACTCAATTTTTTTTAAATACAACACCCTGTATTTTAATTCGGAATTAGGAAGTAAATATCATCCCCTATCACTTTATATCAGCATTCCCTATACCTATCTTTAATAGATTTTGAGATATGAGCTACTTTTTATTAAACAGACTAAGTAGCCCTATCTTTAAATGTTTGTAGCTGACTCTGAAATGAATTCACGTCAAATTCATGTATTATTTTTGAATAACCATACAAGAATGTCTGTTCGAATAGTCATTTCTATTAATATTGCGTTGTACGAAAATGTAATTACAATGATATACATAAACACTGTTGGTTAGTCAATGAATTTGACATTAATCTCATTCAGAGCCAGCTACAAACACGCAAAGATAGGGCTACTTAGTCTGTTTAACAAAAAATCGTTTATATCTCAAAATCTATTAAAGATAGGGTATAGGGAATGCTGATATAAAGTGATAGGGGATGATATTTACTTCTTAATTCCGAATTAAAATACAGGGTGTTCTATTAAAAAGAAAAAGAATACTTAGTCTGTTTAACAAAAAGTCGCTCATATCTCAAAATCTATTAAAGATAGGTATAGGAAATGCTCATATAAAGCGATAGGGGATGATATTTACTTTCTAATTCCGAATTAAAATACAGGGTGTTCTATTTAAAAAAAATGAGTTTAGTGCATTTGAAAATATGTCACTTTGTTCCTCAGTTTTGAACAGCCTGTATGTAAAGTGTGCTTACCGTTTCTTAGAGTAATATCTACATTCATAACATAGCAAATTTGGAGTCTCTACTTGCAGTATTAACCGAGATATTAATTTCTCAATGATGCAATGATTATGACTAAAAAAAAAGAAAAACTTAAATAACTCAAAACGGCAACATGTAGCTATAGGAATAGCTAATGAAAACTGACGTATTTATAGTTGTAGAATCCAAAATGAATAAAAAAATTATATCATTCTATTTAAAATAAGAAAGTTGACATCCATTTCCGGTCAACCGGAAGTGATATTTTGGTTAAGGTATTTTACATTTATAGTTCAAATCGAACAGATACTGGTGCCAAAATCTCAAATATAAGTAATTAATAGAACATCATAAACTTTTAATGAACCAGTTACGTGGAATACCCTGTATAATATACAGGTATTCCATTTAATTTTTCACAACGTTGGTGTGTAACTTTTCTTTCGAGTCACCCTGTATACTTCAAAATAATTTTGAAATGTGCTCCTTCTGAACCTATATAACCCTTAATAAAAAAAAAATTAAAATATGTTACCACTTTTCGTATATAAATCGACGCGTATGTAGTGGCCCACCTTGTATAAGCAGTAACACTAGTGGTACTCTAACAGCAACACTCTATTCTCAGACATTCACGCGCGAAATCCGACACTCTCAACCCTATACGTCACCCCATCAGATTTCCATCAGCGCGATATCTCGCCCTTTCAGAAAACTAATTTTACCAACGCCCCAAGAATACTTCCAGCCATCGCGCGCTAACCTACCTCACTCTTCGTTTCGCACACGTTGGCGCCCCGCCCCGGGAGAGCGAAGGAGTAAGGTGAAATTTCAATTTGGGCGTCAATTTCGAGTGCATTTGCATTCCTAAGAGCGGCATTCAGCGACTGACGTCTCTGTTTCAGGCGATCGCTTCGCGTTCGACCTCGCCGTGAGCTGTTCGAGCACGCGACGACTACGGCACTCGCTAAAGTCGCTAAACGAGTTAGAAAACTATCGGAGAAAGATCACAGTGGCGAGAACGTAGCAGGAGTAGGATGGAAAGAGGAGAAGGGGCGGATAGAGGATCGAGAAATGATGTTGCTAAAGAGCGTAGCGGGACTGGAAAGATTCCTAAGGAAACGACTGAAACGAGTAGGGCAAAGGTTCAGTGGCGTGAAGTTGCTTTCTGATCAGAAGATGCAACGCATATTGTACACTGAGAAAAATTAATAATTATAAATAAAAATACAATTATCGTAAGTAAAAAGTTCAGCTGGATAGGGGACAAAAGCACAGATTACTTAGCACTAGTAAACAAGAGATCCTAAACACTGATACTAACAACAAGCAATCTAAGTTACTTACGGTCTGCTTCATACCGGTAACTTATGAAGTTACTTATGATAATTAAACTGAAGTAGTTAAGCCAAAGAATATATGTAGTTGCTGTAAGCAAAGATTTGCCCTTGTCAAGTAGTAGGTGTATTGCTATGAGTGAACTATTCTAAAACAGCTATCACACCTTCATAATTAATACAAGCTATTTAGAATACTTGTGATAAGGAAAGAGTATCATTAATGCACGTTCACTAAATACCTGATATATAGAAGGTAACGGTTTGCTATAAATATACAATATACTTACCTTAAATTTGTTGTTCAACTATAGGTAGTGTAGGAAACGAGGAAGTTTAATGAATATTTATTAAGTAGCTTACTGTGTACTCTGTGTGAATAACTGATAAAGTACAAAAAAAAATTCAACAAATCTTCGATTATTTATGCAACCGCAACTATAAGTACTGCGTACCGAGCAATGCGTACACTGAGAAAAATGGGCTAAGTAAACTGTTTACTTGATAAAAAATTCGTTAATTAATACCTGCAACTAAACCCAGTTTTCTGAATGCAAGTTGTTACTGTAAATAGTGCTTTTATTAACGGCTATTACACACTTTATTTATGAAAGCTAAATTATTACAAATCATCCTAACCCCGTGCTCCACCTGAAAAGGTACTACACGAGGCTACCTATTCTAAGTACTATATGGGTTCCATAACAATTGAAATGATCCTACTCTAACTAAATAACTTCCCTATGATTTTTAATAACAAAAATATAATACAGTAGCCTCGCGACCATACGAATATTACTTTTGAAAAATGATAAAAAAAATGTAAAATGTGATTAGTTCACATAATCGCGAGTCTACTGTAAATCAGTCAGCTATCAGTTATTATTAAATGCGCCCATGGAACGACTTTCGTTATTTCCCAGCATTCGCAAGACACTGATATATAATAATATACTTATATAAATCAATGGCCACGGAGTAAGGAAAACCATGGCAAAAACCTTACTCTGGGAGGATCTGGGAAGAAGTCCCAGACCTTATTACTGATAGCCACAAATTATTATTATCCTTCTGAGTGCCGAAGAAGCAGCCCCCACGTCTCCTCAAATTCCGACAGCCTTGCCGTTCTCGCGTAACTGCTCCCTTTTCACGCATTCAGAAGTTGAACAGGAAAGATGATGACCTAAAAAACAAACAAAACAACAGCAGTACCTATTCTAATACTTAATAGTAACTTAATCCTAATTATTCTAACCAAGAGTAATTAAATAAAATTTATATTTTAAATATTATAGTTTAACACAATTCCGACCACTAAAGAGCATAAAATATTCATTTATAAGCGTGCTACCCTACTAACTATCTAAATATCATGCCGTAGCCTATCTAGTTCTTTAGCAACATTACTAACAAATTCCCACCATTCGATCGACTCATTATCTCTAATATCTGTTTCGCGTCGCGGCCAATTTAACCCCTAGCTAATGCCCTAACTCCGTACGCGACCGCCACTCATCAGTGAGTGGACATTCAAATAAGACATGCCCGCTGTATCTACCCCACCACACTCACAAAGCGAATCATAACCCTACCAATTCTACATAAAAATGATTTAAAATTACCGTGACCTGTTATTAATTCTACAGCCTGATACGATAAATTAACCCTCATTTCCCTAAAACGTGTAACGCTACCGATAAATTTCCTAGTCCACCTCCCATTTAAGGTATTATCCCACCTACTCTGCCAATCATTATCAAGTTTATCCCTAAACGCTTTTTTAACTACACTAGCCGAAATTAGCCCAAATCTAATAATCAAACTATCTCCCCTAGATACCGCCTCTTTCGCTAATAGATCCGCAACTATTACACAGCGTACCTGACAAATTTGTGGTAAGTAACGTATTACTTATGACTACTGGTACTGTATCTAACTACAGCACATGGTTAGTTGAAGTAACAACAATGCTGATCGCTATTAAACTTATGTATTATCTTAAATATGTAACAACTTGCTACAACTATATTTATTTGTGTTTTGCTGCCACCCCGTGATTGTTTTATTATTCCTGATTGGCTAATGCGGCGGAGTAATAAAATATTCCCCGAGATTGCTACGCGCGCAAGCGCGGGCTAGCGTCAAGTAAGACACGGACGTGTGAAAAGGTCGTCGAAAAAGAGTAGCCAAGGAGTACGACCATTGTAGGCCAGTTGGAACGCAAATTTAAAAATACCGGGTGGGTTAACTCAAGGCCCCATCCGTATAAAGAATCCCAGCGAAAGAAGAAGTACCGAGCCTATAAGCAATCGGATGTTTCAATATTGCAGTTTTAAACCACGTGATGGGATATTTGAATTCCTCATCATTGTGATATCTGCGCCCGCTGATGAAGTTAAAGTGTGGATGCCGTCGCTAGTGATCCGACAGTCCAAGTGCCATCTGCAGCTAGGGATACCGCGACGAAGAAGCCGTTTTCGAGGCGATCACCGGACATAACCTCCACGTACGCCGACAGAGGATCAACTCGCCGAGACAACGCCCAGCGCAAAGAACCAATAGAAACCGCAAGTTTACCGCCTAGGTATATTATTTCTTTGTTTGTCATTAGTTGTAACTTCAAAGCCATATTTCTCTTTGTCCTTTGTTTAGATTTCAATAATTTGAAAAACTAAATAACGTTTCAAGGGGGTCTCATTTACCTTCATTTACCTGATCTTTTATTATTGCTTTGTTCATTTTTTCATTATTAAGGAATATGTTTTATGAGTCATTGCGTTGTAAATTGTTTTAAAAAAAAAACTGTTGCTAAAGTGAAACCAATATCTTTCATTCATATCAGGTAGTCACTGTGTTTGTCCTATACGAAATAAAACTATTACAAATAATACTGCTTTTTATTTAAATTTTATTTTAGCTGTTTAACTGATTTTATCGCAATTGCAGAATAAGTTTGCTTTAGCGGTTTTTATTAAGATGTTATTGCATTTTAACATAAAATAGATTATAACTAAAGAAGATGTTCAAAGTGACGTCCTTCTATTTCGACGCAGGATCTACATCTGCTTTCAAAGGAAGTGCGCACTCTTTCAAAAAACAAGGGTTTTTCTCATATTATCTGGCAACAGTGTTCTATTCGTTGGCGCAACTCTGGAAGATCGTTTACCGGTGTTGCGTACACTAAACTTTTCAAATAACCCTAGATACTAAAGTCCAACGGGTTTAGATCAGGAGGCCTTGGAGGCCAAGCAATAGGACCTGCTCGCCCTATCCATCTTCCAGGAAATTCATTGTTAAGGTGTTCTCTAACAGTACGCGTAAAGTGCGGTAGAGCTCCATCTTGCATAAACCAGACGTTCAGGCTTAGATTTATAGATAAATCTTCCAAAAGTTCAGGTAAAGTATTTTCCAAGAATTCGAGGTATGCAGAACCTGTTAAGCGTTGTGGCAAAACAATCGGTCCTAACAACCGTTTCCCTATCATGCCTAACTAGATGATTAGAGAGAAACGTTGCTGGTGCCTGGCTTCAACGGTAGCATGAGGATTCTCGTCACACCAAACGTGATTGTCGTGAAAATTAAATATTCCATTTTTAGTAAAACCAGCTTCATCAGTGAAAAGAATGTTATGAGCGAAATCTCGCTGATCAGCAGCTGTTCGCAAAAACCACTCACAGAAAGCCGTTCTCGCTTGATAATCCCGAGCAGTAAGGGCTTGTACCCGTTGGATATGATAGGGGTATAGGAGTTGCTCATGAAGAGTTCTCCAAACAAGATTGCTGCTTACACCCACTTGAGTCGAAATTCTTCTAACACTAGTTTCGGGATTTTCAACAATAATATTCAAAATTCGTTCTTCTATCTGTGGAGTACATGCTATTCTCTGCAGTCCAGTATCAAAAGACCGCTTCTCAAACGAACCAGTTTCTCTTAGTCGTTGAAACACCGTCTGAAACATCACATGCGAAGGCAGTTGGCCATCAGGAAACGTTTCAGCATAGAAGCGTCGTGCTTGTAAAGAATTCCCATTAGCACGACCGTACATGAACACCATATCGCTCATTTCAGCATTAGAATGCGCAACCATTGTAATTGCAAAAAACGTCAAATTAAACTGACATAAAACAATAGCTGATAAGCACCTGTTTACTGGGATATGTTATATCCATGTACTACTAGGAACACTCGCTGTTATCTCGTAAACGGTTGATTCGTGAACATATGTTTATTATGACTTTTAACCTTATTTTAGACCGTACTACATGCCCTTAAAATCTTTAAACGATGTTTCAAAACACCCTGTATGTTATCGAGTATTTAGTTAGTATAATCGACTCATATAGAAATACCACGTTATTTAATTTAATTGTATAAACAAGCTTGGCGCTATATTTTGCGGAGTCCTGTGCAAGATGCCCTTGAATAATGAAGCGGTCCCCCTCCAAAACGGGGTTCCAGGGATCCCTCTAGCGCGATACCCTGTACTACCGCCCTCTTCGCACAGACATATAAAAAATAATTCTCCTGGTGTTACAAACACAAACTAATTAAATCATTTAAACAAAAAATTCTCTGGGCGGTGATGCTAAAAAAAATTACCGAACATTAAAAGAGATCCTTTAATATAGCAGATACCTAATTTTCCAGGAACGTTTCATCCCCTCTCTCTTGCCGGCTTTACTATTTTACTGTACCAAAATATAATTCAAGCGTTTAAAACAAAATTTTCGTTTCTCATCTCGGCGTTAATCAAAAAGCCCAAAATAGAAATAAAATATTTTCGACATCAGCGAAACAGTACATAGAAATATTCACAATTTCGTTATTAAGTTTTTTTATTAACATTTAGACACGTTACATTTATTTTTATGGAAGTCAGAATTTGACTAATCAAATATTTTTTTTTCTAATTTGATGTTACAGTAAAGCTATAAACATACTAGACGGTGTGCGTTTATGAGTGCTGTTTCTTGCAAAAAAAAAATACTAATTATCATGTTGTCAAATTATTATTCTGTCTCCGGAATCGTGGTTGTCGGTCTTCTGCTTAAGCTATCCCTAATCATTGGTAACCAGACATCTTTGATTGCCAGGCTTGGTGTACTTCTGACATTTGATGTTATGACCACGTATGCTGCTTCTTTAAGTTTCCATTTTGTGAAGTTATCCTCTTTGTTGCTTGCATGCTGAGCCAAGCGAAACTCATCCGTTTCTCCCAGTCGAACTAATTTTTGGTGTTCTTTGATTTTGTCTTCATGAGGCTACTTGTTTCTGCGATGTATATTCTTCCACATTCACATATATATTTTTTCGTTCTCTGATTCATGCTGTCCTGCTTCGTTTTGGCTAAGGTTGATCTGTTGATGCTCGTTGTTCCTATTGCTGCTCTAACCTTGTAGTTGTTGCCTATTCTCCTGATTTTCTCCGATAGGCCTCCTACGTACGGAATTGCAGCTATGCACACCTTGTCTTGTTGTTCTGGATTTTGATTCTGCTGTTACCCGATTGTTCATTGCTAATGACAACGCCTTATTTGTATATCCATTCTGTTTTAATATGTGGGTTATATTGTCGAACTCTTGTTTTCTGTCTTCTTCCTCTAAGCAATATATCATATAGGCACCTGGCTACTCAAACTTTCACATTGTTTGAGTGGTAGGAGTCGAAGTGTAAGTATTGTTCTTTGTGTGTAGGCTTTTTATACACTGTAGTCTCGAATGTGCCATCTATATTCTTATGTACCAAAACATCCAAGAACGGTATTTTGGCGTCAGCTTCCATTTCCAGGGTAAATATTATAGGGCTTTCTATATTGTTTAGATGTTGTAGGAATTCGTTCAGAGCTTCTTCATCATGGTGCCATATTATAAATCGCGACTGGGCGCGAAAAAGGAGTTAAGTCAAAAAGCATACAAATTGGAGAACTACAGTTGAAAGTGCGCGTTAGGTTTCTTTACTTGTAGAACGTATAGCGAAAGAAATTCTGTCAAAATAATTACTGGGTAATGAATAGTGTAAAGTAATTAATACTTCATGCCCAAAGACTGGTGCAAATAATGCTTTTGGAACTGACTTTTGATCGACATATCTCTTTATGCACCTTAAATTTGATGGAGTTAACTCCACTTGGTCTGATGCATATGTACTAGGCATGGTAAATATATATTGTTTATAGCGAGCAATGAAATTATCATCGGAAGTTTTCCGATTATTAGCAAATTTTATGTAATTGTAATTATAAAATATTAATAAACCATAATTATTATGCGACAGCAAATTACATGTTAATATTTTTACTTGCTTATTAAATGCATCGAAAATAAGTTAAATTAAAAGAAAAACTAAGAAACTATTATTCTGAAACAACATTTATATTGAACATTTTAGAAGATTTTTAATAGTTTGTTCCTGATTTATGTTATCTGTCTGTATCGCTAATACCTAGTTTACTACAAAAAGCCAAGAGGCTGCATTGTTTTCGGAGACTCCATGTCAGACGGCTCCCCTACAAAGAAAATACCTGGTCTAGCAAGTGAACACTATTTAAAATATTATGGGTGTACTTAGGATATCTGCTTTAATTTCCTTTTGTACTCTTATCACTTGTTTGTTAGTACATCTCATAGCCTACTAATATCTAATAATTAATGTACGTTCTCTATGACCAAAAGACATTCCTATTAGTAAGGAACTAACTAAGAAACATTAGATATCCAAAACATAAATATTTAGATAGGTTACGCAAATAATGTACAGTATGTTTTGTAGGAAAAAAACTCATTTTAGTAGGTTGAAACTTGAATTTAAGCATATTTTTAGCAATTTTTTGCAAGAAATGCTAATACTTCAAAAACTATTAAAAAATAGGTATACCAAAGCCTTATTAATATCAATCGATGTAGAATTTTGCGCTGCATGCAATGCTGTAGTAAAAAATACCATGTTCCATTTGAAAGAAAAAAGTTTTGTTAACTTAAATGTATCCACATTGGAGGCGCGTTTTTGAACACCTTGTATGTGATTCAGTGATTATGCTATAATACCTTATAGCTACTCCTTGTATTTACATCGACTTTAGTAGAACACTAAATATCTGCTATCTCATGAAATATTTGATTTTATTTGAAAGAGTGCAAATGTCAAAAAATCCACGAAAATGAAAATATCTCAAAAACGGTAGAGTTTAGGGATAAGGAACCTTCATATAAACTAGTTGCAAATGACTCGCCAAATTCATTGGACTGATAAAAATTATGCCATTCCATTTAAAATAAGAAAGTTGATATCAACACCCTGTATACCGAAAGTGTTATAAAGTTGAAAATATTTTCCTTGAATAGATCACAGTAGGCCATGACTACACTGCAAGTTTCAAAATCAAATTTCAACTAGAAGTTCAAAAAATCTAATGTCCCAGTTCGGTGGGACACCTGTATATAAAACAACAACCCGTTAGTGAAGCAGAGTGTTACAGTGAGCTTATGTCTAATATTTTGGTCTTGGTATTCTGCCCTGTATTTGAACAGTGTCTTCTATATTTAGGATATTGAGTGGGAGAAACGAATAAGGGTCGCTTGACTCGACACGCTTAAGAAGAAGATCACAGGATTGAATGGGACGAAGCAACAATCCGGGCAAAAGAGGACAACTTCACAAAGGAAAATGAAAGAAGCAGCATACATGGTCATAACACTAAATGCCATAAGCACACTAAGCCTGGCAATCAAAGATGTCTGGTTACCAATGATTAGGGATAGCTTAAGCAGAAGACCGGCAACCACGATCCCGGAGACAGAATAATAATTTGACTATTAGTTTCAGTCAAATTATTTGTCAAATCGGGCATATTTGCCAAATTAATTATGATAACGGGCTTGGCAAGAAAATAATGAGTTTGCTAAGCAGCAGGCCTATTCGTGACTACCCTGATAACTGCCGAAACGTCGGATCATCAATATCCTACAAACAATGGAAATAGCCCAAACAACAACGCAAGTAATCATCCATCGTGAACATTCTTTCGTCATGAATTCAAATACCTACATTTAAATCAATCGGCATTAACCAGAGATTAATTTTTATTTCCCAGGTAGACTAACTATTTAATTTATCTAACAAGAGCACATATTGTCATCGGATTCAATACTTTCGCCAAAATGAATTTTTCCAGCACCTAAGCGACTGTGCACCGCGCCACTGGCGTAGCGTGCCGACTTCTGAATCCATCTTCTCCGGATCTAATCCGCCTTTGTCGGGACAAAAACCCCCGTTGATACAGGCCCCGGCGGACTATCTCTCTGTGTACGACTGCCACCGCTGTTTCCATCTTTTTTCCACTCCTTGCGAGAGCCACGATCGACTTTACTGTCGCTACGTGGCCTCCTTACACTCCCGTTATTTATCTTCTTTGACTGTCCCTTGTAGTTTCTTTCCGGTGACGGCCGTCGGCGCGTATTTATGTGAGACCCGTGGAACGGACTTCTTCGCAATTAAGGTTTTTGTTTGTCTCGATGAACTAAACCGTCGCGGTCATTAGATAATTAGGTAGACGGTAAGAGCGACCGTCTTACTGTTTATTGAAGCGATCCCGTCGGGTGTACTGGTACAAATTGATTCTTCCCCGATCACGCTTCGAAATAACCTAAGGAGGGTGCCATTTAATTAGGACGAATTCGTCTCTGACGAAGATATCGGAGTTTGATAGCTCTCAAATTCTACTTTAATTCACTGAATTCTTTTTCTGTTTAACACATCCGTAAGTGAGTGTAGAGAAATAAGTTTATTAATTTATACACTGTTGAAAATTTTAACACTTTTTTGACTAATTTAATAGTTAGGAGAGGTCCACACTCTTTTCGTGTTATTTTGTCGAGAACTATAGAAGCTTAAATCATTGACGAGCAAAGATAGCCAAGTATTGTCTATTGCTAAGGGGTTATTTTGTCCAACTGACAGGTAGAATTATAAAATACTTCTAGTCACATTTTATTTGATCTAGACTAGACAAATTTACTAGCTGTTTAACTAAATGAATGCGATCTATTGGGTGTTTTAACACCATTTTCTAAACACAACGTCTTTTTAATATGTAACTCCTATTTCTTAGTGCTATAATATTCTCTCTTTAAGACGTTTTCTCAATTATAAATATGCAAAACCACCCATTCACAAGTTTTGGTTTCAAGTAAACGTACCAATTTTAAAATGATTTTTTGAGAACCATTATAAAATTAAGTCAATGTTTATGCTATTTGATTCAAGTCTAAACTAATTGCGTAAATAGATGTTCCCAATACGTCTTTAAGATGTTGAAATTTTTTATGCCCACTGGACTTAACGTTTAATAACACGAGGTTACACTTTGCAAGTCAGTCACATTTGGTGGTTTGTTTGGATATGTTAATACGGAGAATCAAACACGAAAACAGATACACGTGCAATGCAGGTGGGCTATAATCGCAATACTGTATTAGAATAGGTGGGGTTTCTATATTTCTATCCGAGGGAAAAATTCTGATTGGTTCACGCTTCCGAATGTCTAGAAAAATAGTCAATCCTCATATCTGAACAAAGAATTCACACGAAATTCTAATAATTTCTGTTCTATTAAATACGTGTAGTCAACTCGTCTGGCAAAGTTTGGAAAAATCAACACTAAAATATTTGACTAGCCCAAAATTAACGCCAACACCGTAATATTTTCAACAGTGTACTTATGAAAATATACTATGTTATAAACTGGGATAACACGAAATGATGAATAATTACCTCAGTTATTTGTCCAAAAAGCTTATAAACTGATAAGCTAGCGAAATCGGTCCCTGCATAGAGCTGGATGTTTTGTATTTCTCAAAAGTAGTTAAAAAATTTCTGGAAGATTCAATATTATACCGGGTGTCCAGCCCAAGATGCAACGGTCCATAGCCGATTTATTATTGTTTTTTTGGAAAAATGTTTCAAATAAATGTTGCCTCGAATCATATTCTACACATTTTAAAATTAGTTTCAATAATGGCGGATACTAACTTTATTATTTTAAATGGAACGCCCTGTATATTATTGTACTTTTGGATTCCTTGTTAAATTTAAATAACACTACGTTAGGCATATATTGGGGCTAAGTTGTACCGTTTCCGAATTACATGACGTTTTTCGAAAAAAATGACATTTGCAATGTCTGCGATGTTTGAAAATATCTCCGAAAATATGCAAGTTAGAAAGATGCGGTTTTCAGTTTTCGCTTAATCATGAAACAGCACACGTCTTTTATTTTAAAATTGTTGCGTTTAAATTACATAATTATTAAATAAGGCTCTGTAATTTTCGAACTCTAAAATCATGGATAACTTGATTTTTTTAAATTGAATGGTATAGCAATTTTTACATAAATTGATGTAAAATTTAATTTTCTTTCGATTTTATACGAGTGTCATTGTATCTATCTATAATGTTTTGGAAATATTCGCGATTTGTCAGGTTTTCACGCTAGATACGTATTGCGAAGCGCCGGCCTCCTTTCCCTCGCATTTTACCAGGCTTGGGACTGACAACAACAATACTGGCATGCTTAGAAAGTGGCCAACAGAACACAATAGGACCACCGGAAACAAACAAAACTTGAAATTAAAAAAATGTAGAATTTACTGAAGCGCGTTGGAAATGAATTTAGCAAAGATAAAAGAAAACACATTACTGGTATATCCATAAATCAGAACATTTTTCGAACTACATTACTCTGTCCAATGAATGGCGTACATACACATTGAGCGTCTTGCTCGCAACAAGTTGCACTTTAAATGTTAGTGCCGTCATTATACAGAGAATTTGTACAACACTATTACATTAAATGTTCAAAATGCGATCCGTTTTAAGCGCTACATACTAGAAAACGCTTTTGCAAACACTTTTGAACATTTCTGAGCATTTCTGGTGTGACTTCTTGAAACGCTTATGGCGTCTCATAAACTTCATTCTTAATGAAACCCCATAAAAAGGAATCGCAGCTTGTAAGATCTGGCGATCTCGGAGGCCATCTGTCATCTGTCCTCCACGCCCAATCCAGCGGTCAGACACATCCAAAAACTGACGAAATTCGACAGTATTGGGAGATGGAGCACCATCGTGTTGGAACGAGTAGCTAACGGAATATTTTCTGACAAAACGCCCAAAGTATTCTGAAGAAATTCCATATAAACCCTACCCATCAGGCGTTGGTTATGAAAGAACAGACCTATGATATGTTGTCCAATGATACCTGCCCACACGTTCATTGACCTTCTGTACTGATTATGTGCTACAATAAATCGATGGGGATTTTGTGTGTCATAATAACGACAATTGTGACGATTCACAAATCCATTTTTGTGGAAGGTAGCTTCGTCTGAAAACATCACTTTCTCGAAAAAGTTCGCAATGTTGTTTTCCTTTTTTTTGTAATTTCAAGTTTTGTTTGTTCCAGTGGTCTTATTGTATTATGTTGGCCACTTTCTAAACATGCCAGTATTACTGCTGCCATGTACAAGCCTGGTGAAATGCGAGAGGAAGGTGGCCGGCGCTTCGCAATACGTATCTATCGTGAAAAACTGAAAAGTCGCGAATATCTCCAAAATCTTTGGAGATAGACACAATGACACTCGTATAAAATCGAAAGAAAATTAAATTTTACATTTTACCATTTATGTAAAAATTGCTATACCATTCAATTTAAAAAAAATTAAGTTATCCATGATTTTAGAGTTCGAAAATTATAGAGCCCTATTTAATAATTCTGTAATTTAAACGCAGCAATTTTAAAATAAAAGACGTGCGCTGTTTCATGATTAAGCGAAAACTGAAAACCGCATCTTTCTAACTTTCGTATTTCCGGAGATATTTCCAAACACTGCAGACATTGCAAATGTCATTTTTTTCGAAAAACGTCATGTAATTCGGAAACGGTACAACTTAGCCCCAATTTGTGTCTAAAGTATTGTTATTTAAATTTAACAAGGAATCCAAATACAATAATATGTAGGGTGTTCCATTAAAATAATAAGTTAAGTATCTACTTCCGGTACAACCGGAAGCCGCCATTACTGAAACTAATTTTAAAATGTGTAGAATATGATTCGAGGCAACATTTATTTGAAACATTTTTCAAAAAAACAATAATAAATCGACTATGGACCGTTACATCTTAAGCTGGACACCTGATATACAGTGGCCGGCATAAATATTGCAACATATAGATTTTTTTTATTACTAAAATATACTAATTTTTTTTTGGTGCATGTCTAGGAAGCCCAAAATTTATTTTGACATACTTTATTTTGATATCGCCGCGAACTGTAAGCTAAAATTACCGAAAATCTTGAATACCAAACGTAACGCAACCGAAACGAAAAACGCGACCTGCAAGTAATTTAGGAGAGCTTCCTATACTTCGTCAGAAATTATAAACGCTTGGCTTTAGAGGTAATTTCCTCCAACAGCTTATTTCATATCTGCCTGACCGGCAGACGTGTGTAAAAGTGAATACTATATACTCTGATAGAGTCGGTGTTGAGTTTGGTGTCCCGCAGGGATCCGTGTTGGGGCCCTTATCCTTTTCTCTATACGTTAATGATTTGCCTGATTTCTTGGGCCTAGTGAGGTCATATCTTATGCGGATGATACCATCATTTTTGTTGAAGGCAATAATCCATCCGAGTTACTAATTAATTCTGACCTTGCGTCTGGGGCTTTTATCACCTGGTGTTCGAAGAATAAATTGTCAACTTAAAGAAAACCGTTTCTATGCAACTCCATAACAGAAAACAAATTCAAAATTTTATATCTCTTTAATTAATAATGTCATCTACTGTGTTGAAGCAACAAAAATGTTGGGGGTACACGTCAGTGCCAATATGAGCTGGTCTGATCATCTGGATCATGTTTGTGGCAAGTTGGGGACAGCCTACTGGGTCGCTCGGTGACTTGCAATTCGCATCTCGTGTAGGTGAAAGTCATTTAGATGTCGCATATTGTGACTATGTACGTCTCTGTTGATAATATATTTATCAGATTGTCGGTGAGCGTATCAGATTGCCTCATACATAAAAAGTGACGGTAAGGTTAAAATACCTAGTATAGTAAATGTGTTTCTGCAAGATTCCGTTCGTTTTAACCCACTCAGGATTCTTAAAATTTGCTTCTGCGCTAGAAACACCGTATTAGCGGAGACAGACGAGCCCCAGAGAAGTATTCCGTATGCCAGTCTAGATTTAATCTCAGCAAAGTAAACCGTCTTGAGAGTATGAATTGATAAACTATTCCTCAGAGCTCTGAAAAGACACGCTTTAGTATGGATTAACTTTCTTGTTGCACTGCAATGGTTTTCCTACAATAAATTATCTTGCAAGTGCACACCAAGGAATTTTGTATTAATCTGTTGAAGAATCAGATTGCCGTTAATGTGTATGCAACATTGCGCGTTTTTTAGCTGTTGTCGAGTGTGAAATAGCATACATATTGTTTTATCTTTGTTAAGACAGAGTTTGTTGCCACAAAACCATTGGTATAATAGGTTGATCGCAGTGTTACTGGCAGCTTCTGCATCTTGTAGGTTGTCTCGTGCGATGAGTATAGTGGTGTCATCTGCGTACATATATATAAGTATATCAGAGATAAAATGGAATATGTCATTGGCGTACATACTAAAAAGTAATGGCCCTAGGACGGAACCTTGTGGTACCCCGTGAAATAAAGGTAAGCAAATGGATTTATAGGTTTTAATATTCAAGTTAGTTTTGTGTTTTATTGTCACAAATTGTAGACGTCCGGATAAGTAAGACATAAACCAATTTGCCACGCTACCTCTAATACCATACTGATACAGTTTCTGTAGCAGTATTGTATGCTCAACACACTCAAATGCCTTACTAAAGTCGCAGAATATTGAAATAGGATAATTTTTGTTGTCAACTTCGTTCAGAATATTATTGTAGAAAGATATTAATCCTGTGAGGGGTGATTTATTTTTTCTAAAGCCATGTTGATTCTGATTGAGAATATTATACTTTTGCACAAAATGCTCCAGACGAACTAACATACAATACTCAAATACTTTCGCAATACTGGAGCTCAGTGGTGATAACCAGGCACGTACCAAAAGCAAAATCGTTGGTAGGAAGAGCAGCAAAGAAATATGTTCTTACTTCAGAAAGTAAAACTCAAGACTTATGTCATCTTATTTATCGTTTGCTTCCGAGTTTTTAAAACCTAGTAGACTCGTGCAGCTGCGACAAAGATGTTTTCGCTTCAGGTAAAATTACTTTTCCGATTACAGTATGCTAAAGTGTTACTAAGAAAAGTTCTTCAAAATGGAAAGTTATGGCGGTATATAAATTTTCAGAATCATCGGCCTACTTTGATAAAATCCATTGTTTGTCAGTTTCGTTTCAGCTAAAGTACTATTTTTATTCACAGTATGCCAATATGTTACTAATAAGAAAAAATGCTTAGAGCAAAAAGTTTAAAGTAGTGTTATGCAAATTTCCACACTGCTGGCTCAAAAATTCATATCAATGTAGGCTGATACTTTGGTAACCATGGTTAGTTTTTCCGCCTATTATTAACTCCACCATTATATTAGCAATTAATGCCAAAGTTAGACATTGGAACTTCCATATTTCGAATAATGAAACGATTAACGATACTCCTTACTTCTGTTTTCGATTAGAAGCCTGCTTAAATAAATAAAATTCAATTTAAATCTTTCTTTAGATCCAATAATAGTCCCAATATATTCGCAGATGTAATGGAATGAGAAAAAGAGGGAAAAACTGCTGAAAATGGGGTCCCCATTCCCGGGCACGTAAACAATGTTAATTCCATTATCAGATCTGCAAGGGGACGCGGTGGTATTCGTCTTCTTGACGACCGAGGTAGAATTCGCGAGGTCGCTTCATTAACGAACCGAATCGAATAATTTGTTACTTTTACGGGCGCCCTTATTTAATTGCACTCGCACCTTATCCCCTCCTCCGAACTCCCGTCGGTATTTCTCATCCCTTCGCGCCGATAGGCGATGTTAGCGTCCTCGTACACTGCTTAACTTTTAGAATTCGCAGAGTGCCGAAAACAAAAGAAGCATCGGCGATAATCGAACAGTTGGGATAACGGCTGAATGAGCTGTGGGTGTCATGAGGGCGTGCGCAATTATTTTACAAGGTTAAAAGGAAATTAATGCGAGGAACTTGGATACGATAAGATACGGAATGATCGCAGGGGTGGTTGGCACAGTTCTTGTTAGTTCATTTATCTTCAGATTCTTTTAGAATTATTATAGGCAACTTAATAGTACAGGATGTCCCGCCGATGACTGGGTCTTTGATTACAGCTCTATTTTTGATTTTAGGACAAAATCTTTTATACAAAAGTTTTACAGATTTCTATGCTGCATATCCTAACATATTTTTGACTATACAGTGTGTTCCAAAAGTATGAAAACTCATACCCTATATATTATATTTTTAAATTCTACTTAGAAAAATAACCTCACTTTATGTAAGTTACTATACAGGGTTTTCAACGAAAGTGGTTAGTTAGAAGTTTTCCGACTTAACGAAATTCCTCAGTTTTAAAAATTTTGCAAAAACTTGGCACATATTTTTTTCTAAAATATTTCCAACTTTTTTGCACTTGTCGCCATGAACTTTGTTATTTTAGATAGAACACCCTATATATTATTATAATTTTGAATTTGCCATAAAATTCTATGACGATTACTACTAGGGTTTCCTATACCTATCTTCAACTGTTTTTGAGATATTACGATTTTTGTTAAAATTTTGACATTTACATCGTTATATGTAATTGATTGATTCTCACTTGATTTAAGTGTCAGAAGTCTCCCACTTTAAAATTAACAAGTACTAAGATTGTTTTACCAAAACGTAATAAAAAAATTCATTGAAACTATACAGGGTGTTTAAAAATTAGTGGTATATGAAAGAATTTTGAAAGTTGCAAAACTTAATTTTTTCAAATAGAACAGCCTGTATATTTTTTGTATTTTTGGATGTAGAATTAAATTTTACACCGATTTGCTGTAACATTCCCTATACCCATCTTCAGTAGTTTTTTTAAATTACTCGTTTTGTTTATTATCGCCTTCATATGACTGAATAATTTCTATCTGGTGGGCTATGACTTTAACATCACAACAATTTATTATTATTAGTAAGTATTATTGTTATAATCATTGTTTGTTACACGTCGCGTGTTCAGATGGATGGATATGAAATAAATTTAAGATATGTTAGGTTTTTGTATGTTACGCGCAGGCGCAGTGCATTAATAACTGTTTTAAATCCTTTGTAAATTTCGGGTAAATCATTATAAATCATTGTAAATTACTTTAAACCCTCGATAATTCATAACAAAAATACTCCAAACTGTGGTACTGGTAAAGCCGTAAACTTCTCCTAGATAGGGGGGGAGGGGGGATCTAGGGTCTAGGACTAATTTACAACCTAGATAATTCATCATAAATCTCGATAAATCCTCTAAAATCCTCATAAATCCTTATAAATCTTTGTAATATATAATAAATCACTGTAATTCTTTCAGGGTGTACACCATAAATCATCAGGTGTTTACCCCTCGGTAAATTCTGATGAACAACTGATATTTTGTATAGATACATATGCAAACGACGCTTCAAATTTCTATGAACGGTACTAGAAGTGCATGACGTGATAAACGACAAACTGATGAATGTGGGTTTCCGCCAACAAAGTTTTCTATATGGTTAACAATATTTTGCTGTGTACGTAGTCTACCCGAACTTTTTGCCTTAGATCCATCCAGTACTAGGCGAATATGATGTTGTAAAGCGGTATTATCCACAACTCTATTAGGAAACTGCAAGCAAAACTGTCGCTTACATTCAGCGTAAGAATATTATCATTCGCTATTAAGAAATTGTGCATATCCAAAATATGCTTCAACTTAACAATAAAAATATTTTCTTGCAATGTGTATTTGTTACTGTTTACGAGCTATAAAGAAATTCTCTTTCGGCGAAACACCCTGTATATTTCATGCACTCAATCTATAATGTTTGTTGTTTTCGATCTATATTTCCGGTTAGGTTGCACCCTGCACTTGCAATATCACATTTTCAACGCCACTCTTCGTTTATTATCTGCTCCTTACTATGTTTGAAGATCCTAAGAATCGATCGATAGCCGACACAACCTATTCGCTTACATCGGGTTAAGCAACGCTCTTCCGGATTCATTATTCGCCATCCCGTCGTTCGAGCTTCGGAAAAGCTTGCGGTTGACACTGACGTGAGGGCGTACGATCGTCTGCTGTTTGTCATCAGTTACCGTAAAAGCGGACAACGCCGGTCGACGCCTGCTTTGTTTGGCCGCTTGACCTCGAAATTTATCAAATTGATCGGCCCCCGAATGACGGAGACGAAACGCAATCAGTACACGCCCGGCGAGAGAGAGACGGACGTAGGGAAAAGCGATAGCCCACTCGATTTATTTACTGATAGGGGTTATTTATACGGCCTCCCTTCGCTTTTTCACACAGATAAGGGTGTGCAGATGCGGTGACTAGGAAATTGACGCCTGTCAACGTCAAAGTTGACGCCATATCCGCAGCGGTGCCTTGGATTCGGGGTTTTCACCAAAAGGACTGCTTCTAGGGTTTATAGACGACGCCATTTTTAACTAGGGATTTGAGGAGGGTAACCAGCGAAGCTTCGACTACAAAAGCGTCCTATTCAATTTTTCATTTTTTTTTGTTATTAAGGGGACGCTCGATTATCGCTTTGATAAAACAAAAAGTGCCTCCTTTATGCGCTCGTATTTTAAAAACTATTTTCTCTAAATTGTATTCTGTTGTATTGTGTGGGCCTATTTATACAGATGTTTTGCCTATTAATGTATTCGAAATAAAAAAAAAATCGTCAATGTTGTTTAATAAAAATTTGATTAGTGTGTGTGTTTTTTTATAAACCGAATTCAATCGTCGTGGAAAAGCAGATCTGTTTTCGCATTTTACACATTTACTTTACATTTTACATTCATTGCATTTCAGTTAACATGAGTTTAATGTGTACATAAGTTGGCTAGTACAATTTATTTTAAATTTTAAAAATTATTTAATAAGGTTTTTCAAAAAAAGGACAGTTTTTAAACGCCAAGTGTGAAAAATGTAGACAATCTATTAATCTAAACTTCTACGAATGGTGTACGCACCTAAACGTGTTTTTTTTTTTTTGTGTTTACTATATAGCGCTACGCATATGTTCCAATATCCTGGTAATAAAATTTCTGCCCAATTTAATCTTTATTTTGCCAGGCAACCCAATATGCAAACAAAGCATGCCCCATCTATAAAACAACGTGCAAAGTTTGAAACTGTGACGTTTCATCATTGCATTGAAAATTGCTACTCATTTCTTTTAACTCTCATAATCTTTAGAACGGAGGTTTATTTTTTAATTTCTTTTTCCTTAAAATGATCTATAAAAAATGCTGGTTCGAGTGATGTCTTTCGATTCTCATCATAAAAAAATCAGTAAAAGAAAAACATATATCAGTCGATGGACAATAAAAACGTTAACATTTTTACTTCTTAATTTCTTTTAATTTCGTTATACCAAGGATGTACTCCTAGGTTATACAGGTTATACTATTCTTAATTAATATAGGGAAAAAACTCGTTACAAACTATCGACGTCTATCCGCAAAAATTGAAAACTTTAACTCTTCAAAAGAAATCCGTTATCAGTTGTCAAATAAGATTCATTAAATTTTAATTGATTTTCACTACAAATCACATACAAAATGTAAAAGCGACACCCAATATTTGAGTGAGAAATAATTTTTACATTAAATGTCAAAATAATTGATACCGAGAGAAGTGCCTTGAAGTTGAGAAGATTCAACGCCACTGGAGCAGTTCACAAATATTTTACGGCCGATGCCGTAATATTACTGTAATATACGAAGATTTTGGAAAGACATGACCTGAAAAAAAAAGAAAGGTTTGTTTTAATAGAAAAAGAAATAGAGAGACACGCGTGGGTGAGAAAGTTTTGAAAGTGCTCCCTGAAAAACTAAATTTGCACGCGAAGTAAAGAGATTTCGCACAAAAGAAAAAAGTGATCAGAAATTAAAAAGAAAAAAATTATTTCAACGAAAGTACCGTTATAACAAAATGAAAATTTACAAAACAAAAATATAACTTACCGAGGGTATTCATGCGAAAATCCCAATTTAATTCATTCTGGAAGAAAGAAAATCATCCAGCGAGACATTTTCAAGTCCAGGAAAGCGTAGAAAGAAGCTAGGCGGTATCAAAATAATTTCAAAGGGACCAGACGACAGGATTTTCTGAAGATTCCACCGTCAAGGAAGAATTCCACGGGATAAAAAGGCCGGTGTACTTCATTTTTATAACACACGTATTGAGTAAGAGCTCAGAATTCGTATATAATTTAAAAGTTTGAATCATAACGTGTATTTTTAAAAATTCAGTATCTAATCATCGTTTTAAGCAATTTAACAGTTTGAACAGAAATTTAGAGATGAAGTTGTAACGAGAATTCGTAAAAGAGTTAAAATACCTGTTAAGAGGCCAATTTTCATTTAAACTTATATTTTAATAGTCCACATTTACTTTATTTACCTGAGAATAACTGTGTTTTCCTTGGTAATCGGCTATTTCTTTACACAACACTTTTTTGTCGACCATCATTTGATTTGACAAATACTTACCTCCTCGAAACAGGTAAACGGGAATTTGTACAGATTACACCGCGGGCATGCTGTCGAAAAGTCACAATTTGAAAGGCGCCACATAAGTTCCAATTTCAATATAGTCAATTTTTATTTCAAGTAATATGCCAACTTTCAATGGACTATTTTACTATTTTACTTATTATTACTAATCCGTATATTCATAATAAACATACCGGGTATCCAGCCTAAGATGCAGCGGTTCCTAGCCAATTTATTATTGTCTTTTTGAAAAAAATGTTTCAAATAAATGTTGCCTCGAATCATATTCTACACATGTTAAAATTAGTATCAGTAATGGCGGACTTCCGGTTCCACTGGAAGTAGATACTAACTTTATTATTTTAAATAGAACACCCTGTATATTATTGTACTTTTGGATTCCTTGTTAAATTTAAATAACAATACGTTAGGGATACATTGGGGCTAAGTTGTATCGTTTCCGAATTACATACATGACGTTTTTCGAAAAAAATAACATTTGCAGTATCTTCGGTGTTTGGAAATACCTCAGAAAATACGAAAGTCTTCGCTTAACTATGAAACAGCACGCGTCTTTTATTTTAAAATTGTTGTGTTTAAATTACAGCGTTATTA
Source organism: Protaetia brevitarsis (assembly GCA_004143645.1). Taxonomy (NCBI): domain Eukaryota; kingdom Metazoa; phylum Arthropoda; class Insecta; order Coleoptera; family Scarabaeidae; genus Protaetia; species Protaetia brevitarsis. The sequence goes on from RXPK01000305.1 coordinate 2,439,999, forward strand.
AATAGAGATCTGTAATTTTCGAACTTTAAAATCATGGATAACTTGATTTTTTTAAATTGAACGGTATGCAATTTTTACATAAATGGATGTAAAATTTAATTTTCTTTCGATTTTATATGGGTATCATTGTGTCTATCTCCAACGGTTTTGGAGATATTCGCGATTTTTCAGTTTCTTACAATAGGTACGTATTGCGAAGCACCGCCGTTGTTCACCTTCCTCTCGCATGTCACCAGGCTTGGAACTGGCAGCATTAATACTGGCATGCTTAGAAAGTGGCCAACAGAACACAATAGGGCCACTAGAAACAAACAAACTTGAAATTAAAAAAAAAGAAGAATTCACTAAAGTACGTTCTGGAACATTGGAGATGAACATAGCAAAGATAAAAGAAAACACAACTTTATTGGAATATCAATAAATCAGCACATTTTTCAAACTACATTACTCTATCCAATGTATGGCGTGCGTAAACATCGAGCGTCCTGTTCGCAACAGGCTACACTTTAAACGCTAGTGTTGTCATTGTACAGAAAATGTGTACAACACTATTATATTAAATGTTCAAAATGCTGTTCGTTTTGGGCACTACATAATCGAAATCGTTTTTGCAAACACTTCTAAACATTTTTGAGCATTTTTGGTGTAACTTCTTGAAACGGTCTTAAAATACGATGGCCCATATCATCAGGGGTTATTGGTGGCGTCTCATAAACTTTATTTTTAATGAAACCTCATAAAAAGAAATCGCAGCTTGTAAGATCTGACGATTTCGGACGCCATCTGACAGGTCCTCTACGCGGTCCGGAAAGACACATCCAAAAACTGACGAACTTCGGCAGTATTGTGAGGTGGAGCACCATCGTGTTGGAACCGCATCAATTGACGAGTAGCTAACGGAATATTGTTGTTCAATGATACCTGCCCACACGTTGACTGACCATCTGTATTGGTTATGTGCTGCAATAAATCGATGGGGATTATTTGTGTGTCATAATAATGACAATTGTGACGATTCACAAATCCATTCTTGTGGAAGGCAGCTTCGACTGAAAACCACTTTCTCGAAAAAGTTCCTATCATGATCAGTTCTTTCAATTGCCCACTGGCAAAATAACAGTCTGCTTTCGAAGTCACCTGCAGTAATTCACGGATGATGATCAAGTATTCTTAAAGTGTTGTGTACCGAAGATTTACTGATATTAGTCATTCTACTTATTTCGCGCACACTGGATTCTGCATTTTCTTGTACTACTAACGATACTTGCAACTGATTTTAATCCGTAAGTACAGAGTTATTGCGCTTTCGTTTTGCACGTGCTACGGATCCAGTACTTACAAATCTACCCAGTAGCGACAGAAATGGCCTCCTATCTGGATGCCTTCTACATGGGTAATTGTGCGTAAACTCTTGACGCTAACAAAGCGTTTCTGTTACATTCACTGAGAACGAAAACCACACCTACTAATTCTTCTCGAGCAAGCGACATCTTGTTATGTTACCAAACTGTACTTTGAACGTCAGTTCTTACACTTGGAACACTAATAACAGTTAGGTACCTAGTTTGTTTTTCAAGCCTACTTTGCCGCTTTAAACATCTCAAGTATCTTTTAGACAATTTTGTTTGTTTCAAATAGTCCTATACATTAAACACAACAATTTTAAAATAAAAGACATGTGCTATTTCATGATTAAGCAAAAACTGAAAACCTCTCGGTTATAACAGTTATTGTTTAAAAATGCAGTTTTTTTTTCAAGATTTCGACGTGTTTTGTGTGGTGACATAACCTGAAAATGGCATCTTTTTTTAAGAAAAACGTGTAAAAGACGTGGTAAGCGCCGAAAAATAAACACTCAATCGTGATTTTCATTTACACCCATCTAGTCCAACATTTTGATCTTCAGAGCGGCAGGACCATTCTTCACAAATTCCAATTTAAATGTTGAAGACTAAAATTGCCATAGCAATATACATAATTATCTTTTGCAAAATACCTAAACTGTTACGCCTTGAGCAAATTTTGTCTACCGCGCATAAAATATGCTCTGCTTTTGTGTAGATATATTTCCCCTAATTTAACTTATTTTACGTAACACACATTACGAGTTATTATTTGCCAGAAGTTTCAACGCGTCCCCATCACTATTATTATCGCTAACGACCACATCCACGTCCGCAGTTCCACAACAAACAACCTACTCTGGCACCGTAGCGGAATGAAAACATTCATACGTTTCGCTCAAGTAACAGGCCGAAGTGCTCCACTCGGCTGCTGTGACAGCTAGGCGAATAGTTGTTGAAATACCTCTCCACTAGCAAGTGTCAAATGGAAGTTGTGGAAAGCGGACCGTAGCACTACTGTCGCAGATGCGCAGAAATGAAACTTGCCGACTGGAATTAATGCGAAACAATGGTCCGGTTGTAACGGGCTGGACGACTGGCACGGACAGGGAAGAATCGCCTTGTTTTATCAAACTGATACCCAAGTTTGTTTGAAAATATGACGTTTTGGATTGTAAATCGCTTTTGGTTGCTTAAATTAGAGTTATGCAGAGCTAATACTAGAAGTATTAGTATTTTCTAGATTGTAGATACTTAAACACTAAGGGCCGGTTGCATAAAACAATTTTGATCTTAAGTTCAACGGAACATCGATCAGCCTACGAACTAGGTTTATTTGTTATTATGTTGTTCAATGTAAATTGAACTCCAGTTCAGCTGAACTGTGATCAGTCTATGTTGGTACTATTAATATTTAGTTAGTTTCCGATTTTTAACATATAACTGAACTTTCACTTGACTTTTGACATGTGCTGGTTTAATAAATCGATAATTATAAAGTTTTTTTTCTATACTTACTGGTGGGAACAAGTAGGTAGGTATAAAATGTTATTTTTCTAACTGCAATATGTACATTACCTTTGCATATATAAATAACTTATTTTATTCTATAAATTTTCTAAAACCTTTTTGTAGATTATTCTTTGGTGTTGGATATTATATATCATATCTATTGACATGAATTCTTCTAAGAAACGAACCGTTAATTTCAGTGTAAAAGAGGTTGGCTTATTAATGAGTCTCGTACTTAAATACAGGAGCACAATTGAGTGCAAAAAAACCGATAGAATGAAAAATGATTCAAAGCAGAAAGCTTGGGAGCAAATATTTTAAGTATTTAATAGCATTTCCGGAAAGCAATACAGAGATGCAAAAACTCTGCGAGGCAAATATGAAAATCAAAAGAAAAGGTCAAAACAAAAGTTTGCAGATGAAAAGATTTACTTACGAGGAACCGGAGGAGGGCCTGAAAAACCCAAGATATTTGACGATGTTGATGAAAAAGTCAAAGATATCATTGGTACTCAGATGACAGGCTTTGATGGAGACGTTAGTAAGTTTTTAATAAAGCTAATAATAATTAAATTGCAATAAAAGCAGCATTTGTTTCAGAATATGACAAGATGCAGAAGGAAATTGACAACAATATTTCTGATTCAGGTAAATCTATATTGTTGCTTTTTTATAAATTACATATTAATGAATTGATTAATTAAATGTAGAGCCAGTTGAGGAGGATTCGGGCGAGGAAGAATGTTCATTGTCAGGTAGAAGTAAACAATACTTATATTTATATTAACTTCACAAATAACATTTGTTTTAGGAATCACTTCTAAGCGAAGGAACATGGAGGTTTTCCAGCTTACGTGCAAATCAACACCTACTCGTTCGAGTAAGTATTGTAAACATGAATTGATAAAGACACGTGAATGTCTCATACCAAAAGGTTAAAATATTGAACTGCTGATTTGAACACTGATTGGACCAAAATGACCCCAGACAAGCTTCGAATGCCAAAATCAAAGCCATTGAAAACTATTTTGAAGAAGGTCTCTGGTAAAGGTAACTTTTGTACTTAATATATCTTTCAAGTATTGATTATAATTAGTTTTTATTTCTAGAGAATAAAAATGTTCTGTCGGACAAAATTACTTTGTGGGCTACAAACAAAACTGAAACTGCCTCTCAGCAGAGAGATTTTCTTGAAAAAGAACATCTGTTGAGGGTAGAAATGATGAAGGAACGCCACAAACATCAAATGGCACTGGACACAAAGGAGAGTGATGAAAGAATACTTATTCAAGAAGAAAGCAGAATTGGAGCTGCAGATCCTGCAATTGCAGAAGGAGCAGCTGCTAAACAAAGCTGCAATCTAGGAATTATGTAGATTATTTTGTTTTGAACATATTTATACTTATTTAAGTCAATTGTACATATGAAAATGCTTTTATAGATATTATTTTTATTTAAATTTTACATTCTATTCATGTGCTACATGATCTAACAAAGGTTCAAAGTACTCAGTTATCAATAGAGTTGGGCATTTGTCCAGCGGAGCAGATACGTATGGCGATGCGGGCCTCAAATAATATAAATAAAGCAGATCAATCGTGTTATTGTATTTGAGTATGTATTTGTACAACATAGGTCATATTAATAGAGTTGTGCAAATTTTCATTGGGGACGAAATCGGACAAAACGGGGGAACAAACGGGTCACCTTGCGATGCATTCGCATTTTATATCACTACACACTTAGACAAAATAATAATTTTTACATTTTATAAGAAAAACAGGAACTGTCGTTACTGGCTTGCAACTCTACGGTTCATCTGCTTTATTGGAGTACATGAGTTGGAGCGCTCGTTTTGAATACGTACCTGCCGCGCCGGAAAATTTGCCCAACTCTAGTTATCAATGCTTGTCGTACAATATTATTGAACGCTATATTCTCAACACCTGGTTGTACCACAGCTATAGCAATATTTCCCAATTCAATGGCCACCTCAATTTCTTCATTTACAACAGGAACCTCATCTCTCAACATGCACGCTATATTATGTACTGCACTACTAAGTACTGCACATGAAACGACAATTGCTTCCACTTTTTGTACATTCAATTTAATTCCTAATGCTAATATTGGGAATCTACGTTTTAATACACCAAAACATCTCATCATCGGTTATAACTTCATTATTTTCATACATTTTTATGAACTTATGACAAGATAGACATATATAACACAACACAAAACAAAAAAGCTAGGTTAGAAAATCACACTTGATCGACAGTTCAATTTCTGAACGGTCGAAAATGGGCGTTCACTTGAACTACGGATTTGAACTAGGATCAGTGTGAAATTCTGTTGGTACAACAACTTTTTTACTTTGAACTGCAGTTCAACAGTGATCTACAGTTCAAAGTGTTTATACAACCGGCCCTAAGAAGGAACTACATTTCAAAGGCGATACTTGTAATTTTTCCGGAAGCTACTATATCAAGTGGCACTCTCGTGGAAATGTATAAAGTATTAACTACACTTTCAAGTATTTGGGTCAAACACAATGTGTCTTACACTCCTTTGAAACTTGAGCAATTTTGCTTTGAATTGAATATTGAAGTGTGCGGTATAGTGTGCAATATTAGTGATATTTCCGTGACACTAATAAATTGTTATAGATCCCCAAATGGAAATTTTTCAAAATTGCTGGATGTTCTGTCAGATCTATTAAACTTTGTCTATAGGAGTCATCATCTGATAGTATTTACCGGTGATTTTAATGTTCACTTTCTAACTAATGACCCTAAGTGTCAAAGTGTTTTAAAGGTATTTTATACTTTTAATATGTACAGTATAGTGTCCGAGCCTACACGGGGAGACGCAGTTCTGGACAATGTTTTTGTAAATTTCTCGGGAGCGCAGACCTCCGTTGTTCCCTGTCTTATATCAGATCACCATTATGTAGTTTTTCGAAGTGGATTGTTTGAAAGTGTGAATGTCGACAGTTCCTCTAAAAAACTCTCTCGTATATTTATATAAACAGTCTATTCAACGGTTCCAAATGTACTTCTCTAACCAAGTTTGGCCGGACTTTAGTCAATTCAATAATTTTGATGAAGTCGTCCAATTCGTTCATGAAATTATCGTGTCTCGTTTTCCAAAAAACTTATTTCTTGCAATAATGTATCGAATCGCGCTGGCTGGATTAGTGATGGTATTCGTGTATCCAGTTGTAACTTAAGAAAGTTATATAGTCTGCAGCTACGGTATCCGTCCTTTATTGAGGCCTACGAAAGGGCAAGGCATTCTCACGCTGAATTGGTGAGGAGGTCCAAGAGAGATTTCTTTAGCCATAAGATTGCTAGTTCCAGTAACCCAAGCAAATATTAACAGGAATATTTTCAGGCCATTGTAGACTGAAAGGACACCTGAGTAAGCTTGGATTGAAAAAGGAATCTGAATATAGATTTTGTGGGGAACAGGATGAAACACCCATCCACCTCCTCTCAAACTACGTAGCACTGTACTTGTTGCGCCTCAAACTGAATGGATACCCTTATTTGAAAACTAAAAATAATAAATCAGGGTCGTCAAAACAACTTCCATAGACAATTTACCAAATGAATAGCGGACATAAAATATAAATTTATCAAATACGAGTAAACATTACGTATGTGGACTACTCTTCAGCTGGCGTCAATAAAATTACTTCGAATAAACACAGTTGTATGTATAGTTCAACCTGAGAATATATAATGAAAATCACGATTCAGATTGTTAACCTTTTTGTGGGAGGAGCTGTACCTCGTTTTTATTCATACCACCCATTGACTTTGCTAGTTCATTAAAGATCACGTTATTTTCCTGAACCTGATTTTTCGTAGATTAGCCTAAAATATTATTTAAAAAAATTAAGTGTAAGATACGAAAACCATTAAATAAACATTTTAAGTCTAAATTAAACGCAGGTCTTTGGTGAAGCTTTGCTTTTCTTGTACAAAGAATATATTGATTTTGCAAATTATGACCATAATTATCATTATTGTTGCGACAAAAAATTAAAACTAACGACAAAACTTATTTTGTTTTGTTAATTAGTCCCAAGCTTGGTGAAATGCGAGGGGAAGGTGGCCGGCGCTTCGCAATACGTATCTCTCGTGAAAAACTGAAAAGGAGAGACACAATGACACCCGTATAAAATCGAAAGAAAATCAAATTTTACATCCATCTCTGTAAAAATTGCTATGCCATTCAATTTAAAAAAAAATCAAGTTATCCATGATTTTAGAGTTCGAAAATTACAGAGCTCTATTTAATAATTCTGTAATGTAAATGCAACAATTTTAAAATAAAAGACGTGTGCTGTTTCATAACTAAGCGAAAACTGAAAACCGCATCTTTCTAACTTTCGTATTTCCGGAGATATTTGCAAACACCGCAGACATTGCAAATGTCATTTTTTTTCGAAAAAAACGTCATGTAATTCGGAAACGGTACAACTTAGCCCCAATGTATGCCTAACGTATTGTTATTTAAATTTAACAAGGAATCCAAAAATACAGTAATATACAGGCGTTCCATTTAAAATAATAAAGTATCGACTTCCGGTACAACCGGAAGTCCGCCATTACTGAAACTAATTTTAAAATGTGTAAAATATGATTCCAGCCAACATTTATTTGAAACATTTTTCCAAAAAAGCAATAATAAATCGGCTATGGACCGTTGCATCTTAGACTGGACAGCCGGTATGTATATCAGGTGGAATATTTCAATCTGTCGCTACGAGCACGAAGTGACGTGTAAATATGCATATTTAATAAATGATAAAATGTGAACTCTACCCCCATTGAAAATCCCAAGATTTTGTGCCAGAATCGGCATAGCCTATCTAATGCCATCAGTGTATACTTCAAAAACAAGACGTGATAGAAACAAAAAACTTCCACTGCTTACATGTTGTAACTAATTGAAAACCATAATAGTAATCAGTTTTTCAGGTACGCAAATCGTGTCACGCAGTGTAATTAGTCACATAATCTCTAAAGCAGCTAAAGGGGGGTCAGGTGATCCATATTTTCATCTAATTAGCCCCAATAATGCTGTATTTATGAACAAACTTCTCAAAAATATGTTTTCCGTTGTAATTAAAAATACAAAAAAGACATAGCTTTTTCATTCTAATTAATTCAGATATCTGATTCCTTTCGCGTCATACGAAATTACATTCACCACTTTCCTTTTAATTAGTCCTGCCCTTGTTAAGCAGCACTACAAAGAGCTTATCGAACTCGCTAGAGGCAAAACTTTTACAAATATTTTTCATTCGATAATATTTTCTCTAGTAATTCGCTCTATAGAAATATTTCTGTGCCCCGGCCCGTTTCAGCGGCATTCTGTACATATAGTCGAGAAAGTATTGCTTAGATACCGATTTAATTAAAATTCTTGAAATATAAATACCTTCTCTATTGTGTATAATGCCTTTCTTTTTTTTCTGAAATAAAATTTCTAAACTGGTTCAAGTGCCCGTTAAAACTTTTATTTAGTTCATGTCCCAAGAACGTGTTTGTTGTCCTGAAGCGGTTTCTGATGCAATAACTCAACTTTAGAGTCAGATAACAAAGTTTTAAGCTATTATCTAGTAAATTTACTTACACCAAGTACAACAAGAACTGTAGCTCAGTAACAGGACACATAAAAATCTTTAAACGTATTCAATTCTGGTGAAAAACAGTGGTTCCAAAACTTGTCTGAATATCGGCCGTATTGATTTTAACATTTTTCACAAAAGATTTTTCAATGTAATGGGAAAATCATGTTTGCTTGCTTCTCTTTTTTGTGTATTTTTACTAGATTTTCATGTTTCATCATCATGTTTTTTGCGATTACAGCGCAATCTGTTACGAATCGAAAAAAAAGTTTCAAACAAAAACTACATACTTGATGGCGTAGAATCCGAATCTGCAATACAAAAATGGGGGTTCCCATTTAAGATTTCAAAGTTGTTCCCGCTCCCACTCTGGGGGGTGAGGTGGGGGATCGAGTTCGGCACCATTCAGTGAGCCCCCTACATTATAACAAATCTTATTTTTTATCTTTTTTTGATTTGATGCAGTGTTTTAGAGATATTCCGTTGTCTCAAGATAAAAAGAAGGAAGGGGTATTATCTGCATTACAGAAATCCAAGGATAATTTATTATGTGGACCAGATGGTATACCTAGCTTTTTAATTCGGGATTGTGCAACTGTTTTTGTTCAACCTCTACATCACATATTTAATTCCATCTTTCAGCAGCATATCTTCCCAAGTGCGTGGAAGATCTCAAGGATTTGTTCCATTTTTAAGAGGGGTGATCGTAATAATATTGAAAATTATAGACCAATATCTGTTTTATGCAATTTTTCTAAAATATTTGAAACTATTTTATATAATAATATCTCCTATTCATTACAAAATATTTCTACTGCGCAACATGGTTTCATTAGCAAACGTTCCACAATTACCAATTTATGTTGCTTTACGTAATACGTGTCTGAGATCTTAGATAGACAAGGGCAAGTGGACGTGATTTATACAGTTTTCCAAAAGGCCTTTGACCAGATTGATCACTCCATTTTGCTTACCAAATTGAAGAAATTGGGAATTGCACCCGGGTTTGTTTGATACTTGTAGATCATAGCTACTTGATAGGAGGCAATATGTTGAGTTCCGTGGAGTTAGATCTAAGGCAATATCTCCTACATCAAGTGTACGGCAGTGGTCCAATCTTGGTCCTTTTCTTTTTGTAATGCTTATAAATGATATTACTGATTCATTGCAATGCGAAGCCTTACTTTATGTAGACGACATGAAACTATTTTATAACATTGAATCATTCAACGACTGCCTTTCTTTGCAGGCAGATTTGGACTCCACAGTTTCATGGTGTGAATCTAATCACCTGAAATTGAACATAGATAAATGTAAGGCTATGACCTACACCCGAAAACAAAATATCATAAATTATGACTACGTTGCGTCCAACACTGTACTACAATGATGTAATATTATAAAAGATCTAGGCATTACCTTTGATAACCAACTTACCTTCGTGGAATACATTAATGGCATTGTGGCAAGTGCACATCAGATATATGGATTTTTATATAGAAACTGCAGGAATTTCACTAATATAAATTGTCTTGTAACATTGTACAACTCCTTAATTAGATCTAAATTAGAATATGGCTCAATTATATGGTACCCGATTTACAATGTACACATATCGAAGTTATACAAAGGAGATTTCTAAAGTACCTGATGTTTGTCTTAGATGGAACATACCTTGAGAGAGGTTACAACTATGATATCATGCTATTGAGATTTAATTTTACTTCGCTTGAGACTCGACGCAACATCTCGTGTATTAAATTATTATATAATATCTTAAATAATATAGTTGATTGTACCTTTTTGTTAGATCATATATATTTCAAAATACCTAGATTAATGGCTCGTCATCGACAAACCTTCTATTATCCTGCTAGTAGAACTAATGTATTATTAAGAGCTCCAATATCTATGATGTGTAGAAATTTTAACTTAATTTGTAATTTCTGTGACATACATTGCAACTCATTTGCCGAAATTAGAAAAGCCTTTCTTGATATGCAGATACGTTGATTATAAGCATTCATAAGTATTATATTTAGCGTAAGAATTTTTGTTCTGTTTAATATCTATTATTATTATTATAAAAAACTCACCCAGTATATTATAAAACTGTTACGATCAATTGTACAAGTATTTGGGACCCGGATACCTTACGCTCTTCTGTATATTTAGTTTAAGGGGAGGTTTACATGTATTTGACTGGAAAAATCGATTTTTGGTTTTTTGCATTTTTTGAAAGCTCCAAATATATAACATACATGGTTAAAACGATTTTGTAATATTCGCATTGTTTAAGCCGCTACGGCTTATTAAAAGAGCGGATGTACTGAACACAAACGGAGCATATTAGATGTAATACTATATTCGATTCGGGGCTACTCGGGTCGAAATATCATACTTATTGTTTGTTAGTGTATGTATAGTTGTCTTTAATGATTAGAAATGCCACTGCAGTCGGGGTCACAAATAAACGACAGAGTAGCTATTTATATTACAATAATATGAAGCAATTAGATCCGAAATAAAACGCACATTTGAAGAAAGGGTTCACCATTTATGGCGGCGGCTGTATATGCCGCATTGTATTGCGATTACTTTTTCTAATTCAGTGTTTGGTGTGACCTTGGAAAAATATATAGATAACCTTTAATTAAGATGTCCAATTTATTTAAAAAAGTGTTCGAGTAAGTTCTCCAGTAAATCTATTTACTATGGTTTTGTCGATAATTTTCAAATTTCGTCGAAGGCCGATTTTGAATTAGTTCAAAAGAAAGCCGTGAAAGAAGAAGAAAGTATTAAAGCAGGAAATGAGCCACTACGTCTATAAAGTATCTGGACACGGCTCATGAAAAAAAATAGGTGCTTCCTCGTTATTTGTAAGAGCTACTTTAATTGGAAAGCACAGAAAGAGAGTTATAGACATATGAGCACTTTGTCGAAACTGCGCCAATTGGAAACTAAAGCAAGGTACTGCGGAATATGATGGCAAAGGTAACCGCACTACGGATCATCAGAGTAGCACAGAAAAAATGGAAGTCGATGCGATGCCTTAAAAGAAATGTTCGCACGATTTCAATTTGTGATTTTTAGCCGTACGAAGATGTTACTGTTCAAGAAAAAAAAGAGAATGCGTTGGAGATGTACAAAAAAGAATGAGTGGACTTTGAAGAAAGAGCGCTGGTAAACTGACTAACAAAGTTATTGATAATTTAACAATAGTGTACTATGGACTGGCAATTAGACAACATCCAGATTCTGCATAAAAAATGAAGGCAGCTATTTGGGCTACATTTCATTATAACTGTTTAACCTACGCGGATCCACGACACATTTATTGTCCAAAAGGTGTAGACAGCCTGTGTAAGTGGCGCGTTGCAGAAGCCAAGATTGAGCTTGCTTCATTCATACATGACCCTCTTTTGCAAAAAAAAAAAAATCAAGATGCTATTAGGCCGATTTATTAAGTTTTTTTCTAGAGTGATTTATTGCAAAGATGCATTGGAAAAAATTGTCAAAACTAAAACGACTCGTTTAGTTCATGTGTATAGAAAGTACCTCCAAAAGATTTACACTGCGACCCATAAACAATTCAACTTGCTACCTACATTGCCGCAAATTTATTCAATGAAGGTAACTTTTCTATATTACAAATAATGAATGCGGTGGGATTTGCAATAGGACTTGATGCCAAAAATTTCGTCAATTCTGATCGTCAGCGCATACAACGAGCAGAGCAGAGTATGTCCAGCGCTGCAAAACTTGCTGTGCTGTCTAAAGGGAAGCAACAAATTTTGCAAATGCAGAAGTATGAAGAAGAAGAAGGATTAATCTATGGCGCTGGAATAGCTGACTAAGTGTATGTTGAACTATTTGTAAAAATTTTTACTGAGAAACTTTGAACGCGTTTTTCTCGAAACATGATTTTTCAAATCTGCGTAAGTTCTGGTTCTTCAAGTGTTCAATATATCAACTTAATTCTTTTGTTTTCTTAATGTAAAGAGTTTTTATTGGAGGTTATACCTATAATATACTAAAAATTGCAATATTCCACATTTTTATATCCACATACACACAAAAAAGAAATAGAAAATAATCAAATCAATGTCCAATTGTTTGCTTTCGACTTATTTGGTTAAATTTCGGTATAACCTCCAACAAATTTAATATATTTCTAACTCTTCTTTTTATTTTCAATTTCAGATCACTTTTGCGTATGCTAGAGTTTACGCAGTTTGACCATGTTTTCTGTGCACATTGCTACCTAGATACAAATAGCGAACGTTATAGTGATCTTGTCATTAAAAAAATATATTTTTTAGTGTTCGAGTTTTAATATATTTATTAAGAAAAAGCCGCATTTCGTATATCTTTTCCTTTGTCTGAAAAAAAAAGCTCTAAGTTTTTGGACTTTTCCGGTATATATATATATATTTACATCCCGCTAACTATTTTGCTTCCTTTCATAACGCGGTCGTAGTGCGTCCCCTGGAAGGAGCGTAGTTAGAAGCATTTTAGTGACGTATATTGAACCGCGGGAAAAAATGGATAACGCCGATCACTTTTTTATTGCTGTAGCTTTAAAATGAAATTATACGATTTTTCATTCTACGCACTTTTTTGCTTCCTTACATTTGCCTATCTATTTTGCGTCCACTGCGTATATTTTCAGACAAATTGCTAACTATTTTGCGTCCGATGTATATTTTTTTGTATAAACTTGTAAGTATAATGCGTCCGCCACGTTGCCACATGTTGGTCGAAATAAACGTATATAGGAAGCAATATCGCATATTTAATATAGGATCAATATAAAACTGTATTTTTGTGTTCTTTCGTGGTGGACGCAAATTAGTCGAAATAAAGTGTATATCGCCAGTCGAGAACACTGTATGAGTTTGGTCGAATTTGATAACTAATTGAATTGAAAATTAGGTTAGCACCGTTTTTAATGCTTGAGAATTATTTTGTATGTGAAAGCTGATAGAAACATAATGTGAGTTGTTAAAAAATAAAGTCTTATTTAGTACTAATTATTATGGTTTTAAAGCACATTTTATGCTTATCTGGGAAAATATAAAATATATTGGTACGAACTAAATACCTCGGAACTGATTTTCCTGCGAACCAAAAGTTTTGAAACAAAATATACTTACTTTCCTGGAAGTATTTGGCAAATGAAAGAACTGCTAAGAAAATATCACCAATTACAAACTTCTTACAAGCATCATTTCAGTACTCAGAGGGTTTTGAAACCAACAAAGGGGTAGTGTGTAAAGAAAAACCTAAAGGTTGATCCTGTGAAAATTACACTAGTTTCCTTCACGAAAAAAAGAAAGCTGGGTGACCTAAAGCCACCAACTCTTCATAATGAAAAGATGCAATTCAGTCAAGAATCCAAATCCTTAGGAGTGGTTCTTGACTCGAAACTAACTTGGAATCAACACTTGACCACATGACAAATAAATGTAATAGCTAATGGCATTAATGATAACCCTTGCTGGGTATCACTGGTGTAATTAACAGCAGAGGGACCGCCTCTTTGGAGACCATTGTGGGCCTCCCCCCGTTGGAGCTTTATGTGAGAGCGGAGGCAATGAATGCGATCCCTAGACTGAAAGCCAACAATCTGTGACATCCCAACTTCAGGTGGAGGCACATTTATACTACGGCACGATGCTCGACGGGTCTTGCTGCAATGCCCACGGATAGCATGGCACCTGAAATTATCTTCACTGAAAAGGTGAAAATCTCCATACCGAACAGAGACCAGGACGTAGTGAGAGCACTGCTAATGATAATTGGTTCACGGACGGATCCAATCCAGCCAGGGCACAGGAGCCGGTATTTGTGGCCCAGTCCTAATCAAAGGATATCCATAAGCCTGAGGAAACATACAACAGTCTTCCAGGCAGGTATTCGCCTTTGCAACCGTGCAGAAATGATTGCAAAAGGGGGCTACATGAGAGGAAAATTAATATAATGACTGACAGCCAGGCTGTCATTAAGGCATTCTCGAACCACATAACTAGGTCAAAACTAGTTCGGGACTGCAAACAATCTCTCAATGCACTGGCACGAGACTACACGGTGTCTCTGATTTGGTGTCGGAACATGAGGATGTAAATGGCAATGTAATAGCCGACGAACTAGCCGATTGAGGCTCTAAGAGACACTTCATGGTTCAGAGCCCGTATGTGAATTACTAAGAATTCCGCAAAAAGGAGATCTGGACCTGTTAGGTAAAGAAAGTACAAAGAAATGGAGTCAACTGAAGGTCAACTATATACCAAAGCCTGATAGGGAATGGGATGTTAGTTTCTCTGATAACCTACTCAGGTGCAGTAAGAAAGAAGTTAAAACCATTACTGGGCGGTAGCTGGACACTGTCTCCTGCAAAACATCTATACAACACAGGCCGGGTAAGCGAACCGTGGTGTAGAAGATGCGAACTACAGGAGGAAACGAGTTTACATGTAATCTGCACATGTGAGGAACTGAAGGTACTCAGGCAGAAATATTTCGGGAGAGATCTATTGGAGCCCTCGAAGGTGCTCAAGTTTCCAGTGGGCAAGATACTGGGCTTATAGAGAACACCAAGCTGCTCGAGTAGAAATAAGAGAATAATAGGGATGGTACAATGAGCACCTAGCTCAAGTGCCCGGACAGTAAGTGCCCACCCTAACTTTAATGAATGAATGAAAACCCTTACAACAATTCGGAAAACATCGAGATTGACATCTTGTAAGCCTTTGTTAACCTATGGATCCCTGATTTGGTGGACAAAGACCACGCAGAGGAAGACGATTATTAAACTCGCAAAGAGACGAAGATTAGCTTGCTTGTGCATCACTGCAGCTGCATAAATCTACTATGGAAACCATGTCAAATCTACTCTCTTTATTTACATTAATGGGGTGGCAAGAATGGAAACTCCTAGGAATGTCAGAATAACATAACACAACCGTATTTTTTAAATGGGCAGTGATACAATTACTCTCAAAATCTCCTTCGACAAACCCTTCAAGATTATCGTGAACGGGGATGGTTGGACAGCAAAACCCAAAATTGGTATGCAAAGTTGATCAGTATCCTATCCGACAATCGAACCGCTCTAAAGCAGTATTCTATTAAGTAACCTCAAAACTAACTTGAACTGCTTGGTAAATCTTGAACTACTGACTAAACACAATAAAGTTACTTTGGTGTGAATACCAGGGCATAAGGACATAGCATGCAACGAACTTGCGAATGCTAACAAGGACTCTTCCATAAAATTCATTGGATCTGACCCAGCTCTCGAGATAACCAATACTGCGATACGTGATGCAGTAACTGAGTGGACCGAAAAGAAACTCCAGCTTACTGGAACAGTATGGAGACAAACACAACAAAGGGATAATGAGGCAATCATCCAGGCATTTAGCAACCGAATACAGCTTAGAACGGTACCGAATCGATGAACATGGTACGGCTGCCTAAGATAGTATCCACATAGAATAAGCGTCTTTAAAGATGGACCTGTATGTAGACTATGCAACAAGGAGAAGAAGGTAGCCCACACGTTGTTTTGAATGCGTTTCATTGGAACGGCAGAGACTACCATTGCGGGAAGCAATCAACTTGAAGGCTAATCTGCCGGAAAAAATACCACACAGGCTGCGAAGCCTAGTTAAGGCAATTAACACCTCTTTATGTAAAGAAACACACTACTCGTACTAAGGAATAATACAATGCAGTGTTAAAGAATAGAAGATGATCTATATTCAGTGTCAAAATCAATCCGATTTTGAAACCAAAACCAGTTTTCAAAACCAAAATCCATTTTTGAAATCAGAAGACAGGTATTTATAACTTATTAACTTCAAAAAAACACACGTTTTTTTACCTTAAGTTGTAAAACCGTTTTTTTTTTTACTGAAAATCGATTAACCGTTTTTGATATCTGGTGATTTTTTCAACACTAATATCTACCGTTCTTAAAATTTATCAGTATACAAAAAAATCTGCTTTAACAAAAATTGCACATTCATATCAAGATATCATAATATTTCATTTGAAATTATTTAGTATATGTGTGTGTGTTGTCCAGTACATTAACATTTGCCATAATAACGATGTTGTATACGCCATAGGTCCAGAAAGATATTATAATAATAATTTTAATGATTAGATAATTAATAAGTATTTTTTATTTTATAAAAATATAAAAGTCGAATCGTTTGGCAATTATGTAGACTTTACATGAAACAGCCACAAAATTCTACCGATCAACTTCTTCAATTAATACAAATGACTACAGAAATAAAAAATTAAAAATCAATAAAATTTTGTATCCGCTGTATTAGGTACATATTCTACATTAACAGTAATCTTTCCCTATTTTGTTTTAACGTGTTAAATTACATTCTTGATATAGAGCCGAACATATATTTTCAAAAATCTCATGCATCTCCATATTTTCTTATGTGAAACTGCATTTCGGCACTATATATCACAACAACTTTTAAAAGCAGTGCAAATGGAACATTATGTTATAGACCCAGCATAACGTACGGGCAGTAGTATGTGACCAAAATTGTAGTAAACGGAGGCGGTCAAAATGCAAGTGTCGTACAAAGGCTAGCGTCTTTAAGTGGACGGGTGCAATGAGATCGATCCCACCACTGTAATGGAAGTCATTCTAAATCTGCCACCGCTATATATTACATACAAGGAAATTAGTATATAGCATACTCAAGCAACAATAAGTAAATTGCACAGCGTTGACTACAAAAAAACTATTGAATAAACTTAAGGGGGCACTCTTTGTGGGATGCCATGCGATGCCATGTTTTCAAAATATCAGATTATAATACCAGATAAGAGGGACCGAAAGGGCACCCGGTGAGAGCGGACTCGAAACGGTATACAGACACCTCTGGAACAGGCTACGCATAGGACTGGAATATATGTAAAGAAGCCTAGAGAGGCTGTTACGGTAAGCTTCAGCAGAGATACAACGTTTTTAGGCTGAGGTTGCTGCAATTCATCATTTGTGTCAGAGAAATCGAACCACCCTACACTTAAGGCGTTCGTTACGTAAGTGCGAGTCTAAGTAATTTGGACTGTGTAAGCGCCCTAAATCAGGGGGTACCCATCTGCATCAGCATAGGTCCCAACCACTGAAAATGAGGAAAATAAGAGAGCGGATGATCTTTCCAGGCAAGACTTGTTAGGTCCTTCGTCAGAGTTGTCTCCTTCTTTTGGCATTAACCAAATCGCAAATTTATTTATTTATAACCAGCATGATAAACCTACAGGGTCTCATATACCCCGTCGTTCTATTTCAAACTTCAAAGTCGTTATAAGTAATGCATTTCATCTGCAGCAGTGCCATGTCCTTATCGTCGATCAAGCATGAAAATGTTTAGTGGGCAGATTGCGTTGGCAGTATGCTTCGTAACAGCGATAACATTTGAGAAGATGAGAAGTACTTTCTTGATGTGTCAAAGTAATTGTAACGGCAGGTACAGCACTTGTCAATATGACGTTTATAAGTATGTGCAACTGTGCGACACAGAATATACATAAACAGCATATTAAAAATTAACAATTGAGATATGTATAAAACAATAACAAATGTCGTCTCAACTAAAACTACAGACTTAAAGCTAGAACTAGACGCATGATGAGTCCAGAGAATAGTGGCAAAGTGGCCGGACAGAGACAGGCAAAAAATTTCTAAAGGAACAAAGGCGTGAATTTGCTAGAGACCTACTGAGTAAAGACAGGAATATGTCAAGATGTCAAAATGGTAGTAGGTCTGCTGACTGGTAATTGCAAACTAAACAGGCATATGTACAACATTGGCCTGGCAGATGATGCTATTTGCAGATTTTGTCAGGAGGAGGAAAAAACACTAGTTCATGTACTGTGGTAATGCGACGACCTGGCGAGGACAGGTTTCTAGTCATAGCGTGGAGAACCCCACAGCTAACAAATACACAAAAGAGGCGCTCTCAAGGATAGTAACCTAATTAAATTAGAGTGTGTCTTCTAGGGAAAAAAGGTGACCACATAGATCTGAAAAGATTGCAGTGAAACCTATCCATCCACCATCTTAACCCTAACCCAACTTAATCTATGTGTCGGTTGAGGTCGATGAAAGAAAACACTAATAACTGTTTAATTGATATATCGACAAATGTTTGCTATTTACATTGTCGATATATCAATTAAACAGGTAAAAAGTGTGTGTGCTTTAATGAAGAAGCATCCTCAGACTTTAGTACCATCCTAGAAATCAGATACTTAAGCTGAATGCAAGTTTTTGAATATTTGAACTGAAAATCTATTTTAAATGTCGATTTCCCCACTTATTGGATAAGCAAGACTATGACATGTTTTATTTTGTGGAGGCGCCAGGTGCCATACTTCAATCTTTGCAGTTCTTCCGTGCTATTACTTATGAATACTATACTTAATCAATTGAGAAAATTGTAAAGAAAGAATAGTCGATTTCACTTCCCGTGTGGCAAATCTTTCTCAGATTAAAGTTGTTTTTTTGATTCTAATTGATTTATTAGGTGTTCTATACATAGTCGACACTTTAGTACAATAGTGAAATCTATCATATGATATCATTTTCTAGAATTTGTTTACTATAACTGAAAGATAGTTGTTGTGGCCAAACTGGATTTTGTAATTGTTTTGGAGATATCCTTGGCTTATTGAACTAAAATAAATTAATGGGGAGAAACCTAACTGAAAAATTATGTAGAGGTATCAAAAAAAAAAAAGAAATGCTGAAAGAGAAAACGGTAGTATAAATTAAATAATTTTAATTTCTTGTAAATATTACATTTTGTAAAAGAAACATCTATAAAAAAATCAAAATCACGGGCACCTCTTACTAAACCGATACTTTTCAAATGCTTCACAATGTATTCATTAGTCAAAGGGAAAAGAAACACTTCTAACATTTTTTTTTTAAATTGTGTTATACATATGCCTACTGATTTACAATCACTAACCTCATCGATTCTTCTATATGTGTGCGACGTTGCCAAGTAGAAGGAAGCAAAATAATGGCGTATGTAATAAAAATATACGCATAAGTATATTATTTTCGCTCTATTGCATTTCTGTGAACTAAATTATACGTGAATTTTACATATGACGCACTATTTTGCTTCCACCTAATTTTCCATCTTAGGTACTAAACGGGTTGGAATAAAAATATGAAAAAAAACCGGCAATGGTGGTGGCATGACCAACGGGCACGCACGACAATTTTTTTTTCTTAGCGGTTTACTCGATAATAAGGCCGAAACTATTTTGCGTCCGGTATACGACGCAAAATAGTCCGAGGACGCAAAATGTAATGTAAAATGGCAATGCATGGACGCAAAATAGTGCGTGGATAAATAATATATATAATATATAAAATATATATATTATATAATATATATAGATATATGTAAACCATCCTCCCTTAAACGATAAAATCAAGATCAACAATAGCCAAACAAATATACTTGTTTGTCTGAACGTACTGCTAAGATATTTTGTGTTATTTTAGTAAAACATATTGTCTATACCTTGATACACATTTTTTATTACTATGCTAGGCCAATTGAATTCAGTTTCTTCTTACTAAAGATTGGCCAGTTATATTACCTTTTTTGTAGCGTTTTGATTAAATCGGTTATGTCGCTTATGGTATTAGTGTCGTATCACTCCGGTGTGAACTCTGCCTTAAAATAACGGTGGAACAAAATTTAAGTTATTCTGAATTGTTATTTTTATATCGGGAGATTATAACCTGCATTACATTTTCCTGTGTATTTTAGCGGAAAAGTGCCTTCTTAAACCAACGATTTATCTTCACCGCGGCTATGACATGGTCGAGAACACGACAAGCCACGCCAATACGGATTTTGCGGTAGCTTTTTAACACTGTCTTGAAACTCGTTCTTCCACTCAAAGATACTCGAAGATAGTGTTTATAAATATACACAGCATCATCTAGGAGGCGCTCCTGCGATGTGTATCCTACTTAATACAGTCGATTACGTTTCAAGTGACGAACCATTAAAGCATATAACGGGCCTCGGTAGAGCGTGAAAGCTACTCCAGCTACTCTAGCCACTCTAGAGCTATGTGCAGTCGACGTTTCTCGTTAATTGCGCTCGGATCCCCCAGTCGAGATCTTAATACGTTAATAACTCGTCTCGGAGAGGATGGAGGGAGGGCCGTTGACGGTTGAGTTATGGGCGAAAATTTATCGGGGTGATGAATTATTATTTATGACCTAGAAACGGCGAATACATCCGTCTTGATGTATGTGTACGCGACAAAACGGGTTTCTGTTGGATATAAGGAGAAAACAATGAAACTGGGCGAATATATGAGAATTATAATTTATTGGGAATTTACATATTGGCTTTACTATAGTGAATGTGCACGAAAAGAAAACTAACACATTTGAAATGTCTCATTGCTAAAAGAAAAAAATGTTTTAAACTGTTTTAAACGTAAGTTCTATATACAGCCTTATTGCTAGAAAAAAAAGTAATATCATACGTAATTACTAAAGACGTCCAAATTTTAAGTATGACGCACACACTACTAGAAGTAGCAAAAAAACCTACACAATAAGAAATAGCGCCAGTGTTAATGTTCTTAGTGTTAGGGTGTAACTCAAATAGAGTTAAAATTGTAGTGTATTTATACACTTTGATTTAACACTAAAAAAAGTAGTCTACATAATTACACTAAAAAAAATTAGTGTGAAATAATTACACTAACAGGCTACTTAGTGCAATTCAACACTGGCAGAGTAAAGTATATACTCTATCAGTGTAACAATAGTCAATTCTTTGGAGTGCATATTGTATTTCGCGCGCTGTAATAACACATGATCAGTTACGATGCGTTCTGATTGGCCCGAATAGTTGTAACGGTTTAGTGTTCAGTGCTTCAGTGGACAGAACCTACATATGTAGGTACATCAGCCGCCAATACGGTATTCTAGTTAGGTTATGTATTACATACGTGCTGCAGTAAAATAAAAGGTAAGTGATTGTCTATATATTATAAACAATACATTTATTTAGAATTGTATTATAGGAGGATACCATCAGAAAGGGGGAAAGTAAATAAGTCGAGATTCTTATCAATTTTCTGATTAATAAAGTGCGCAGTGTTGAGTTACTGCATCGTCAGTAGAAGAACACCTGATAGGAAGATGATAAATGTTCAACATGTTTCAAAAACTACTTTTCGTGTTTTGTCGATTCGTTTAATTTTAATATTTGAGTTTATTTTTATACTATATAAGTACTGTATATGTATAGAATTATTTTATGTCGGAGTAATTACGTTTTATCTCAACTAACACGGTCGTTGCTTTATTTATTAGTGAATCAGGAACTTAATTTACTTTCCTTCCGTTACAGTAGAATTGATAAAACATTTAATAGAGAAAATTACCTCTTTCTAGAGTTAACAATCACTATTGATGTTGTTTAATGCACACTAGTAGTGGCCTTACGATCTACACTAAAAAATTAGATAACACTAAGAAGTATACATTCGCACTAGTAGTGATATACTATATTTACACTAAGGCATATTAAATATCCTCTGACTACTAGCGCTACTCTTAGTGTTAAAAAAATTACACTATGTAGATAGCAGGCAATCCTATACAATTAATATAGTTATCAAACAGATGTATAATGGAAAAAGCAGCTGCACAACGTTAAGAAACAGGTCACGGGAAAAACAGCTAAGGATTGGTGGCATAATGATTCCTTTTTTTACATGAATGATGAATTCTAAACTTTCGCTGCATATTTTCATCTTCATCAGAGAAACAAGTTCTACATTTCCACTATAAAGATAATAAATTAGATAAGATTATTGTAGTAACTTACATAGGACTAATGAAAACGACGAACAATTAAAGAGTGTAAAAGGCATTGTTTTACAGTTACTTAAAGCCCACAATAACAGTCTAAGAACCACGTACGATGATATTGGTTAACAGGGCAAACTGTTAAACAGTAAGATCCTAAAGTATTCTGCAATGTTACAAACTTGTTTAAACTGCTGATCTAATTAATTACAAACTAGAAGCATACAAGAATTTTAAGCTTAAATAATACAAAAACACATTTTGATCAAATCGAAGAACATTTTATAGGCTTTCATTAATAATGTTCTTGATAGTTTCTGCATTAATCTAATGCGTACTCTTGGAAGCTATTACATGAGGCACAGAAGACGTATTTGAATTCAAGATAACTATCACATTTATTACACAGCGACCTACTATATAGACGGTTTCATCAGCACTAATCCACACACACTGAGAGAGAAATATCCTTTTCATTTAAAAGGAATTGCATTAAACCAACGGTTTTTGCGTTTTCTATATGACCAACATAATTTGGTGTTTCCTTGAAAAGTAATCACAACAAAATGCCGTGATCATTTTTAATCGAAATGAAAATGAATTATCTTCAAACCCATGCACTAAAGAGGGATTTGCCGTTAGAATGTTGTAAATCCTAGTAGTATTGTGGAAGTTGGTTGCAATGACCATCCTACTAACGCACTCTAGTGTGCCGTTAAAGAAATCATCCTTTCAATGGCGATGACTTCAACCAAATGTTCTTCTGGCAAATATACCAGATTAGTATGTTACGATTTTAGTTTCCAGCCTATTTTGTGCGAAATATTATCTGTTACTGGAATGAAATAGGAGATGCGCCATCTATGCGACAATTTTTCTACTACACATAAGTATATCTTAGAATATCTAGAAAACTGCTATACGAAAATAGAATGCGACATTAATTTTTACTTCCATGTAAATATTTAGTTAAATTAATAAATACTGCGCCAGCTTCAAATAAATCTACTAACCAAATTATTTGTTTGATTGAATACAAGAATATTTTTAATATTCCTAAATCAAGTAATAAATTAGTAACTGCAACCAAATGCACGAAAAATGGTTGAAAACAACAAGATCATTTTTCCCGTGTATAACAGTTTTCAAACCTTCAAACACTATACAGGGTATTCCACGTAACTGGTTCATTAAAAGTTTATGATGTTCTATTATTTACTTATATTTGAGATTTTGGCACCAGTATTTGTTCGATTGGAACTATAAATGCAAAATACCTTAACCAAAATATCACTTCCGGTTGACCGGAAATGGATGTCAACTTTCTTATTTTAAATAGAATGATATAATTTTTTATTCATTTTTGGATTCCACAACTATAAATACGTTAGTTTTCATTAGCTATTCCTATAGCTACATGTTGGCCGTTTTGAGTTATTTAAGTTTTCTTTTTTTTTTTAGTCATAATCATTGCATCATTGAGAAATTAATATCTCGGTTAATACTACAAGTAGAGACTCCCAAATTTGCTATGTTATGAATGTAGATATAACTCTAAGAAACGGTAAGCACACTTTACATTCTAACATACAGGGTGTTCAAAACTGAGGAACAAAGTGACATATTTTCAAATGCAGAAAACTCCTTTTTTTAATAAAACACCCTGTATTTTATTTCGGAATTAGGAAGTAAATATCATCTCCTATCACTTTATATCAGCACTCCCTATACCTATCTTTAATAGATTTTGAGATATGAACGACTTTTTGTTAAACAGACTAGTAGTCCTGATGATTAATTTTTGTAACCTAAGATATACTTACTATATTTACGCATTTAGTATTTGTATGTACACCTGAAGATGTTAGCTTAGCTAACGAAATGTACATTGTGTTTTGAAGATTAAAGAATTTGTGAGACTGAAGCTTATTGGTATTTCCTGTTAGTTAATTAAATCAAAGTTGCATTAATTTTATCAATATTAAAAATATGTTTACAGTTTAGCTCCTGTATTAATTTTTTTCCTGGTATCAATTTTAAATAAAAAGGAGAATGATTTTATAATGCATATTTTCCATATCCAAATGCATATTTTGCCTATTTAAATGCATATTTTACATTCTTAGAAGTATATCCTGCGTGCATACACTGTTGAAAATTTTAACACTTTTTTGACTAATTTAATAGTCAGGAGAGGTCCACACTCTTTTCGTGTTATTTTGTCGAGAACTATAGAAGTTTAAATTTGACGAGCAAAGATAGTCAAGTATTGGTCTATTGCTAAGGGGTTATTTGTCCAACTGACACGTGGAATTATAAAATACTTCTAGTCACATTTTATTTGATCTAGACTAGACAAATTTACTAGCTGTTTATATAAATGAATGCGATCTATTGGGTGTTTTAACACCATTTTCTAAACACAACGTCTTTTTAATCTGCCAATTCCTATTTCTTAGTGCTATAATATTCTCTCTTTAAGACGTTGTCTCAATTATAAATATGCAAACCACTCATTTACAAAGTTTTGGTTCAACTAAACTTACCATTTTAAAATGATTTTGGAGAACCATTATAAAATTAAGTGAATGTTTATGGCTATTTGATTTCATGTTTAACTAATTGCGTAAATAGATGTTCCCAATACATCTTTAAGATGTTGAAATTTTTTATGCCCACTGGAATTAACGTTTAATAACACGAGGTTACACTTTGCAAGTCAGTCACATTTGTTTGGATATGTTAATACGGAGAATCAAACACGAAAACAGATACACGTGCAATGCAGGTGGTGCGTATAATGCAATACTGTATTAGAATAGGTGGGGTTTCTATATTTCTATCCGAGGGAAAATTCTGATTGGTTGACGCTTTCTGAATGTCTAGAAAAATAGTCAATCCTCATATCTAAACAAAGAATTCACACGACATTCTAGTCATTTCTGTTCTATTAAATACGCGTAGTCAACTCGTCTGGCAAAGTTTGGAAAAATCAACACTAAAATATTTGACTAACGCAAAATTAACGCCAACACCGTAATATTTTCAACAGTGTATTTTGATATTTTTAGTGCATATAAATCCGGCCTTTAATCATTACAGACTCTCTCCCATCTTGAAAATTCCTCAAACGCCTTTACAAACAACGCAATACCTTACCAACTTTCAAATTCCCCACGGATTCCCTTCATTCCCAACCTCGATCTAGATCTATGTACTACAATTTTAACAAATCACTTCCAAGAACTCGATCAACCATCGAAAATTCCACCCTGTTTCGAATCAATGACGGTTTCCTTCATTCAATTGTTTATACGCTTACCATTCCCCAGAAAACGTACCCATAACCTGGGTCGACGATCCAATCCTTTCTCTTAATGAAGGCTGACTAGAATAGAAACGTTTAATAAGACAGAACCGATAACGGCGCCTCCATCATTCCGATACGAACGCTATTTCCCCACAAAATCGTTACAGAAACGAACGCTAGAGTGTTTCTGGGGAAAGGGCAATGTGGGAGAAATGAGGGGATGAGGGGCAACTATTTATTCGACCTCTCAGCCGAGACGGCACGCAAGTGTTGCTCATTTCTGCGGGCGGGAAGGTTCCCACTTCCCCGCCTCCGCCAAACAATCGCTTTGTAGCCTGGGGGTGGCGTACAAGGGTGGAATAATTTAAATTTAAATAGGAAAATAATTGCGGATTGCTCTAGCGCAAAGAGCGATAATTGGAGAATAGGCGATGTTTGCTTTCGAAAACGGCCCTGGGAGCGCGACTCCAGTTAATGGGATTCACAGGCGCGGCTAGAAAACGTCGAAGCTGCTGTGTGTTATTCTGTAATTCCCGCTAGGTGGTGCTAGGTCATTGCGAGGATAATAAATTGTATCTAGCTGATCGCAGTTTACCGGTCGTAATTTTAATTGGAGCGCAGTCTTCGTTTAATTTGAGTAATGTAATCGAAAATCGCTGGGCTAATTTCGGGCGTATGTGGTCTAATTGTGTTTTGTTTTCGGTTGCTTTAAAAATAATAATACAGGGTGTCTCACCGAACTGGGACATTAGATTTTCTTGAACTTAGTAGGAATTTGATTTTGAATCTTGTAATGTAGTCATGGCCCACTGTGGTCTATTTAAGGAAAATATTTTCAACTTTATAGCACTTTCGGTATACACTTTATTTATGAAAACTAAATTATTACAAATCATCCTAACCCGTGTTCCACCTGAAAAGGTACTAAACGAGGCTACTATTCTAAGGTACTATATGGGTTCCATAACAATTGAAATGACTCCTACTCTAACTAAATAACTTCCTATGATTTTTAATAACAAAAATAATAATACAGTAGCTCGCGACCATACGAATATTACTTTTGAAAATGATAAAAAAATGTAAAATGTGATTAGTTCACATAATCGCGAGTCTACTGTAAATCAGTCAGCTATCAGTTATTATTAAATGCGCCCATGGAACGACTTTCGTTATCTCCCAGCATTCGCTAAGGACACTGATTATATATAAAATATACTTATATAAAATCAATGGCCACGGAGTAAGGGAAAACCATGGCAAAAACCTTACTCTGGGAGGACTTTCGGTATACAGGGTGTCGATATCAACTTTCTTATTTTAAATGGAATGGTACCATTTTTATAGGTACAATGAATGTATCGAGTCATATTGCGATTATGTTACATCAGTGGTTCCCTATCCCTGTTGAACTCAACCGTTTTGAGGATATTTGCAGTTGTGCTGATGTATAACTAAACAGCTTCTTGCGGTTTCGCCGTTGTGTCAAAACTTTCGCTCGACGTTTCGCTGTTCATACTGACTTCTTCAGGATAACTGAACTGAGTTCAGCGAAACGTCGAGCGAAAGTTTTGACACACGGCGAAACCCGCAAGAAGCTGTTAGTTATAGTTACACCGGCCGTGAAAGCCTACGCAGTGTTAATTTGGTTGATTTTTTGACAATTGCACTGTTTCAAGTGAAATTAAATAGCTGATGAGGTATCAGATATTTAGTGGTTGTACTAATGTCGATGTAAGTACAAAGACGTAGGTAGAAAGGCAATAATGACCAAATCACATCAAAAACGCATCTCCAATGTGGATACCTTTAAACAAACAAAACTTTTTTTATTTCAAACACGGAACATAGTATTTTTTATTACAGCATTGAATGCAGCGTAAAATTGTACATCGATTGACATGAGGGTTTGGTATACCTATTTTTGATGGTTTTTGAGATATAGATTAGCATTTATTGCCTAAAATATGACTAATTTCCAAGTTTCCAGTAAATAAAATATTTTTTCCTAGAAACACTACTTCACTGCTTCAAATAAACAAAGTCCGTTGATTTAACAAAATGGCGTGATTATTTTTGATTGAAATTGACAAAGAATCGGACATTTCAAAAAATCCTCAGCTCCATATCTACACTGTTGAAAGTTTAACACTTTTTTGACTAATTTAATAGTCAGGAGAGGTCCACACTGTTTTCGTGTTATTTTGTCGAGAACTATAGAAGTTTAAATTTGACGAACAAAGATAGTCAAGTATTATCTATTGCTAAGGGGTTATTTTGTCCAACTAACACTACTGTTAGTCTAGTCACATTTTATTTGATCTAGACTAGACAAATTTACTAGCTGTTTAACTAAATGAATTCGATCTATTGGATGATTTAACACCGTTTTCTAAACACAACGTCTAACAACAACTCCTATTTCTTAGTGCTATAATATTCTCTCTTTAAGACATTTTCTCAATTATAAATATACAGAACCACTCATTCAAAAGTTTTGGTTTCAACTAAACGTACTAATTTTAAAATGATTTTTTAGAACCATTATAAATTAAGTGAATGTTTATGCTATTTGATTCAAATCTGAACTAATTACGTCAATAGTTGTTCCCAATACATCTTTAAGATGTTGAAATTTTTTATGCCCACTGGAATTAACGTTTAATAACACAAGGTTACACTTTGCAGGTCAGTCACATTTGGTGGTTTGTTTGGATATGTTAATACGCAGAAACAAACTCGAAAACAGATACACGTGCAATGCAGGTGGTGCGTATAATGCAATAGTGTATTAGATTAGGTGGGGTTTCTATATTTCTATCCGAGGGAAGAATTCTGATTGGTTGATGCTTCTGAATGTCTAGCGAAAATAGTAAATCCTCATATCTGAACAAAGAATTCACACCGAATTCTAGTAATTTCTGTTCTACTAAACACATGTAGTCAATTCGTCTGGCAAAGTTTGTAAAAATCAACACTAAAATATTTGAGTAGCGCAAAATTAACGCCAACACCGTAATATTTTTAACAGTGTATTATATAGTAGTGGCGATGAATCTCGTCAATAAAACAAAATAATTATGGTGTCCCACATAGTTCAGTCCTAGGAGCCACCCTTTCCATTTTATATGTAAACGATTATGACTAGCTAAATCCCAGGCTAGTTTATTTCGGCATAAAAAAGCCTGCTAGAATTTGAGTAACGCAATGAGATCACAAATTAACAATTCAAATTTATCCTTTGTCAATAAAGTTAAAAGCCTTGGTGTTATATTGGATAATTCCTTTCGTTTTCATGACCAGATTTCTACTTATATTAAAAAGGGTTACATAAATTTAAAAAAGTTATATCCTCATAGACCAGTACTTAGTCAGTCTACCAAGAAGAATTTGTGTGATATTTTTGTACTATCACACTTTATTTATTGTTCCGCTGTCTATCATGGTGCTTTGGACAATTTTACTACCTGTCGGATTCAAAAGATTCAGCATGCATGTTTGCGATGTATTTTCAACCTAAAGAAATTTGATCACATTTCTCATAAGCTACGTGAAGTAGGATGGTTATTTTAGAGTGGTTATAAGAGATTTTATTAATTCAGTACAATTATTTCGGGAACATGTGGGCTGTCATTATCATTCGGTCTTCGGTTAATAATGGGAGCCCACGTGTACCCTAATCAATTGTTCCGAATTAATAAAATCTTGTGTAGCATGGAGTAATCGGATATTTTATATGTCTAAACTTAAGGAAGTTCATCACAACTAGCACCAAGTATACTTATTCCGTGCACAAACAATTTTGGGATTGCATTATTTCCTCTATTAACTTAATTGAAATAATATATTTCTAACAATCGCATTAGTAATCGCGTGTCATTTCTGCATGCCCTTCAAACTTATCACGTATTGTTCATAACTTCGCTGTTGATTTGCTGTTACGTTCTACAGAACACAACGTACTACTGCAGATGTGATTTCTATTATTTTTTAGAATGATGCGTTATCTTTTTTGCATTGTTGGTTTCCATACCTGAGATATTTATCATTGGAGGTTTTCCAATTATTAGCAAATTTTATGTAATTGTAATTATAAAATATTAATAAGCCATAATTATTATGCGACAGCAAATTACCTGTTAATATTTTTACCTGCTTATTAAATATATCGAAAATAAATCAAATTAAAAAAAGAAAACTAAGAAACTATTATTCTGAAAGAACATTTATATTGGACATCTTCGAAGACTTTTAATAGTTTGTACTTGATTTGTGTTATCTGTCTGTATCGCTCAATACCTAGCTTAATACAAGAAACCAAGAGGCTGCATTGTTTTCGGAGACTCCATGTCAGACGGCTCCCCTACAAAGAAAATACCTGGCCTAGTGTAGTGAACAATATTTGAAATGTTATAGGTGTATTTAGGATATCTGCTTTAATTTCCCTTTGTATTTTATTTTTTTCAGGTTTTTATTCATTGCAAATAAGTGTAGGTATCTAATCATTGTTACATTCTTCATGAATGTAGAATAAGTCTAAAATGTTATTTGTATATGTAACTTTCAATGTTTTTCGTATTTCTTTCGATTTACAATATTTTACTTGTTAGAAGAAAATGTGTGGAGTTGACAGCATTAGGACTTACTATAAAAGATATGACTAGTTAATAAATACTACATAGGTTTATCACTGGGCAATTTGGTAAATTACCAACAATGGATATCACTTGTTTGTTAACACATCTCATGACCTACTAATATCTAATAATTAATGTACGTTCTCTATGACGAAAAGACATTACTATTAGTAAGAAACTTGTGAATGTTAGATATCTGAAACATAAATATTTAGATAGGTTAAGCAAATAATGTACAGAGTGTTTTGTAGGAAAAAACTCATTTTATTTGTTTGAAACTTGGAATTTAGGCATATTTTTAGCATTTTTTTTTGCAAGAAATGCTAAGACTTCAAAAACTATTAAGAATAGGTATACCAAACCCTAATATCAATCGATGTAGAATTTTCCGCTGCAT
Source organism: Protaetia brevitarsis (assembly GCA_004143645.1). Lineage (NCBI taxonomy): Eukaryota > Metazoa > Arthropoda > Insecta > Coleoptera > Scarabaeidae > Protaetia > Protaetia brevitarsis. The sequence goes on from RXPK01000305.1 coordinate 2,470,745, forward strand.
TCAATGCTGTAGTAAAAAATACCATGTTCCATTTGAAAGAAAACAGTGTTGTTAGCTTAAAGGTATCCACATTGGGAACGCGTTTTTGAACACCCTGTATGTGATTCAGTGTTTATTGCTATAACACATTATAGCTAGGTCCTTGTACTTACATCGACTTTAGTAGAAAATATCTGCTATCTCATGAAATATTTGATTTTATTTGAAAGAGTGCAAATGTCAAAAAAATTAACGAAAATAAAAATATCTTAAAAACGATCGAGTTTATGGATAGGGAACCTTCATATAAACTAGTTGCAAATGACTCACGAAATTCATTAGATCGATAAAAATTATACCATTCCATTTAAAATAAGAAAGTTGATATGAACAACCTGTATACCGAAAGTGCTATTAAGTTGAAAATGTTTTCCTTAAATAGATCACAATAGGCCATGTTTACACTGAAAATTTCAAAATCAAATTTCTGCTAGAAGTTAAAAAAAATGTCCCAGTTCGGTGGGACACCCTGTATATACTCACAAGGGAACACGGGCAGGTGTCAAATTCCGATTTCCATGAAACTTTACGGACTGAAAGAGTACCATGGTAGAAGCACTACCCATTTTTTTTTCTGTGGGAACGACCGATTTAGGGGTACAGCTCTGATTCTTATGAACCATGACGTAGACCTCCATCAGAGAAATAGAATGATAAAAAGTGCATACAAATACTCGTCAACAGAATAAACACAATATTCTAACAGTAGCAGTTCTTCTGAACAGCTGTTTATTTATTTGTGGTTTAAACTCAGAAGAGAGAGAATAAATAGTCGAATAGCCTTGAAAGACGGTACTCTTTTAATAATATTTACACTACATTAAAGCTCGATATACAATGCGTGCCATATTCCAATTACTGAAAGCAATTGCAAAATAACCGGTCTAAATTAAAAAGAATCTATCATCTATCTACTCATGGGCTTGGCAAAAGCGTTCGATTATGTTCATAATAAATGACGGGGAAAAAAATGAGGTTATGAGTTTTCGGAGAGTCGCATTTGTCAGAAAGATATCAAAGCGTGATGGCAGTTAAAGAACATGGGACAGAAATTAGATCCAAATGTATGAAAATAGCAAGAGGAGTCCCACAAGGATCGACCGTAGGTCCACTCCTATTTCTGTTTTATGTGAACTAGCCCACTAACGCTGCGCCACAGGAAACGCAATCATAATATATGCACACGATAATCAGCACACATACGACGTAAAACAGGATCGGATTTAGTCGCTATTGGAGAAGATATGATAAAGCTATGCTTACGAAGGTTGGTTTAACGAAAACAACCTAAACTTGAATATCAAAACAACAAACACCTTTTTTTAATTCAACAGTAAGGATGACGTGAATATTTTTTTTTTGTACGAGAGAGGGGAAAAATCTTCAAAAGACTTCCGGCGGCCCGTATCGCCGGGGTGTGTCGGATTCCTACTGACTAAAGAACCCCTCTCTTTGAGGCACTGTGGACCCCTCCCCCCCTTCGGCACCACGTTAATACTACTTTAGGGGGGAATAGCTCATTTAGTTGGTCAGTCGGGCTCCCTCATTATTCACTGGGTCGCCTGCGCCTGCTGTCCTTCTCTCTGAGGATCTCACGTGCCATCCTGTCGACTGCGTTTCAGTTGTTCTCATTGCTGATCATCTGCGATACTATGCGTTAATTGTTCCGACCATTTCTCTCGCTCTGGCTATTTGTAAATTCCATTTTGGGCATTCAAAGAAGGTATGCTCAGGTGTGTCTATGCATCCGCAGTATAGGCAAGCATCCGACTGTTCCAGTCCAAAACGTTTCAGGTATTGCTAGAAACATCCATGTCCCGTAAGGAATTGCGTCAGAAAAAAATTTACTTCCCCATGGGCTCTTGTGCACCAAAGTTTCAGGTTCTTTATAAGCCTTCGGGTCCACAACTCGGTGTCATCTTCAGTTTCCCATCTTGCCTGCCACTGCTCATAATCTCCTCACGTGCCTTATCCTTATCAGACCTCGTTTGACCTTCCACTGCCGCCCGGTACTCCACAAGTAGGTCTATTGGTGGCATTCTTGCAACAACCAGCGCGTTTCCCCAGATGGAGGCGCCATATAACGTTATTGACTCTATCACCGAGCTCAGAATTCTTCTACTGTTCTCCCTCGGGCCTCCCACATTGGGCATCAGACGATATAGATTTACCAGTACCTTCCCCACTGTTTTCCGGACATGCTCCCTCATTAGCATATTTCTGTCAAAGTAGACCCCCAAGTATTTGATGCTTTCTTGGCTACGGATTATGGCATCGCCCACTCTTATCCTTACTTCCTCCATCTTCCTGCCGGCTACCAGTAGCACTACCTCGGTTTTATGTGGGGCAAGCTTCAGTTGTTTTGATTCGAGCCACTTTATTACGCCGCTTATAGTCTCGTTTGCTGTATCTTCTAGGTCTTTCACCTTTCTAGCGGTAATTGTTATGCCCAGGTCGTCCGCATAGCCAATTATCGTCGCTCCTAGGGGCAGGGGTATTCTGAAGACACCGTCATAATGTAGGTTCCAGAGCGTTGGTCCGCTAGTCCACCTCTATCATCTACCTCCTTCTTCAAGCGCGTTACTAGGAGCTGCTATCACTCGTGAATATTACAATTAGAGGTATTCAACTTATCTGCTCTACTGAGGCTATGAAAAAAATACTGTATCCACCCCACAACATTCACAATGTGAATCATTAACTCTCCCAAATCTACATAAAAATGATTTTAAACTATCGTGACCGTTAGTAAATCTATCTATAATACGACAAATTAGCCCTTATTTCCCTAAATCGCGTAACGTCAGCAATAAATTTGCAAGTTCACCTCCCATTTAAAGTAATATTCCACCTACTTCGCCAATCACTATCACATTTATCCCTAAACGCTTTTTTAACTACGCCAGCCGAAATTAATTCATAGCTAACTATCGCGCTATTCCCCCTAGGCACCACCTGTTCGCTAATCGATACGCCCTCTCATTACCAATTGTACCTACGTGAGCCTTTGTCCAGAAAAGTTTTACACCACCCTTACCTAACTGTATCTACCCCACCACATTCACAATGCGAATCATTAACCCTCCCAGTTCTACATAACTATGATTTAAAATTACCGTGACCTGTTATTAATTCTACCGCCTGATACAATAATTAACTCTCATTTCCCCTAAATACCGATAATTCCTAGTCCACCTGCCATTTAAGGTATTATCCCACCTACTCTGCCAATCATTATCAAGTTTATCCCTAAACGCTTTTTTAACTACACTAGCCGAAATTAGCCCCAAGCTATCTCCCTAGACATCTCCTCTTTCGCTAATTGATACGCCCTCTCATTACCGATTGTACCTACAAGAGCCCTAGTCCAAAAAATCTATATATCCCCCTCGCGCAACATATCCCAAGTATCTGATAACAAATCAGTCGGATTTTTTTTTAATTCCCGAACGCCTCTAATACAGATAAGCTATCAGTTATAATTCGCACGTCCCACATAAATCCCACTCGCGGCTAATATAACATACAGCCTGATTTATTGCAACTAACTCTACCTGAAAATGATTGCAATGCTCCCCTAATTTAAACTTTTGGTTATGTATTTTCATATCCCTATTATAAACAACAAAGCCGCCCGTCTTAAGAAATTGGAAAAGAAAGCACGCTTAATTAGGAATGTGAGCAACTTTCTTAATATTCATCAGTATTTTGCACAGTGTGAAGCCCAACTTTTAGGTGTTTCCCACTATATGATAAATCAAAAAAACGTATTTTTTTTGTTGGTTAATATTTTTATTTCATTTCTTTATCCCTTGGATTCAAAGATAATCCGATTTAAACAATGTATTTTCATTTTCTAATTTTATCTGTAGCTCGAGGTCTCTCGATACGTGCCAGAAATAGAAATCACCGTATCATGGCTGCTCGGAAACGTTGTAACGCGACACAACCGGCTTATAAACGAGCTCCTATCACACCCACGTAGCATTCGCTCTGACAGGCGACTGTAAAACGCTTGAGTAGCAAATACCAGGAATAGCTCCTTCGAAAAGCATAATTGCTAATGGCGAAAAATGGTCTTGAAACGATTCGGGTAACGCGCAAATCCATTTCACATTGTAACTAGCTAGCTTAAGTGTAATTTATATGAATTTGGAGCGGGCATTTTGACAGTCTAAAGGTCGGTGGATATCCGGAAATAACTGGAAAATTAGACAAAAGGCACGTAGACACGGGAAATACACAATTGCTAATGTATACCTCAATTAATCAACCGCCTTTAGAGGTAAGTGAATATTTACATTACACGAGAACATTTAATGATAAATAATAGATGTCGGGAGTCCAAATTTCAACTAAGGGTTCCTCCAACTTGTATTCTAACGTAATGGAGTGACACGCGGGCATGTGGTGTTTAAAATAAAGATACTAACACTAAAATTACATATCTAAACATAAATATGGGTAGATATTTTGAACAAACAAGGTATATTAAAACATATAAGATTTGGAGAATATTGTAAAACAGAAAAGAAATTATCTGAGATTATCTCTTATATCAGGATCTGGGCCATATAACAAACCGATGATTTCCTTTTTTTTTAATTAGGGTGGGCACCTATAGTACAAGCACTTGAGCTAGGTGCTCATTGTATCGTCCCTATAAATCTCTTACTTCAACTCTAGCAGCTTGGTGTTCTGTATAAAGCCCAGTATCTTGCCCAGTGGAAACTTGAGAACCCTCGAGGGCTCCAACAGATCCTTCCCGAAATGTTTCTGCCTGAGTACTTTCAATTCCTCACATGTGCAGATTACATGTAAACTCGTCTCCTCCTCTAGTTCGCATCTTCTACACCGCGGTTCGCTTACTCGACCTGTGTTGTATAGATGCTTTTTCAGAGGACAGTGTCCAGTTACCAACTCAGTAATAGTTTTAACTTCTTTCTTACTGCGTCTGAGTAGGTTATCAAATAATTTGACCTTGAGTCGACCTCCACTTTTTTATACTTTTTTTTTAATCTAACTGCGCCCAAATTTCCTTTTTAGCAAAGTCTCTAGTTTTGACCTAGTTACAAGGTTCGGGACTGCCTTGATAGCAGCCTGGCTGTCAGTCATTATTAGAGACCGGATTATATGCAAAGTGCATATATTTTATTTTTTGCATATCTTTAATTATAGTCTATATGTAAACGTATTACACTAATTGAAGTTAATTAGCGCTAATTAGTGATTGCATATATTGCATATTTAAGCTTTTTCTTATGCTTTCTATTAGTAGAAATTCCTAGTAATTCCTAATGTAGATCGACAACCGACCATTCTCAGAACGATCTATCTTTTACATTGGTTTCTCTAATACTTTTTTTCCAAGAACTGCACGTGTTTAATTTCGCCTAGCAGAAGGGATATGGTAAATACGTTTTATTATTATTAATTCCCAAATAAACTATTCATTCATTGAATATCTTTGAGCGAAACAGCATGTAATTGTGTTACGTTTTTAAATACTGTGCGTACATACAATGAGTATAGCGAACAAGATTTCTTTATGGATTAAGCCATATCGTGAACTGGTAAAGGATGGCGACAAAATATTTTGTCGAGTCTGCAGTAAACTGGTAAGTTTAATTTTACTAAAAGCGTTACAATTGTTTTTAAATTCTTTAACTTTTGATATAAAATGACAATTGTTGTTGTAGGTGCCTTCAGAGAGAAAATACCTGATTGATCAACACGTTAAAACTCCATCATATATGGGAAAATGTGAAAAACTAAAGCGATCCGCATGTGTGCAGCAATCTATACGTCAATGTGTAGCATCAACTTCACGAAACTCAGAACAAGAAGAAATATAATACGGATTTGTGTAACGCATTAGCAAGATTAAACAATGTTAATTTGAAATCATTTCTGCAAAAATATTGCAAACATAATATACCTGACGAAAATACCTTACGAAAAAATTATGTTACATGTACATCTTGTTACCAGCAAACAATAGCAGAAATTCAACAATTGGTAGGGAATAATTTCATTTATATCGTGGTAGATGAAAGTACGGATAAGTGTGGCCGTTATATTGCCCATTTTTTAATAGGAATTCTTCATGAAGATATTGTAGGTAAATCATATTTAATTTATTGTAAAGAACTTCAAAAAACAAATAATGTGACAATTGCCCAATTCGTTCAAGAAGGTTTATCAAATTTCTTTTTACCTGGAAGTATACTTTGTGAAATTTAATTTTTTTTTATAGTAACGTTATTCATACCACTTGTTTAGCTCATGGGTTCAATCGTGTAACCGAAGACATTAGGAATCAATTCCCTTTGATTAATAATTTAATTAGCAATGTCAAAAAAGTATTTTTAAAAGCACCTTTACGAATCCTATTTTATAAGGAGCGACTTCCCGGTGTTAAGTTGCCTCCTGAACCGATTATTACGAGATGGGGTACATGGTTAGAGGCTGCAATTTTTTTCGCCGATAATTTTGAAGAAATAAAAAAATGTTAATCCTTGAAATCACTGCTGACTGCATTGCTCCAGAAAACTGTAAAAAGATAGTAACATCAACAAAATTGCTACAAATACTTTGTATATTAAGTCAATTTATAGCTTTGTTTCAAGTTCCATTCGTAAACTAGAAACGCAAGGGATGTCGCTCTCGGAATCAGTCGAAATGGTAGACGAATTTGATATGGTATGTAAGAAGGTTTAGGGTATAATAGGTAATTCTATATACGATAAATTTAAAAAAGTGATAAATAAGAATGCGGGGTATTTGAAATTGAAGAAAGTTAAGATAATTTTGGAAGGTGAAACAGTAACTATTTCGGCTTTAATTTTAGTTTATAATGTATTGCAAAGTTAAAAAATACATCAATTACATCTGTGGATGTTGAAAGAAGCTTTTATATTTCGAAACATATGTATTCTGATAGAAGACAAAACTTTCTTTTACACAGTTTTGAAAAAACATTTAATTATAAATTGTTTTAGAAAAAATTTGTGCAATAAAGTTAATGTTTAAATTTCTGCTCTTATTTATTTTATGTAAAAATTTTGCATATTGTCGCATTTTTTTTTGCATATATGCCCCAGGTTTATGCATATTTTCTCAAAAATCGATGCATATATATGCGCATATATTCCAGTTTTTCTTTGCATATAATCCGGTCTCTATAGATAAGTATTCTGATAATAACTTAATATATTTTTCATTTTAAAATGGCTTCTAAGTTTGTGCACATTAAAGTTTTTGTGTCGGTATTATTTTAGTCAGGGCCATTATTACAATCGCGGTTTATACCGTAGATCAATAATCTACGATTTAAACTTCACTTTAGACTTATAATCGATATAAATAAAAAAAATAAACTCGACCTTGCCATATTTAATCCTTAAATCGCGATTGTAATAAAATGGCCCTTAGCAATAGATGAGGTAATAAATTACTACAAGCTGAACTACACTGATTCAAAACTTTGTAAAATTAATAAAATGGAGGGTAGAGGGAGAGGGGAGGGCAGTTGATCCGTAATTGGCCCCACCACTCAATATTGTCATGAGCCTATTCTGCTATACCATAAATAATTCGTGGAATAAACCTCGCTATAATAATATTATTAATACTGTATTTGTGTTCTTAGCCCTGTATACTATTTAATTTGATTTGGTGGTTGTTGCGGCTTAATATGAGATTTAAGTAAAATGAAACTTTCTTTTTACGTTTCGACAAATATATTTGTCTTACTCATAAATAATCTGCAAAGAATTTATTACATCAAGAAGAGGCTATAAAGAAAATGTGTATGATACGGTTACAAACAGGTGATTGTTTTAAAGTTATGTACTTACATTCAATGTCATAATAATAATTAGGCCGAAAATTGATACGTTAAATTTTGGAGATTAGCTATTACAAATTTGAAGACATTATTTTAGTAGATAGAAATGATTACTTGTGAGTAATATGTTAGATTTTAAATTACTATGTTTGTTTTCGTTGTTTAGATGGTGAGAGTTTTACAAGTAATGGTTAAATATACGAACATATTTGCGGTTCCTGTCAACAACACGGTTACTTTTTATAGGTTGAAAAAGATTTATAATGCGAAGGTAAATGGACAAGTGAATATACAGAGGTATTGGAAAATAAAATGTCAGGATATTATATAGGGGTTGTAAAAATAATAATGCTGATATAGGAGAATAGTTGAACATGTTACAGGATGGAGTAATATATTTTGGACAGATTTTCAATGTCCGATCTGTCGTTTACAGCGTTATTATGTTTTTTTTATGTGTATTGATTCAATTATACTTCTGGCTTTGTTATTTCTTTCTTTATCTAAAATTTTGACTTCATTAAAGTTAAATGCGTGGCCTGTGTTCAAAGTGTGTTTTTTTAATGCTGTGATATTTTGTTGGTATTTGTGTCCCTTTATTCGTTCGTTTACATGTTGTGAAGTTTGCTCAATGTATGTTCCATTACAGTTATTACAAGGAATGCTATAGACTACGTGTGTTTGTTTATTTATTGGCACTTTGTCTTTTAAGTTGGTGTAGAAACATTTTAAGGTATTGAAGTTTTTGTGAGCAACCCTCATATGATACGGAGCCAGAATATTATCGTTTTTTTCTGACAAATGGTGGGTGTAGGGACAACTACAAATTTATCCGAAGGTTGCGTGCTGTGGAACTATCTATGGTATTTTGTTCTATTGTATTGCCTGTGAAGCTTATTTTTAATAATTTTGTTAATAAAGTAATCTGGATAACTGTTTTCTTGTAATGTGGTTTTTAGCTCTTTTACAATTTTGGATCTAAAGCATGGGCTTGTAAGTTGTAGTGCTCTGTCTATGAGAGCTATGATGACATTCTTTTTGTGCGAGAGTGGTTGAACTGAATTAAAGTTAACGAATCTTTCGGATGATGTGGGTTTATAGAAAATCTTTGTGAGAATTTTGTTGTTTTTGCGGATTAGAGTTATATCAAGGAAGTTAATGGTGTTATGTTTTTCTGTTTCTAAAGTAAATTTTAACTTGGGGTGATAACTGTTGAATTGTTCAAAAAAATATTGAATTTTACTTTCTGGTATACAAGCAATACAATCATCCACGTACCGTTTGAAGAAATTTGGTTTGAAATTGAGATCGTTTATGATGTTTGTTTCTAAATCTTCTAATACTATTTGTGCAATGACGCTTGATATCGGTGAACCCATCGCGCAACAATCATTTTGTTTATAAAAGGTATTTTCAAATTGGAAATAGGTTGTTGACAGAGTAGCTTTTAACGCTTCTAAAAAGCTATTTAGTGGTAATTCGGTAAAAGCCTACAAAGTATCCCAGTGCTTTTCTATTATTTCAAGGGCTAAATCTACGGGAATATTGGTGTACATAGAAACTACGTCTAGGGATATTAGTTTTTCGGAGTTTTCAATCTTGATAGTGTCCACGAAGTCTTTGAATGCAAAGGAGTTTTTGATGTAGCAATCATTTTTATTGATAATTTTAGAGACAGAGTTGGCTAAATATTTTGATAAGTTTTATAAAGAGCTTTGTACGCAAGACACAATAGGTCTAAGTAGCATATTTTATGGGGATTTTGGGGGATTGTGCGTTGTAGTATTTTTAATTGTTTTGCAATATCTAAAGTAAAAATTTATTTTTTCCCATCGTTTTACCATGTCATTAACTGTTTTTAGCAGTTTTTGTGTTGGGTCTGTTTTTAATATAGCGTAGCTGTCTTTGTCATTTAAGGGGTTTTTTTTACGTAATCAGTTTTGTTCATAATAAGTGTTTTGTTACTTTTATCTGGTTTAGTAATGATTAATTGTGGATTTTCTGCAATGAATTTTTAGTTAGCTGTGTGTCTTTATTGATTATCTTTTGTTCATGTGTAAGTTTCCTTTTTGAAGAGTTTAAATGGTTTTTTATTGCGTTGGTAATTTTTGATCTGATATCAGTCTTTTCATTGTCAGAGAAGGATACTAGCGAGGATTCCTTCTTCTTGATGTAATAAATTCTTTGCAGATTATTTATGATTAAGACAAATATATTTATCGAAACGTAAAAAGAAAGTTTCATTTTACTTAATGCTCATATTAAACCGCTACAACCAAAGAAGAAAGAAATCAAATTAAATATTATTAATTATTATAAAAATGCAATAATACACCAAACCTAAAATAGCCAATAAATCCATGGATTACCCGTACACATTAATATCCTCGCATATAGTTTTAACGCAATTCCCGTCACTTACACTTTATTATTATATACGGTAGAACGAATTCCTAACAAGACCCAAGCTATTAACGTCATCCAAATCTCATTTCCGTTAATTATATCGTGGCGTGCCAATCTAATACCTACAAACCTCCAGCAAAACGAACGTTAAAATAATAATGTTAATAATGATGTCGTGGGCAGACTCATAATCTCGCCTGCTTTTGTACCGCTGGGGCTGTGTCGCATCGTCGCATCCTCCTAATAAGAAAATTCCGGAAAAGGAGAAAAAAAAGGAAATATGCGCGACGTTTTCATCCAGTTAACTGCACAAAATTTCTGACGGAAAATAGGCGAAACAAACAAGACAAATTTTAGAGGAGTTTGCGTTTCCTCAGCACCCGGAATTAATGCAATATCCCTCTTCGGCGCACTGTAATTTCGGGATGCAAATTGGTTTATATCCTGTCTAGACGGCCTCTCATTTTCGTATTAAGTAATGAGCATTACGCTAACGCCTATTTAACTCTCTAAGGTGTATAATTTAGTTTGATTAGTTTTGAGAAATTGTTGTTAATACTATCCATCGCAAATGAATATTTCTCTAATTTACCAAATAATAACACTACACGACACGATTTTTATAGCCGACTTAACAAACTAAAATTTTAGTATTTTGCATTCTTTTAAACATAAAAACACTCTATTCCAATACAGAGTATATCATGTCACATTTTCAAAACAATATTTTTATTTACTTTAGAGGGTGCTATTTGACTTTTTGAAATCCGGCCCAATTTTCGTTTATTCAAAGTAACTTTTAAACAGTGAGAGATAAAAAAAGTTTTAATTGGGAACTTGCAGCGTTTATGTAGCCCTTCCGTTTGATCTAGCTATTTATATACAGAGTGTTACAATAAGCACGAAACGACTTATGTTGTGCTTATTTAATAGAATTCCTGAAATCGGTTATAATCATTCTATTTGGCATCGAGTACTGTATTTAGACCTCATTTAAATAATTATACAGGGTGTTTTTTTTATATTTCTTTATTTTATGAGATACTGTATATACAGGTGTCTCACGACGAACTGCATCGATCGATATATGAAAAAGTATACATTGGAAAATCCTGAAAATTTAGCAGTATACTAAAGCTGACCTGCGCTATTGAACTAAAATATTTTTAATTATCTAGCACATCCGGTTGTACCGGAAGTGGCTGTCAGCTTTGATATTTTAAATGGAACACCCTGTATATTACTAGGTACATTTTTTAATTCCTCGTTCAAATCTAAAATAAGTTTGTTAAAACAACTATGTTATTATTTTCAACCATATTTGAAATATTTACATTTTTTAAAAATTTTTGACAGATGGACGACTGCATCTGAACTTCTATAACTGCAAAGGTATTTAACTTAGAAAATTGGAAATTTGAAGACTTGTTGACCGTATAGGGTAGCATCCGAAACCGAATGAATTTTTCGAAAACATTATACAGCGTGACCGAAAATTACAGTTAAACTTTCGAATTGAAAAAGTGTCAAAACTTTTTTTTTAAGCGCAACTACCTACTTTTCTCTTTCTCATCAAACCATGCTCTTATAAAAATACAAAAAAAAATGTCATATTCATTACCCATCTGAAATGGATACTTTTTAAGATAATTAGTAAAATATGTATGTATGGTGTAAGAAGGTAGCTTATGTAGTTTTTTAAAATGTCATCCTGCTTTGATATATCTTAGTACGTCATGACCACTCGGCAAACAATCCAGCATTGATGAAATGTCACTTAGTTTTCAATTATAAACAATGCCGGCACGTTAAATTATACGAACGAAGATTATTTAAATTTGTTTATTATTTATGGAGAATGCAATAAAGTGATAACAAGAACATGTGATACCTTTGCTGCTCGGTATCCTCAAAAGCAGAAGCCGTCACCAAACGCAGTTAAGCGAATAATACAGAATTTTAGAAACTTCGGATCAGTTAAGGCAAAAATTCAAAAACATAAACCTATTGTTAATAATGCAAACATGAAAATCCTTATTTTGGGATATTTCACAGCGGATCCAACAATGTCTTTAAGACAAGCTGCAGTAGAATCAGAATTATCTAGGTGCTCAATACACAGAATACTGCGCAAACATAAGTTTCGCCTATACCTGTTTTCCATGGTTAAACAACTTAAAGATATTGAATTTCCAAAAAGTGTGAATTTTTGCGAAAATTTGCCATAAGAAGGAACAAAAAAAATTACTTTATTTAAGGCATATTTGATATTCAGGATAAAAAGTCATCATGCTTTTTGAGCATTTTTAATGTTGAGATTTGCTTTTGGGTATCCAACACTAGGACAGGCACCCTAATCTTCCTGTATTTACCGTATATTTAACGTCATTCTAGTTATTGCATTTACAGATAGAAAAAAAAATGCCTCTGCTAATGCAACACGGACCCGTTACAAACTTAAAACGTAGTACTAAGCCGCTTTAGTTGAATAAAGTTTTAAAAGCTCGTTTAATTGGTCTAAGAAGCTTAGTGTACATTTTGCGAGATGAACGCGGGGAAATATCCAAAGCAAGAAAAAACTAGGTCGGTTGTTTCAGTTAGTTGTTTTTTTACCATCCTTCTAGAGGAAAGGATTTAATCTTCTGGTCAGTTCGATTTAGAGGGCTTTAGTTTAAATATTACTTCTCCAATTAAAAGTTTCTACCGTACAGTAGTTAAATACTGGTGTAAGTATATTTTCACACAGGTGATGAAATATTTTATGTCGATCAGGTACCTGACCCAAGTAAAACCCCATTAAGATGTGAAAATTATAAAAATATATATTACTCCGTATTTTTAATTTTAAACTAATGGACAATACAATACTCTGTTTTTTTTATACACTGTGTCAGCCAAATGGAATAAATTCGATAATAAATAAATGCATGCGTGTTCGAGGAAACGCTTGGACACGTCGATTGGTAATTGGAAAGAGCATACCAAAATAAGGTATGCTCTTGCGCATCCAGGTGTGACGTATTTGAGGGCTAAACAGTTCTACCAATCCAATAATTTAATAGATATCACCAATGTAAAGAAATTAACTCCCATTTCTTTTTATCTATCCTATTAAAATCAATAAAACTGTTTTTTTTTGTCGTTTCCTTCAATCAAATTCGCGTTGAAACAGATAATTCACATTTTTAAATGTAATTTTCAATTAATGCAAAATCGTTATTGCTTTGTGATGAGTGATTCTGTTGATGTAAAGTATTTTTTGCCTTTACTGTAACATTTCATGCTTATTTTAGTGCAATGCAAAGCATTAATAATTACAAGCTTTACTTTAACTGAACATGTTCTACACTTCTTTAGCTCTTACCTCCATACTGGTTGTACTTACACCTACTAAAATTTCACTAATTGTAAGTGGTTCATATTTTTTTAATGGCAAATGAAATATCTATTAGTCTGGTACAAACATTAATGCAGACAGTGTTGGAATAAAGAAAATGCGGATAAAAAAAGTAAGAATTAATTAATGATTGTGAGTGTAGTGTTTTATTTTTCTTTTTTTTACAAATTCATTTATCGATTCTTTTTATTATACTCTCTCAAACGAATGGAAGTCACTCAAGAATTTTCACACAAAACCTAAAACGAACTTATAACACCTAACTAAAGTCACTATACTATACGTAAATCGAAACTACTACAAGCAGAAGCTGACACAAAACATTAAATAAACACTAACACACAATAAATAAAGTGTTCTAATCAATTTAAAAATAAACTGAAACTTGTTAAAATAAATATAGTAATTTGCTAAATACAACAACAACAATGGCGACAGCCGAGTGATGACGTATCTGAGGGCCATGCGCAAAAAAGACGAGTTTTGGTTTTCGGATGAGCATACCTTATTTTCTTGTATCATGAGTCATTCGAAGAAATTAGGTACTCCAGATCTGTGGCAGGCCGAGTGTGAACATATCAAACTAATTGAAAAAGAAAATCTCAAATATAAATAAGTATTAGAACATTATAAACTTTTAATGAACCGCTTACGTGGAATAGCCTGTAGATCCACTTATTTTCATAAGCCCTCTGATTGTTTTCACTTGCACGATTCAGTATTGGGTATGCCTCCGCTTGATAGCCTGTGGCACAGCGTCTAGTACATTTCAGCGCCGCCGATTCAGCGCCAGGACATTTCAACACCGGGACGTTTTCAGCGCCGCGTTATTGAATGGTTAAACTATGGATAACTTGATGATGTGTATTGCTTGCAAACTATATAAGTAACATTTTTCGAATTTATTGTGATTGATACCATCTTTTTTTCTGCCTATAAACATAGTCTAGCTCAAGTATTTTGAAAATATTTGAAATGTTCTAAATCATTATCAAATTATCAAATTATTTTTTTCTTTTTCTTCGAAATGTCATTTTTTTTGACATTGGATGGGGTGACAGGGGAGGGTAATGACTTTTTAAATGATATTTTTTTCTTTTTTTCGACACATTGAAAGACAGGATGGATTTACATAGAGGCGCTTTTTTGTTCAGAAAAAGATTTTCTTTGAAATTCGTTGGTTGAAGTTTTTTTATGACGTGAATATGTACCACCACAAATTAATAAGAGCTCGTTGCTAACACCATGCAGTACTTTTGCAAAGAAGTGGTGGTATGGTTTTAGGAAGAATATTATCTCTAAATCGCATAGAAATAATAGTAATAAGTAAAAAAAAATTAAACGTATTGCTATAGACTGGCACCCCGGGTTTCGGAAATTCAAATGTGTATTTTTATTTATTCCTTATCAGCCTTGTCAAAACAATGATAGAGTTTCCCCAAGTTTTGTTAAGAATTTTTATTTAATTGTTTGTTTCATTTCTTTTGGCCAGTTGTATATATTTAAAATCGTTTATTTGTACATTTTGCGTACTCCCGTATTGGTTAGTTTATTTGTTAGTTTTTTCTTAGAGTTGCGTTCTGCGTTCAACGCACGAGTTGTATATTTCATATATATGCGGGAGGCCTTGAAAAGGGCGAGCAGTTCGTTGAAAGTTGCCCGTAAGTAGAGTTGTTGTTTTTTTTTTATTGCCGTTGAGGTAAATTCATTTTTATTTTAAATTGTTGCTCGGTTTATTTGATTGATTAGCTTTCAAGGAACTCCTATTTAATTATTGCTGTATAGTTTAATTGTGTACACATTGTGGATGTTAGATCAGTAATTATTGTAAAAACGTTCTAGAGGATTCCGCGAAAGTGTGTTAAATTTATCCGTTTTCTTATTAATTGTTTTGTATTTTTGTTAATCACCTCGGGGAAGGTGAAGTGAAGCTTTGAGCTATTAAAATTTAAATTTCAATGTAAATTGTATCTATTTCTCCACGTGTAAATTATAGTTTAGATTTCATGACCGCGTGGATGATTTTTTTTTATGAAATTCCTTCTAGAACGAATCTTCCATTTTGTTTGTTAAAGGATTTTAAATCGTCCTTTGTCATATTAAATTCTTGAGTTTTTTGTCCAGAATCTTAATTCACGGTTCATTTTCTGCATCATCATTATTGTAATTAAATGTTTTTTTTTTCTTTTTTTTAAAAAATAAACTTAATGATTGTAAATATCATTTTAAAATCACTAGTTCTTTTATTTTTGGTTTTGCCAGTTCTATTTTTGGGAATTTAAAAGAAAGTCTAATTTTACAATCGCCCACTTTAACTTTTTTAGAAGCTACCTTGAGATTTAAGTATCTCTGGCACCCTTTTGAATTCATTTTTGCTGAGCTAGCTAAATTAATTTTGTCATTTTTAATTTCTCTTAATTTTTATGCTTGGACCATCAGTTCACAGCATAAATTTATGGCGACCAACGTGCGAGGCACGACATTATTGCATTATTGTTTTTTTTAATTGTAAATTCTCATGCAGTTTTTGAGCATATATTTATGGCAATCCCAATGTGCGAAGCACGATATGATTGTAATTGTAATTAGTAAGGTTAGGATCCCGTGTTTTGAATTTGTGAGAATTTCTCGTTGCGTTGACAAGGCTGACCGTGTGCGTTTTATAAACTTTTTATGTACACCGCTGCGAGTATGAAGATGGACAGGACCACGAGGGATCAGGAAGTGGACGTTCCTGGAGACCAGAGTTGGCGGAGCCAAGGAACTCATGGCAGGAAGGAGTCGGTTGTGGCAGGACAAAAGGGAAGGATCGACGAAAAGGAAATTGTGGCAGGAACAAAGGGAAGGATGGACGAAAAGGATATTCAGGGAGACAGTTTTAAGGAAAGTATTAGTAGTATGTATGAGATGATGGCAATGATGAAACAAATGATACAGAATTATGACAGAAGTATTGAGAAAATGGATGGATGTTTGAAAAAAGATTACCGTGTTGTTGATAAAGAAAAGAAAGAGATTCAGACGGAAGGGGATAAAATCAATCGGGGTTCAGATACTTCTAATGAGGAGAAAGTTGATGATAATGCTGTTAAATTGAGTAAAGAAAGGGAAGATAAAGTTGATGAAGTTGTTGATGATTTAGATAAAGAAAGGGAAGATAAAGTTGATGAAAATGTTGATGTTTTGAATAAAGAAAGGGAAGAGAAAGTTGTTGATGATTTAGGTAGAGAAAGGGAAAATAATATTAATAGTTTAGGTAGAGAAGAGGAAAATGATGATGAAAATGTTGATGATGAAAATGATGATGTTGAAATAATGGAAAATTATGATGAAAATGTTGATGATGAAAAGGATGATGAAAAAATGAAATATTGTGATGATAGTTTTAAGTTTGAAATACAAGGTTGCGGAAAAGTTAGAGGTGATGATATACAAGGTAGCGAAAAAGTTGTTGGAGATGTTGGATCCGAAGAGGATGTCGAGGTTGAGGTTTTTGGTGAGTTAGAGGTAGAGAAAGAAGAAATCAACCATTCCCAAGAAGAATTTCCTGAAGTAGTCAACTATTCTGAAGAAGAATTCCCAGAAGAAGTTATCAATTCCCACATCGAATCCCCAGATGTCGAAAATCAAATTGAAAGCAATCATAATGAGAAGAATGAAGTTGAAATCAATTCGAATGAGAAGTTTGAAGTTGAAGTCAAGGAAATTTTCAACCAGCATGTATCCTTCGAAAATAAGTTGCCCATTATTGTCGTTGATGCCGAACACTCTCTTCAGATCAAGTCAAACCCTGTCAAATTTAAGAATCCCGTTCCTGAAGCCATGTTGGAGCACAATTTAAAAAATTTCTCTGTTTTCGAGTATTCTTTCTGAGTTACAAGCGAGAGGTACATCCATGGAGTGGAGAAGTTCTTCATGATGCAGACCCACCACTGCCACACCGACTGCCACATCGTCTGCCATACCGACTGCTATGCCGATTGCTGTTCGAAAATGGATCAACCGGATGGTATGTTGGACACTCCCACCACGACCGGGTAGTTTTCATCACCCGGAAGTGACGTTTTCACCCTGTGTGCGGAGATACGGTATTGTTTGTTTAGTGCGAGACACTTCAGAATATTAATTTTTCGTGTGCGTACATTTTTAAGGAGAAACACTCAATTTTCTCGAAACTTTCGTTTTCCCTTAACCAATTGGGAGATGTGCTATAGACTGGCACCCCGGGTTTCGGAAATTCAAATGTGTATTTTTATTTATTCCTTATCAGCCTTGTCAAAACAATGATAGAGTTTCCCCAAGTTTTGTTAAGAATTTTTATTTAATTGTTTGTTTCATTTCTTTTGGCCAGTTGTATATATTTAAAATCGTTTATTTGTACATTTTGCGTACTCCCGTATTGGTTAGTTTATTTGTTAGTTTTTTCTTAGAGTTGCGTTCTGCGTTCAACGCACGAGTTGTATATTTCATATATATGCGGGAGGCCTTGAAAACGAACTGCTCGCTCGTTGAAAGTTGCCCGTAAGTAGAGTTGTTGTTTTTTTTTTATTGCCGTTGAGGTAAATTCATTTTTATTTTAAATTGTTGCTCGGTTATTTGATTGATTAGCTTTCAAGGAACTCCTATTTAATTATTGCTGTATAGTTTAATTGTGTACACATTTGGATGTTAGATCAGTAATTATTGTAAAAACGTTCTAGAGGATTCCGCGAAAGTGTGTTAAATTTATCCGTTTTCTTATTAATTGTTTTGTATTTTTGTTAATCACCTCGGGGAAGGTGAAGTGAAGCTTTGAGCTATTAAAATTTAAATTTCAATGTAAATTGTATCTATTTCTCCACGTGTAAATTATAGTTTAGATTTCATGACCGCGTGGATGATTTTTTTTTATGAAATTCCTTCTAGAACGAATCTTCCATTTTGTTTGTTAAAGGATTTTAAATCGTCCTTTGTCATATTAAATTCTTGCAGTTTTTGTTTGTCCAGAATCTTAAATTCACGGTTCATTTTCTGCATCATCATTATTGTAATTAAATGTTTTTTTTTTTTTTTTTTAAAAAATAAACTTAATGATTGTAAATATATTTTAAAATCACTAGTCTTTTATTTTTGGTTTTGCCAGTTCTATTTTGGGGATTTAAAAAGAAGTCTAATTTTACAATCGCCCACTTTAACTTTTTAGAAGCTACCTTGAGATTTAAGTATCTCTGGCACCCTTTTGAATTCATTTTTGCTGAGCTAGCTAAATTAATTTTGTCATTTTTAATTTCTCTTAATTTTTATGCTTGGACCATCAGTTCACAGCAGTATGATGCAGAGATTTTTTTTGAACATCGGGGAGAGGACACATTAAAATGTCATCATATATTTTTTTAGTGTTGGTAGGGGCGAGAGGGAGAGGGGAGTGACTAGTTTAAATGATAACTTTCTTTTTTACGAAACTTCGAGAGGATGAATCAGCAATGTTTCAAATCATTTTTTTTTTAATATTGGAAGGAAGAGGGAGGGCAATTTTTTGGTATTTTTTTAAACATTCGTAGAGGATTCATTAAAAATGTTTTAAATCATATTTTTTTTTTTAACATTGGGCGGGATGAGAGGGGGAAGGAATTAATTTTTTATTTTTTTTTTCTTTGCTTTTGAAACATCGGGAGAAAGAATGCATTATAAATGTTTCAAATATTTTTTTTTTAATATTGGAAGAGGTCAAGGGGAAGGGGCATTAACTTTTTAATGACAATGTTTATGATTTGAAACATTTTTAACCCGTACTCTCTCTTCCGATATTTCGAAAAAAAAGAAAAACATTTAAAAAACTAATACTTACATTTCCCCCTCCACCTTTCTAATATTAAAAAATTGATTTAAAAGGGAAAAAAATATCAGCAAAAAAACATTCTACTCCCCTCCCTTTCCCCCTTCCAATGTTAAAAAATATATATGATTCGAAACATTTCCGATCCGTCTTCTCTTTCTGTTTCGAAAAAAGAAAAAAAATATCATTTAAAAAAAAAACATTCCTCTCTCCTTTCGCGCCTTCTAATGTTAGAAAAAATATAATTTAAAACATTTCTTATGCATCCTCTATCCAGATGTTTCGAAAAAAAAGAAAAAAAATATCATCAAAAAGAACAATTATAAACATATTTTCCTAATAGAAGGCTGATTATTTATTCTATTTCTATAGATTCTAGCTCCAGCCCCATTTTCGGTTTTTGATCCGCCTATAAACTAGACCAACTTCTCCGAATCTGTCTCGTAATTGGATTGATTGAATATATAAATTATTTTTAAATTGACGTTTACTCTAGACTACAATATTGTGGAAACAAATTAATAATAAATAGATAAGAAAATAAAGCTGTACTTGTTATAAGCGGACCCAGCTGCTGCAAAGGACATACATATGTATAATTATCACACATCTGCACATAACTACACAGAAAATTCATTAATACTATAAAAGCAGTTTTCAAGGAGATATTTTTTTAATTTTGTTTTAAATAGTGACTGGGGTTGCAATGATTTAATCGAATCAGGTGACTTATCGCATAATATAATGCCGAATATCTGGGACTCATTTCATATAATTGTATTCTGTATATCGGCACAGATAAATTAAGACGTTGCCGTGTCTGCATGTTTTTATAAATATCACAATTTTTGACAAAGATTTGTTCATTACAGGACATTAGGTCGACATGACGACGAAGGAGAAACACACAGCATGCATCTAATGACTTTTTTTTGCAATAAAAATAATTTTGTTATATGCATACTGATAATCCCCAAAAAATTAAGCCGTACTTGAGACGAGATTCAACATATGCGAAGTAAAATAATCGTAATGAGTGTACACTCACCGCACTGCGTAAATTTCTCAAACCGTATAGGGCTGCGGCCAATTTGTGTCTTAACATGTCACAGTGCTCGCTGAATTTTAAATTTCGTTCTACGGTCAAGCCGAAAAACCTAATGCTGGATCCTGATGGAATCTCTGAACCATCGCAATCCACAATAAAATCGGCATGACCACAATTTGATGTTCTGAACTTGATTATATTTGTTTTATTCGCATTCAATTTAAGGCCGTTTTCATCGCACCAATTGGCCATCTGGTGCATGAGGACCGTTGCCGTAACGCAAAGATCGTTCCCCCATCGCCCGAAACAATGCAACTAGTGTCATCGGCATATTGAGACAAAGTGCATGATGTCAAACACTGTTGCAAATTGTTGACATAAATTAAAAAGAGTGTTGGGCCCAAGACAGATCCCTGAGGAACCCCAAACTTCACTTCAATGGCTTGGGAGTAAAACTTTCGTCTTAAATTATTCGCATATGGTGTTACGGCCACTCTAGATGTTCTACCACTAAGATACGAAATGAAAAGATCACCAACCACCAACCATCTATACGAATGCCCGTAATTTTTCCAACAATACGCCATGATCAACGACATCAAATGCCTTAGACAAATCAAAAAATATCCCGACGACAGATTTCTTTTTATCAATATTGGCCTGGCTAGTAGTCGAGTGACTTACACGCTCGGCTATCAGTGCGGAGTCCGGGGTTCAAATCTCGCTCTGGTCAATTATGATAATCGGTTTTTTTTCCGGGTCGTAATGTTGATTAGGAGGCAGATTTGGCTCTGCGGGGCCTGACAAGCTAAAAATATAGCTTAGGCGTTACCATCCCTTAAAAAAAAAAGGTCGTTATAGACTCTATCAAGACAATTAACCATAAGTTTCCCGTGTGGATTTCCCCGGAATGAATCCGAACTGGGTGAGGAGAAATTGTATTTTCTTAAGTAATTAATTAATCTAATATTAATAAGTTTTCCAAAGACTTTTGCAAAGACAGAGGATATGGATATTGGTCTATAATTATTAACATCAGCTGAATCGCCTTTTTTAAAAATTGGGATAATGTTGCCTATCTTTAGACTGCTAAGGAATATCCCATCAGTGAAACAACGATTAATGGCGTAAGTTAGAGGTCCGACGATATACACAGAAATATATTTAATAAGGAAACAAGGTATTTCATCTAGTATTCTGTTACCCGATGTAATCGATTAATTCTGGACAATTTCGTGGGAATTAAACCGATTTATTCCGTCCGTTAATTACTTTTCGGTGAGTTGTAAAATTAGCCGTAAGGCAATAACCATTGTATAACAATCTTCAATGCATATTAACGAGAGCGGGCAACTTTTTTCATCTCCATTCGCACGGTATAATTAAATTACGCCCATAAAACGTTCTTCCGACAGCAAAACATCTTGTAATATTTCTCCTCACCCACCATCAACGCGTCGTCGTCTTCGTCGTCTGCCGTAGGAGGGGTCGGTTTGGGGTGTAGTCAGGAGAAACACTCAAAACGTTCTTCGCATAATTAATATCGATTTTCGAGAACCGTCGCGGTTTTCCACCGGCATCAAAACGGAGTCGAGGAGGAAGGGGGGAACGGGTGGAAAGCGGACGTGCCAACCGAAAGTATAAAGGAAATTCTTAAACCGGTGCGTCGCTTCCAAGCTTATTATTATACCGGTTCTTCCCTCGTCGGTTACCTTTCTCCTCAGACGGCTACGATGAATGCGCCCGGAGGTAGGAAATGGTGATGTGCGAGGGATAAGAAGGGGGGGAAAGGTAGAGGGCGCTAAAACTTTGGCGGCAGCGACGGTGAATCGCACGACTGTTCGACTATTAATAATTGGAAAATGAGACGGCGCGGGCCGTCTGCAGGTGGGTACGCCTGAAGACGCCGGGGGTCCTCTCCCCTCCCCATTCCCCCTTTCCCCCCGTTTCTGGCTCGACGACCCGTCTTTTATGAAATAATTTCCCGAGCGCTTTCGCCCGGGTTTGATTTACAAGTTGTATTAGTTGAGACAAAGAGCGGCCAGGTGGCACGTCTGATGTGGGCTCGGAATCGTTACGGGCGGCGCGAGGCGTTTAGTGATGAATAGATACTAGGGGGAGATAAAGAAGGGGAGATTGTAGGAAAATACTGGAGGTTGGATATACGGCAGTGGAATCTCGGAAAAAAGTGGTTGATTAGTGGGAAGATGTGAATTTAATCCACTATTGCAACAATGTCTTAACACTACGACCAGTAAGTCCACTACATAGTTTCCCAACTTGGGTAATAATCGTAGTGATAACGTAAACAATAACGAAATCTAATATAATAGATAAGTTATTACAAAAGATTAATAATAAAGAAATGGAAAATGCAGCCCGTTTGGATAAGCAGGAATCCACGATGATAAATGAAAATCGAGGGGTAACGCGGTTTGCAAAAACTCATACAACAAAAAAATAAAAGGATGGATTTACTGACAAAACAATTAAAATTTTATTATTAAATTTAACATATAATTCAGGAAGAAAATGTTGTGGTTAAACTTGACATATAATTCGAAAATAAAAATATGTGATACTCTATATTACTAAACGTTATCGGCGAGTATATACATATATAGTAAATATTATGATAAAAACAAACAGTCCTACGGTAGGACGCGAACACCGAACGCTTTGGCCAACGCAATCAGTTCACATAAATTTATAAAAGAAAAATTACCCTAGGACTTAATTAAAATTCAACAATACGTTGTTACGGTTACAAAAAAACTAAATTAAAGTTAAATATTTGAGTTGACTACAACGATGGTGAATAAATCACCCTGTATATGGCAAGCCGATATTCAATCGGTTGGTGTTTAAAGGGTTATATTCAATTTAATAAATAAATGAAAAGATAAGTATATGAAAAGGTAATTAAATATGAATTAAATGAATTCGTAATGTTCTACTGAGTTAGTAACTAGTAGCCCCCTCCGATCCTGGATAAAACATGTGAAATTTACAGGTTCGTGAACGAAAACGGAGAAAAAGATAAATGATCGGGGGTGGTTTCCTATTATTGAAATTTATATTTATACATATATACGCGAAAGAGATTACAAAAAAGGAACGTGCAACTTAGCTTTGCCCTCATTCAGCTGTTAGCGGGGCATAAAGATCCTCTCCTATACGGACAGACAGATCGTAGCCTCTTGAACTGACATCGGCATCAACCGAACCAGGTGGTCAGTGTATTTCCAAAGGAGGTTGGTTCTCCAAAGAACTTAAGAAGTCGCAGAAGTTCTCAGCCGCACGTGGGCACATCAAAATCTCACACAAAACGAGGGAAGATTCCAGAATTAAAATTAAAGGGAGTAAAAAAAAACCTCTAAAACACAGAAACCCCCAAAATTAGTGAAAATAATAGAAGTGACAAGATTTGCCTATCGTTAAATAACGAGGTTTTTCAACGAAGAACAGAAACAAGGAACAAAAATAGCGTTGGAGACGCATGGTTCGCAAATTGTATCCCAAAATATTAGGCACATCCGCCGTAATAATCACGAAATTTCCACTTCCAACACAAGCGAAGATACGGCCAATCATTATTTCCAGTAAACTTCCAATAAAATCCACAGATGTGTGAAAATATCCAAAACTCCCAAAGATAGGAAGATTTACTCGTGAGAGTGCGTCTATCAACAACCAAGAAAAAACAGGAAAACGAAAGAATGAGTACGTCACGCAACCAATCAGAAGACAGCTAATTAAAACAGAATAAGGAGTAAGTAAGTAAATGAAATTTAAAGGATTACAAATTCTAGCTATGCGTTCGACACATACTCAGGAAACCCAAAAACTACCTGCAAGACCGCTCTAACAGGGGAAAGATATATAATTCCGGAATCAAATATTAAACGATAATGTTTACGTTGTGAAATTACAAGACGTAGGAGCATCTCTGAAGGTAGAAGAAGGAAATGGCGTTACAAAACCCTGTCGAGAAGAGCTAACCGGGGAGGAGATGAGCTCGACACGAACAAATGCGAAGTAGGCAAAGCAAAAATCGTATCACTACGTTTCAATCGCATATATAGGTCCCTTCTCTTCCAAGACTGCTAACATCCTGAAACCATACGTACATGTAGCATTTAGAACATTACATCCTTTAAGAAATTTAATTATTAACAACAAAGATAATCTAGATCCACTAAAAAAGAAAAGTGTTTACCACTTGACATATAATGACTGCCATTGCTCGTACGTCGGAAGGACCTTTAGAAACTTTCACATTAGGATAAAAGAACATTTACGCAGTGTAAAACCCAATTCCACTGTTGATTCTTTGTTCGGCAAACATTTTAAGAAAAATAAACACAGTTTTAACATTGATTACAATTTTTCAATATTACATACTGCCAGAAGGGGTACCTACCTTAACAACCTCAAGCAGCTCACTGGTAGGCATAGAGAAGTTAGTGTAGAGCGGAATCTTATGTATATTGAAACGTTCGCGTGCATTCGCACCATCTAATGAGCTTTGCGCGTACTATTTACAAAAGCGGTACTATTTAAATGGGTTTTATTTTATAGATATATCAAGAAAACTAAGGTATATGCATACAACTTAAGTAATAATATTCACATAGATACATAATGTTCTATAAGATTATAGCTTATTTCCATGTGAATATTATTACGTAAGTTGTATGATTCTATTTATATTTTTGTATATTTTATTTACTTTGATGTTAATGACCTGTGTAATTACCCACAGAGGTATTATATTGTGTCTGTGTTGATTTGATCAGTGAGAATAAGTAAATATTAAATAAACGTGCAAAAAATAAAACTTCCATTAAGTTTCTGTTAATACCTACATATATTTAAAAGTTGCTGTGATAAGAAGTATGTTGACATATGTTTGATGTAATAAGAACAAAAAAAAAACACTGCAGGTAAAAGTAAATAAAGAAATAACAGTAAAACACACAAAACTAACACTATTACTAATAAACGAATGTAAAATAAAGTAATAACTACGGAAACTGGAAGGCACGTCTAAAACAAAATAGATTAAAAACAACTGGCCATCAATTGACTAACGACACGAACCACGGGCCACAGCCGCCATAGCCACGAACGAACTATCCAACGATCCCCTCAGTAATAGGTAAGCCAACCACAACATAATACCAATACACATATAGTTATTACACAAATATTACTAAACATAGTGTTTGGCTGCCATCTATTGAGGTTTGCGCCGGACTACGATTTGCTTTCCTTGTCTGACACGGCTGGAACTTTTGACCAGATATAAGTGACTACCCCATGCTGGTAGGTACCTTGCTTTAAATTCGCAATTGGTTTTTGAGTCCACGCCTCTATTTCAAGTTCTACTCGAGAGATGACACCCTGACATATATGATTTTCAATTATTCTTTCAGTAGTTTATTATTTGAAGTTTTAATTTTCAATAATAGATGGCATTATTGTATTACAATTTCTAGAATAATTTCTCTAACTTAATTCAAGTTTATTCCAGAATCATTTTATATTCTGAGTACGAAGTGTCAACATCTCTTAAATATTTTTAAAGTGTCGTTTGTTTTAATTTAGTGTTTTATTGTCCATTTAATGTCTGTTATTTACATATTTTACTTATTCCTACTTTTTACATTGCACTTTCCAATTTTACTTATGTTTTTTTTTAAATCTTGACTAATTTTAAACTGATTTTGAATTGTAAGTATTTTTTAAATAATGTTTAATTCTTAATTTTTTACTTTACTTATCTCTCTTATTTATATACAAAATATATAAACTTTATACAATACTAATTGTTATTAATTTACACGCATAATTGATGCTTCTGTAGCTGACCTGAGGATGCTCGGCTAGAGCAAAAATGGTCGTGTGATATATTAAAGAATTTTGTGAGGATCAAGACCTTGTTTTCTTGCTTTTTCCCTATAATAACGAAATCGTTTTTGAGAAAAAACATTTATTATAAACACTTGTAATGGGATGCCTAGAATGCATTTTATTTTAAGTTTAATTTATTATTTACTTTCTTAATAAAACATATTTGATTTAATTCTATTTATGTAAACATATAACGTATTTTTACTTCTATTAATCTGTGTGTCTATGTGTTAGTGCAGTGACGTAAACGACGTCAAGAAATGAATGGACAAATAAAGAAGCTTCGCGCCATCACGAGGGCAGCGCAACGTCCCTGGTTAGCGAACGGCCGAAGTCGACCGTGCGTACGCAGCGGAGAATGGAAGTCGGCAGCCAGCGTTGTAAGAGAGCGGATGTGGCGTTGGTCTGAGCGCGGCGGTTGAAGAGCCGCGATTAAAAGCCGGCGACAACACAGTTACATAGTGATCAAAGGCTTAATAATTAAATATGTTGGGTAGGTCGGTCAATGAACCAATGAAACTCAAATCACTGTTAGATAAAGCTTTCGTAGTTTTTATTACTACTTCATCAGGATGACACTGAAAGTATTACAATATCAATGAGACATTAAGAAATTATTTACTTCTCGACATAACAATTTACGTACGAGTTGGTCGTTAGCACACCGAAACATCAGAAAGGTACAAATGGCAAAAGCATATCAAAAATAACACTAAGGACGTATAACAATTAAAATCAAAAGTTAAAATTTAAATTTAAAATCTACGCCATCTTTCTTATTAAGAACAGCCCGACTGAGGATCAAAAAGGAAGTCGAAAGATATGTAGGCCACCAACAGCTGGGCCAAGGGGCACGGGGGGCATTAAAGGTAAAAATTATGAAAATTGATTACTATTTGTCAAGTTCGATTAAATATAAATAAATATTACTCAAATTTTCAACATCACTTCGGAAATTTACTAATTGAACTGACTTGTTTATATAGAACATTTCCAAATACTACCTCTTTCTGTAATGTTGTTCTGAACACAGTACCTTTGTATTGCTAAAATAACACATGTCCAAAATTGTTACAATGATCAATGAACGCTGTTTTTTTATTATTAGTAGATATGAGTCTTCACATCATTACTATGCTGTTTAAGTCTAGTTCGGAGGTATTGTGAGGTCTGACCAATGTAGACCGATTCATAGTCGGAACACGGGATGGAATAGACTACATTAGACAACCACTCCCCTGGGTCAACGTCCTCATTCTTAGTTTAAGGTCCGCTAATAAACTTTTTACTTTAAGTGCTGAAAAAGCAGCAGATGACCTAAAAACAAACAAAACAACAGCAATATCTATTCTAATACCTAATAATAACTTAATCATAATTATTCTAACCAAGAGTAATTAAATTAAAGATTTATATTTTAAATATTTGTAGTTTAACACTAATTCCGACCGCTAAAGCGCATATAATATTCATTTATAAACACGTGCTACCCTACTAACTATCTAAATATCATGCCGTAACCTATCTAGTTCTTTAGCAACATTACTGAGAAATTCCCACCATTCGACCGACATTATTGTCTCTAATATCTGTTCCGCGTTTTTTAATTTTATCCACTAGCTAATGCCCTAACTTCCGTACGCGACTGCCACTCATCAGTGAGTGAACATTCAAATAAGACATGACCCGCTGTATCTACCCCACCACAATCACAAAGCGAATCATTAACCCTCCCAATTCTACATAAATATGATTTAAAATTACCGTGACCTGTTATTCATTTTCCTAGAACGTGTAACGTTACCGATACATTTCCTAGTCCACCTCCCATTTAAGGTATTATCCCGCCTACTCTGCCAATCATTATCAAGTTTATCCCTAAACGCTTTTTAAATATTGCAATGCTCCCCTAATTTAAACTTTTGCTTATGTATTTCAATACCCCTATTATAAACAACAAAAGCCGCCACTGTACCACCCTCACCCTTCGACCCATCCATAAAAATTTCTAAACCCTCTCGAAAAGCGCCCATAAATTTATCATAACTAATACTTTTTTAATTCCGCGGGATGAATTCGCCCCCTTGTTTCTACTCGCCTTTTTAAATCGCCCGGTTCTAATCTAATTCCCGTTGCCGTATTCAAACCCTCAAACCCTACTATATTCGCGTCCCTACAAAATTTGAGTTTCCTCAATCGTAAATTTACTGGTAAAATACCCGAAATAGCGCACGCCGCGTCTGCCGAAATAGATGAATACGCATTCGTGGCCCTAACCGTTAACAATCTTTGCGCCCCGTTTAATTTTTTAGTTTCTTCAAGGTAACCAATTGCGCTACAATACAGCTAACTCTGAAAATAATGCAGAAAAGGAACTATCGAAAAAATGATACTCTCTGAAATCGCTCTTACAACTGTTGCTCATATTTTTGAAAGATGAAGCAAAAAACGAAAAAAAAAAACTTCAGCGATTACTGTGATATTACCTAGCTCGCACAGGTTTTTCAAAGCGCTTAATTTTGTTTTTAGCATTACCTTACGTCTCCAAAACATATAAAGCATGAAAGTACACCTTTTGCAAACTTAGTCCCTTTTTTGATCTAATTTAACCAGGCTAATAAATTATTGTGGTTTTACCTGACATTATTTACTATTCGAAAATCCATATCAACTGGACTTGATAAATGTATTGTGTCACTGCATCTGGTATATAGAACCACATTTTATATTTTAATAAATATTCCCTCGCTCAGAACTGATTCGAGGTTTTCTATAAAGTATACCGATAACAGTGAATCAATTACGTTTCATTACGTATTCATTGTAGAATATTATCAATAAAATGGTAGCACGTACTCTGGGACTTAACGTAATGGCATAAAATATATCGGTCGTAATTTATCTAATTAAAAATTCAAAGCGCTAAATAATTCCATTCAGATACCAGTTAAAATTAAATTATGTTTTACGCTTTACAACAAAGGGCCAAATTTTCAACGGAATCCTGCATTATTTATTTGGAAATAATGGTATATAAGTAATTTATTATATTCTGCGTGTTCGATAACCAAATTTGCCTAAAATAATCAGAAAAATTGATATTACATCGGCTGCGTTATTGTGAATTTGAATTGAAACAATTTATAATTTACGAGGAAATCTGGAATTAAAATTGAAATCTAACATTTTCCATATTATTCAATATTAAAATTTTCATTTTATATTAAGAATTTACCATACACATTGAGCTATTAATTAAATCCGCCTGAATAAATAAGAGAACCTGCTGTAGTCACCGCCAAAATTTGCATTTTTTTCAGCTGCTGTGAAATATTTTCATAAAACACCTGAATTTTAATTTTCAACTCTAGGTGTTTCGATGTAGTATTTGGATATACGTGATGATTCATACAGCTAAAACCGTATCAACCCCAAACACTAGATACATCGTGAATTACCGGCATCGCAAAAATCGGGAGTGGGGACGCAATATCTATCGCCGGCCCTGTTCAACTCTCATTACGAAACGTAGTCTCCCCCACTCCCGAAGGTGGCTGGTTCTAGTCTCTGTTCAGAGAGGGCTATACGAGTCGCAATTGTAAAATATGTTGCCTATCCGAAATACATATTTGAACACCTCATAATATGTTAAAAAGGGTTACATATAATGCAGGTGCTTCGAATCACCAAAATACTTTCTATAGCAAGTGTTTTGTTCCTAGTGTTTCAAAAGTTGCATAATCACTTGGTTTGAAAAGTCCCGAAAAAAATGTGTTTTACGAAACGAATAATAGCGTAGCAGTGGAATCAGGGGCTGCGCGGAATGGTCTGGATAACCATGAATTAATGTTTAATGTGTGATGCAGTGTCTGCACGTTTTGTTTTGGTGTCCAACAGATGAAGAAAGGTAAGTAAGTATTAATTAAGACCAAGAAATATTTAGGTAATACATTGATGACAAATCCTCCCTTAAATAGTTCGCCTTCGCATTTATTTTTTAATGTTAAGACGTGGTTAATCTTCATCAGATTATCGCCACCAAAACTTTAAAATGATTTGCAAAGTTTTCTAGAACCCCGCTAGCTTTATTGCAGTTTTTTATTCATGATGGAAATTTATATTTCCTAACACCGTTATAAAAGAGAATCGTTTTTGAGATAAGATATTTTAATATTTCAGTAAATTTTATGTTTACACCAATTTACTTTTAACATAGTTTTTGAAGTTCACAAACAAATTCTATATCAATTGTGTCATATATTGTTTCTATTATTAACTGTTACTGCTATTTGATAACAAACTACATTTCCACTGCATTAAAGTTGCCAAAAATAATTGGGAAAAGAATAATAAAGAATACAGATTGTTTGTACTCGAAAATAAACTGCATGAAAATCTTATATAGAACTTTATACTCGTGACACGTTAATTGTTTACTTTTACAACTACCTCAAAAAAATGATGAACACAGGTTTTTAAAACGAATTCAGTCACGTAATTCTAAAGGCCACTTTACAGTTTCCAATTTTTTTATTGCGTGCAATAAAAAATTGCATGCAATACAAATAGCACTTGCGCATTTAATGGATTTCAAATAGATGGGTGCATTTTTACTTGTATTGCACGCATAAATAAATGAATTTATTTTTAAAAGAGCGTTTATTTGGAATAATTGTAATAGAAATCCCACAATACATTTATTTCATAATTGAAAATACTTGTATTATTGTAAACAATGCACAATATTTGTATTTATGTTTACAATAATATAAGTATTTTCAATTATGAAATAGTAACAAAATCATATATATGTATGTAAGTATATATTTAAATTAGGCGCGCGTAGTATAGCGCGCCTCTATGGACAGAGACTTGAACGTAGCCCCCCCTCCACACGAAAAGCGTTTAAATTTTTTAACGTTAAGTTTACTGTCTCGTGGATATATTATCTCTGCTATCGCTCGATGGGTAATTAAGCATCAGTCAAATAGGAACTGCGTAGGGGAGTAGATGCGTTACCGTTAGGCCGACGTATTCATGCCATTATTACATCCACTTATTGGTGTACTTTTGCCATAATTAGTTATGTCGTGTATTAATTGTATATTTTTATTTAAGCACTTGTTTAGCTGGAACTAATATTGTTTTCTCTATTTTTTTCCCTTTCACTTATTTTATAAGTTCTAATCACAATTTAGCCGGAGATATTTTAATTACTTGAAACTTATGGCCGTTTGCACCATCTGTGATTAACATTTTAATTAACTAATCAAAGATTAAATTTAATTACGAATTAAATATGAATAGGATTGCACCGAACATTTAATTAACAATTTAATATCATTAATTAGTTAATTAAAAAGTTTGCGACAGAAATATAGGTTGGTAGTGCGTTAAATTTAGTTTTTAGTCAAAAATCGTATTTCTATTGGGAACACTGTTCCATCATAATGAAAATTGCCGCTATCCGAATGTGCGATTTTAAGCGGCATTTGAAGGTTATTGGAATTTAAGCTGAAGAAAATTGCCACAGAATTAGATGTTGAAATAAAAGAGTTGAGTAGTAGTTTTAAAATGGAAATTAATATGTGAATGCAGGTTTTTTTTTTCATTATGCAATTCTTTTATTTCTTTGTTCTGCAAATGCTCCAATTTTTGATACTTTATTTGACCTCTGCTATTACTTGTTAGAATTATTTTATTATTACCATCATTTCCTTATATATTTTGTTCCTTTTATTTAATAAATAAGTGGTTAGTTACACACACAATATTTCTTTTAAAAAAATCAAAGTGATAATGCATTTAGAGTAAATAAAATATATTTCGTTTATACAAAAGCCAAAGAAAACAAATACAAAAAAATGTTCAAAAGTTAATTTCTATGTAGCAATAAATTACAAATTGTTGAAATAATCATTAATTAGTAATGCCTGTGTCGCAGCAGGTACATCATCAACAGTGTCCTAATTAATCTCATCAAGTTGTCCATTTAAAATTTCTTCGATTTAATTTTTCTTCATTGATTTCCTCTTTACCCATATTTATGGCTATATTGTGCAATAATGAGGTAGCAACTACTACTGGAATAGAGGTATCCAGCTTTAAGCGACAACTATATGCCAGTATTGGAAAACATTCTTCTTAGAAACATGCTTTCAATGACATTCCGTGTTGTAATATGGCTTTCATTATAACGATTTTTCACAACTGTTTCAGAATTTTACAGTGGGGTCAATAATTCTGTTTTTGAGGCATATCCACTGTCGCTTATGGAAAAGAATGGATCGTTAAAGTATGCATTCCCTGGCCATTGTACTACGATATCCATTATTTTTAAATTAGCATCATATAAAAATTGTGAATTTATAGAAAGATATCCTTTCCTATTACGAAATACCTCCGGGTCATTTCCACCTGAAACCATGAGTAATCCTCAAATACATTGTCAGTTTTTATTTCGGGAATTAATTTTTGATTTACCTTGGACTTCCTAAAACCCTGCCAAATATACACTTCTTGCACGCCGCTATCCCTTCTCCCTAATCTTCACAGCGAACACTTTAATTAGCTAGCTATTTTAATTTACAGTCACATATATTTGTATTATAACCAAAAACCGCATAACATAACCTATAATCGCCTATAAACATGATTGTAGACAAAGAAACTACGCTTGCGCCAACTTTAATTATGAGTTAATTCGTACCTTGGGTACTGATTAAAGATAATCACGAATTAAGGATTTAATTATTAATTAAGCAGTCGGTGCAAAGAAAAAAAGGTATTCAAATATTACTTGAAAAAACAAAAAAAAAAAATAATTTATTAGTAACTATTTCGAATGTTGGATATGCGATTATTTTTTTATTTCTAACTAGATAGGTAGACACTACGTAAATTTTAAACTGTACGCAGTGTTACTACGTAAATTTTGTAAATACGCTCATCCTGAATGAATGCGTTGCGTTTCCCAAATCAGACTACCTCGGCGGCACATTTCGTATCGTCGCTTCAGCCAGCATAAGAGCGGTGCGCTTCGGGAATATTCGGGTGTTCGCATTTAGAGTGGCGCGTACGACATAAGGTTTGTTTGTTTGTCTGATCTAAGCATATCCGAGGAATTTTACGCGTTTGTTTGTATTTTAGAGCATGATTTGTGCGTGTTTGTTTGTTTAGAGCAAGCAAATCCAGATCACAAAGAGGTGCTCTTCCTGC
This sequence comes from Protaetia brevitarsis, assembly GCA_004143645.1. Classification (NCBI taxonomy): domain Eukaryota; kingdom Metazoa; phylum Arthropoda; class Insecta; order Coleoptera; family Scarabaeidae; genus Protaetia; species Protaetia brevitarsis. The sequence goes on from RXPK01000305.1 coordinate 2,504,433, forward strand.
TCGCGGTCCGACGTCCGAGCAATTTGTGCAACATAACCTACTCGCACTAACACCGTGTTGTAAAATGTCGTTTGTAAATGTAATCTGATTTATAACTGCATCAAATATGCACAAAATAGATAATATAATAGTACCAATGTGATTGATGTAAAGAACGATCATTATATTTTAAAAACTTGGTAGGTACATAAATACTAGTATATAATGCATTTTTATTGTAGTCTAGATTCATTAATTTGAAAAATTACTTTTACTTTTCCTATGCATAATAGCTGTGACAATCTGACAATAGTAAATAATAAAATTAAGGTTATATTGCAATCGAGCGCGTTTGTTTGTACCACCTTTAAATCCAACTCTGAGACGCTCTCAAGTTACTCTAATGACGTCAGTAGATACTGCTCCAAGCACACAAACAAACAAAGCTATAGTGTGATGACTGGAGCGGCGACATTGTATGCAGTTTGTCATTAGCGTTACGTTCAGTGGCAGGCTAGGCCTCTTTCAGACTAAGCGATTAGATGATTCCACTAGTTGAACGGACGGTTGTCAAGGAGCATACTGATATGAACCCTTTCACACGAAGTGAACTTGTCCGCTTCGGCAGCTTCAATAGGTCTTAAATGACAATCAACTAATTGAGAGTAAACCAGGCAACTTAGTTAAATTAACTAATAGGCAGAGAGCGACGGTAGTACTGGCCAGTACGTAATTAATAATCGGGAGTATCATATCAACCGTCAGCTTAAAATATCCAGATATTTCGTTAACATTTCATTGTGTAAGTGTCCATTTTTATATATTTTATGACTGTGCGATTTAAGGGTGCTTTTTTCATTTATTTCATTACTACTCTACTTTAGAAATTGTGGTTTTGGTTTATATTGCACTGAGAAACGAGATTGCATTAAATGAAAAGTTTTATAACTTTTGGTTTTTATCATGTTCAACAAAAATATTTAACAATTCTCTCAGAAAAGTGTTTACTTTAATTGAAAGTAGCGTGCTGTTTTGCCGGTAGACTATTTTCTTCTTAAGCACATTTTTCGACGAAAAGTAACCGTAATTAAATGGAATGCACCTTAGTTTTGATTAATATTTTATAATGTCTGTATAACTTCTGTTTAAGTAAGACAATACACATTACATATTATTTTTTATTATTATGTACATATTTAACAACATATTTTAGTTTCTTTTAAGTATGTTATCATATTATTGAATTATAAAAAGTATTTTAAATAAAAAAGCCGGACGTTTTAGTTTATTTGCGTGGACACGCATGTATACGTTGATTTAAAATTTTTGTCTTTTAACGGAAAATGCAAGCACCTGTATTCAAGGTGAGTGCTTTTTTACACGGAAATATTTTAGTTTTATTCAGGTACCCACGTGCATAAGTCTCAGATACACAAACAATAATGAACAAAAGTAAATATTTTTCGCGTGAGGTTAAAGAAATGTCGGAGATAATTGGAATCTCTTCAGTTAATGCTGATTTACTTATAGGCCAAGGAACTTTGCGGTAGTATATAGTGTTTGAAGGTTTTAAAACTGTTATACACGGAAAAAACGATCTTGTTGTTTTCAACCATTTTTCATGCATTTGGTTACAGTTACTAAAATTATTACTTGATTTAGGAATATTCAAAATATTCCTGTATTCAATCAAACAAATAATTTGGTTAGTAAATTTATTTGAAGCTAGCGCAGTATTTACTAATTTAACTAAATATTTACATGGAAGTAAAAATAAATATCGCATTTATTACCGTATAAAGGCGCGGGGCCACTGCGCGCTAAGCAAAGCTAAGCTCAGCGAAACTAATTTCCTTGAAAATTAGCTCCCATGTAATCATACGCGGACGCGGCAACTAAAGCTGAGCGAAGCGAAGTTAGGCTAGCGAAGATGCACGTATGATTACATGGGAGCTAATTTTCAAGGAAATTAGTTTCGCTGAGCTTAGCTTCGCTTCGCGCGCAGTGGCCCCGCGCCTTAACAGTTTTCTCCCCATATAAGACAACAGATGAGCAGATATATTATGTGTAGTAGAGAAATTGTCGCATAGATGGCGCATCCCCTATTCCATTCCAGTAACAAATAATATTTCGCACAAAATTGGCTGGAAACTACGATTGCAACATACTAATTTGGTATATTTACCAGAACAACATCTGATATGAGTTATCGCCATTGAAAGGACGATTTATATAACGGCACACTGGAGTGCTAGGATGGTCACTGCGACCCAACTCCCTCAATACTAACTAGGATTAGGAACTTAGGAACTTAGTGTGTATGGGTTTTTGGAGATAATTCATTTTCATTTCGATTAAAAATGATCACGGCATTTTGTTGTGTTTACGCTTAAGTCTAAAATGAATAAATGTTATAAGAAAAGGAAAAACCTCTTGAATCAAAATGCTTACGGTTTTCTGCCAATCCGCATAGTTTTAGATATCCCCACAGGAAAGAAATCCATCGGACTAGTCTGGAGATCGTGCAGGCCAACTAACTAGTTTCCTGGTATCACTCCATTTATCTCCACAAATTAAAACCTCTTAGTTAGTGCTCAATTATGCCCTGGAGCCCTGTCCTGTTGAAAATGAAAAAGTTCCTCTCTTCCAAGTTTAAATTATCTACGAAATTATCCATTACAGATCGTACCTAGTATGTCAACATATCATTCTGTGCATAAGTGAACCTTCACAAACGTGTGGACCAACTATTTTATTATTGTAAGTGCCACACTAAACATTGAAACTAAAGCGGTGTTGTGGCCTACGAGCCATTGGTAGAAGAGGATGTATAATGATTCAATGATGCATATTTTTTTATATTGTACAATCTATTCTTTGAACAGTTTATCTCGTCGTTACACAAAATGTATTTGTATGCATTATTTTCTACAAATTATGCAAAAAAACTGCGTACAAAACGCAATTCTTCATCTAAAGTCCGTATCAAGCAAAATTTGTATTGGCCGATATTTAAACGGTACATATTTATTGTGTTTCTACAATTCCGCGGCTTTAAAAAAAACATTTCCATTCTCTTGGAATTTGCGAAATAATAGTAAAAAATACTTTCTATATGGTAGCATCCTGTTTGGAAACATATCTCTATAACGTTCCAACGGCTCTTGTTGCTGTGCCTTCTACATTAAAAATATGCCTCAAGTATATCATATTTCTCCAACTTGAATTATAAGTAAATAAGTAATGAACAAAAAGCGACGATAAAAAGGCACACGGCAATAAACGAATTTAGAGATATAACAAAATAAGCAGCAATTAGAATCTATAGCGTTTTTTCAATACCAGTACACAATACGCTTCCCAGAACTGTTAAAAATTGAAATTTGTTTATGTCATTTCGAACGTAGCAAGCAGCTGCATGTATATAAAGGTGTAAACCGTCGGGATACCCAACTCAATGAAATACTCTCTGCAAGAATCTCTCCTTTGCAGATTATAGATAAATAATACGAAGAGCTTTTTTCTGCAACATATTAAGTATTGATTTTCTTGGAATTGATTCCCCAAAATAGAAGACCATAACTCAAATGCGAATTGAAAAATGCAAAATATATATTGTTTTTGATATACTAATACATAAGACTTATTTAACTTAGAAATAACTGAATTCATGTGAATATCCCATTTTAAGTCCTTGTCTATGGTTAAACTCAATAACTTCCCCTCCAAGACCGAGGTGAACACATTATTTTGAACATTTAATTCCAACTGCAAGCTGTTTTCCCAAAATGTATTAATTTTCTTTTGTTAATGTTAAGAATTAATTTATTTACTCTGTACCACTCAATCATTTCACCCAACACTACGGGGCGAGCGTAATTTAGTAACCCCTCTTGGGTTTCTGAAGATATTAAGATTGCAGTATCATCGCCATATATCACCACAGAGTGTAATCAATTACCTCAGCCAATGCCGTACTAGTAGATCTAGTTTTAATAAAACCATGTTGATTTGATGATATTAAATTGTTTTTAACTAAATGACTCATCAAACGTGAATGTAATGCACTTTCAAAAACTTTCGATAAAGCAGGCAGGATTGTAATTGGCCCTTTAATTTTCAATTTGATGCGTTTCACCCTTTTTATATAGAGGTGTGATTTTTGATATTTTCAAGATATTTGGAAAGGAACCATTTTCAATAAAACTATTAATAATATTCTGTATTGGTGAATATATGGGGGAAATACATTTGATAATTGGAAGTGGTATATCATCAACTCATCCACCCAGTGAACCAAATTCAAATTTCCCGCAATTATTTTCAGTAACTTCAACATTAAAGCATAAAATTACCTACGATTTTGTATTAAATTAATAGTTATTTGAATACCTTTAAGTTGAAGTTACTAAATATAATTGCCGGAAATTTGAATTTGGTTCACTGGGCAGTAACATAAGTATTATTTAGTTGAGAAATAATTTGGGCTATCTCTACTTCTGTTACAGGTGTAACAGACATAGACTCAGCAGAAGTTGGTGGAACGAAAGTACGGTCTGTGTCTACCGGAAACTGTTTCTGAAGCTCATGAGCTAAGGTTCCAAACTATCGATTAAACATACTACTAAGGTCATCCGGGTCTGATACCAGCTCATTAGGGTCATTCTATTATAACAATATTGTGTTCAAAACCGAATTTTCTATCAATTGGTGACAAAATATAGAGGTGAGCCTATTATATCTCGTAAACGCGATTTCCAATTGTTTTTCTGATTACACGGCTGTAATCAGCGTAAAAAACCCTAAATCTTTGATAATTTAACGAACATCGTGGCTGCAATATTAAGGCGGTGTACACATCCCTCTATTTTCGTAACACGAACTAAATCACTCTAATGCAACTCTCTGTCGAATATATTGAACATGAGATGGCGCTACTAGTACATTCGCTTACTATTGTTGAGAAAAAGTTTAAAGTGACGATTTAGAAAGTGATGGGTAGTTCTGAAAAGAGATGGTGCGTGTTTCGACCGTAAACATATTCTTGGGAAATTCCTTCAATTATGATTTATGATCATACGTTTGGGGCGCTTGCCCAATACATCGCGGCGTGCATATTCACTTTCTCTTATGCATTTGAATTGAAATACCGGAATACTAGTGATTTTATTGTTATTATTATACTAGTTACAGTTGACGGACTTTCGTGGTATCGAATATTTTGTGCACAAAGTCTTTTCAAGATGGCGTAATGTTATTGTTTATGTTTTATAAATAAACGCAATTTGTTTTATTTAGATTATTTTATCTTTTTAATTTTGTATGCTGTTTATTAGATAACTAGTTCGTGTGTATTTCTGTGTGGTGTGAATAGTTATTGTGAAAGACATTAGATTGTTTCATCGTAGCATAGTGTTTTGCTTTTATTTGCTCTAAAGTGTGCAAAAATAAGTTCTTACAATAAATAAAAAGTGCTGTGGAAACATGCTTCAATAATTCAAAAAAAAGAGATGTAGTTTTGTTTTCTTTCTGATAAATAAAATGTGGTAAATTCTCTGCATATGTTTTCTATATCAAATATATTCATTTTGCATTTTGTATTATAGTGCTCTTACAGTGGACAGAAAAATGTAAAACAGTAGGATATTTATATAGACAAATTTATGGAAAACTTCTCGAATACTCTTAAAATACATTCCGAAGACTTGCAACTTAAACGCTTTACTAGATCATTAAAAAACAAATGTGACAAGACCAATATATTTTAACAATGAATGTTTTTCCATGATTTTTTGTACCAACAAGTATTACATATCAATTAGGATATTGGAAACCTAAAAAGATTTGAACGGAGAATTTTGTTAGAAGTAATAAAATGGTATAATTAATCAAATTAAATTATTAAAGCAGTGAATAAAACTTTTTTCTTGTTTTATTTTAATACATTATGCAGTTAAATAACTTCTAGTATATATCATATAAAAACTTATAAAGCTATTTGCTTATAACTTCCACTACCAGTCATGATTCTTTTAAGTATTTCAACGTCAAAGCAAACATCACATTAATAAATAATATCTATTATGTTATACATATAATATAATACTTAAGATTATTTATTTAGCTATCGCTAGAAGATGCCCTAAGTTCACTTTATATTTTGTAGGTCACGAAAGCGGGTCTACATCAGAGGTGCCAACAATTATGTCCTTACTGTTACACTGTGAAAAACACATTTTACTCTTTCAGATTCAAGACGAAATAGTAGGATTTTTAAAATAAACTTTTTTACATAATATTGTTTTTTTTTCCACTGCAAAATTACAAAAAATAAAATAATATCCCGTAATTTTTTTGCAATAAAACTCCAATTTCTATTTTAATTGAATAATATATTACACTGTAATTCCTCTAATATCTAATATCATTGCCATAGTTTATAAGAAGGAATGAACAAACTACTACAAAACAATACATTCCGTCAGAGAATTGCACTACAGAAACATATAAAAGCATAAAGTATTTCTAATAATGACATTAAAAAGCATACTTTTTGGTATGCCATCTATGTCACGAATGCCAAACTAAAGTAACATCCGTTGCAGCAGATATCTGTAAAATTCTCTTCTATGTATCTCAATTTTGTTTTTCAAGTTGTTTATCATAATTAGATGGTTTAATTAGCTACTCTTATGTTTATTTTATTTCTACAACAATTCCCGAGGGAAGCCATGCAATTTTATCTACATTTACAGCTTAACATTTAAATTTTTGTTAATTTTCTACATCGCCTATTCATTCATCTTTCACATTCTGTTTTTAAGCAATATATTTTAAGTATGCAATTAAAAATGTATCGTTTCACTCCGTATATTCATGTAGAGTGTGTAAATGCCCTTGTTTTCCAGAAAAACCGCCTATGTTGCGAAAATAACTTGAACAAAGTAACCCATGTTATACTGCCATTATGTTGGCGCGAAAGAGGTTTGTAAACGCCCCCTTAACAAAGTTAGCAATAGTGCACCGATAACTTTGAACAGCCTATAAAGAATTCTATATGAGCCGAGTTAAAAACCATCAATTGCAACTTTCAATTTTTTTAGTAGTTGTGCCATCTATCATCAGGTTGTAGAACTTTCACACTTGCTAAGGTAAAGGTCTGCCACCTGTTGGAGAAAAGTATATTTCTTTTGTAATTCTATTTCTTTATTAGATTGTGATACAATGTTTTCTATAAACAAAATTATACATAAATATATTACTTTTATTATATATAAATACCTATTTTATATAAATCTATGTATCGTATTACCGTTGAATGAAAGAATTATATAAATAATTACAATGATATTAGCATTATTTAAGTATATCTAGTTAGTCAACGTAATGCATTTTCGGAAAAATAAAATATTGCTCTGGGAAGTGGCGCACTCTATCGGTCAATGTATATTGATTTGAAATCTCGGTCATAGTGAGAGACAGATTTCTGTGTTTTATCCATATGCGGAAACGACAGAATCCGTATCGGTGATTTACTAGTATTGGCGAATTGTGTGGCCTGGGGAAAAGGGAGGGTGGATGCATGTGACGCTGTGTTTGTTTACATTAGAAGATTAGAATTCTGAGGTATTCTGCTATAAGTAAAAAGAAATTGAAAGTATATTGCAAGGCTCGTTCTTGTTGACAAAACATTAATTGAACAATTTTCTAAATTTAGGTTTTTTCTTATAAGAATAAAATATTTAAACTTAAAACAAAAAAATCACTGAAAAGAGAAAAGTTAAATCTAAAAGGACGAAAATTTGCCGATAAAAAACAAACATTAATCTACTTCCTAATTTTTATTTTCTTAGTTTTTAAATTAATAAGTTGTTTTGTTAACTTAATTTACTTATGTTTATGTTTATATAATAATCAGAAAATGTTTGTTTAATTAAAGAAGAATAGTTATATAGTTTGATAATATATAATCTGTAGTTCGATGGCCTTTTTATATTAAAATTTTAACAAAACGCGGGTTTTTAGTTCGAACGTATATACGAAATCCTTCTTCTCTTCCTCTCTCCTATTGTTATATTCGCTTCTCTCGTGTATAGCGGTACTATCGCTAACTTCAACTGGTGTAAAGGCGGGAAATTTGAAATTTAAAATGCAGCCTACTATAAATCGTTATTTTCTTTACATGTATGTACCATTTACTTCTTTTTTGACTTTTTCTTAGTTCTAATTTAATGTATAGGTACTCTATGTATATAGTTTTCTTATATTCCACAAACATTTTTTTATTTGAGTGACTTTCTCTTGAGCGGCTGAAAAGTTACGAGGTAACCTTGGGGGCAACAATCCGTATATACAAGGTTACATCGTAACTTTTCAGCCAATCAAGAGAAAGAGCGCGAACGCGTCACCCTGTATGCTGTTTTTAATAGCTTTGTTTATTTGTGTGCTTGGAGCAGTATCTACTGACGTCATCAGAGTAACTTTAGAGCGTCTCAGAGTTGGATTTAAAGATGGTACAAACAAACGCGCTCGACTGCAAAATATAACCTTAATTTTATTAGTTACTATATGTCAAATTGTCACAGCTATTATGAATAGGAAAAGTAAAAGTAATTTCTCAAACTAATGAATCTAGACTACAATAAAAATGCATCATATACTAGTAATTTATGTACTACCAAGTGAAGTTTTTAAAATATAATGATCGTTCTTTACATCAAATCACATTGGTGTCATTATATTATCCATATCGTGCATATTTGATGCAGGTAATAAATCGGATTACATTTACAAACGACAGTTTACAATACGGTGTTAGTGCGATTAGGTTATGTTGTACAAATTGCTCGTAATTGCTCGGACGTCGGATCGCGAGCAGAAAGAGGAACCTCTTTGTGATCCGGATTTGCTTGCTCTAAACGAACAACACCGCACAAATCATGCTCTAAAATACAAACAAACCGCGTAAAATTCCATGGATCTGCTTTAGATCAGACAAACAAAAACAACCTAATAAGTAACGTGGTGCATATATATAAAATATAAATGGCGATTTGGTACTCCCAAACTACATATTTATTTTTATAATAAAAAACGAATTTCTACTATATGCAATAGTAAATTTATGCATAGTAAAATCAAATAAAAATATTATGGTAAGACTTCCGTAAGAGACCGCTGATTTGGTGATTTATATGCATATTAACGGAACAGCATGTGTGTTCCTGAGTGTAAAATGGCTATTCATTTTTTGAGCAAATGAAAACAAAGTATAAAACAGTGTTCGAAAAGTGCTATTTCGAGGTTATGTGCGAGGCGTTTTTGACACCCTCCCTTTTCCCCAGGCCACACAATTCGCCAATACTAGTAAATCACGATACGGATTCTGTCGTTTTCCGCATATGGATAAAACACAGAATCTGTCCTCTCACTATGACCGAGATTTCAAATCAATATACATTGATCGATACAGGTGCGCCACTTCCCAGAGCAATATTTTATGTTTCCGAAAATGCATTACGTTGACTAACTAGATTATACTTAAACAATGATATTAGCATTGTTTATATACATACTAGTTAGTCAACCTTATGGAGACCAATAGTTAACGGATTTTGAACCAGTTTGGACAAAAGCGGAAAATGGCAGCACGGCGTGGTGCCCATCTCGATTTAAATATAAGCTTGATAGTTAAGACTACTAACATACAAGATGGCCCTCTTACGTGTCGGCAAATATATTTAATTGCAATAGCATTGCAAGGCCCGAAGAAAAGAGAGGTGGATAGGCGATGACGCTGTGATGACATGCGCAAGCGATAATTCTCGTGTTTAACATTGAAATGTTTGTTTTATTTAGGAAGAATAAATATTTAGTTTTGATAATATATAATCGTCATTTTTTTACTATTTTACTTTACTTTTTCTTAGTTTCTAATTTTAATGTTATGCTCAATATATGTGTGTTAGTTCTAAGTTTTCTGTTATATAATATGTTAGCGCTTGAAAATATTTTTTTTTCCTCATCACGTAGAATATGTTCACACATGTCTAATTAAATTCTTCGCCTATTTAGTTAGACGTTGTATTATTAGTATTAGACCTCAGTGCATTTGTTTGTTGCTGTTTAATAATCTTTTTTGGTCACACATACCATTATTATTTCTGCACCTCCATAAATCTCCCGGCTAATGGGTAAGATGTTAGCGGAGCAATATTAGAGGGCGAATTCGATGAGATTGGTCATTAGTGGTCATTTCGTGGTCTAAAACCGCTCGAATTCGTTTGGAAAACTGATGACGTCACACACCTGGTCACGTTTGGTCTGTCAATTTTAAGACCGCGCTCGGAGATCGGTCACAAGTGCGGTATGAGCGTCTAACCTCCCGTATTACATGTGGTAACAAATGCAAATAAGTATGTAGCCTGGGCAGTAGTTTACAATAATTTGAAAATACTAAAGACGGTATGTTCATGAAAATAGATGTAGTGTCTTCAACAACAATTGCAATAAGAAGAGAGCTGTTTTTATTTTTATATTGGGAGATATTCTCTTCTAACCTACAAATACGTACAATTGCTGCTCGTTCACGACGCTCTGAGATTATTTACTCTTTATATGCGTTGTGAGCAGTATCGCGTTTATATACATTATCTTCGATATTGAAAACTATTTTCATATAACACTAACCAAAGCCTTATGTGATAGTAGTTACAAAAACACAGTTTTTGCCGCTCAAAATATTGTAAATTTATGACGTCACAAATACTGACTGATAACACGTGTGACCACAAATGACTACTCCAGACCAGGTCACAGAGACCAAAGTGCTCAATCGAATTCGCCTTAGGTTCATGAGATTATTTGTTTACATAAGGAAAAGAGGAAGAAACGCTCCGCTGTTCGCAACAGTCACACAGTCTGACTGACGCGCCTGCGAATAGATACCGTGAAAATAAAAAAATACGAAAAATTGGGTGGAGGTAAAAGAACGTTACAATTTAAAATATGGTGTTTAATGACTTATATAATTCTAACAATATATATAATATTGGCTATACTTCCGTAAGAGGACCACTGATTTGGCGATTTCTATGCATACTAACGGAAATAGCATGTGTTCCTGAGTGTAAAATGACTATTCATTTTTTGAGCAAATGAAAACAAAGTTCTAAAAACAGTGTTCGAAAAGTGCTATTTCGAGGTTATGTGCGAGGCGTTTTTTGGACGGATTTACAAGTTTTAGAGGCACTAAGAAAGGAGAAAGAACTCCACCTTTATTACATTGACAATTCAAACAAGTCATTCATCTTTTTATTAATGCTTCATTTACGATGTGTACTTCACTATACAATACAGTTTATATGTAAACTCCTACGAATTCATATATATGAAATATGAATTTATTTCTATCCGATACAACAACCAAATGATAAGAAACTGATAATGAGAAATGGGGCAACTTTATAATATTCTTACAATTGTAGTGTTAAAAATAAACAATATACTTTAAAACAAACACTTTTCAGGATATTGTATCGAACCGCTGCTTAGTTATTACTTTAATTTACAATTGATTCTCACTAACTTAACAAATAAGTTTTGTATTGGCGCTTGTTTTATCTAAACTTTTGGGCACTTTTAGTAACCTTTTCCTTCCATATCAGTACCATATGTTAATCCGTCAAAAACGCCTCGCACATAACCTCGAAATAGCACTTTTCGAAACACTGTTTTTAGTACTTTGTTTTCATTTGCTCAAAAAATTAATAGCCTTTTACACTCAGGAACACATGCTGTTTCCGTTAATATGCATATAAATCACCAAATCAGCGGTCCTCTTACGGGAAGTCTTACCATATATGTTTTTTATTTGATTTACTTATGCATAATATTTACTATTGCATAATAGTAGAAATTCGTTTTCATTATAAAAATAAATATGTAGTTTGGGAGTACCAAATCGCCCATTTATATTTACATATATGCACCACGTTACTTATCAGGTTTGTTTGTTTGTCCTGATCTAAGCAGATCCATGGAGTTTTACGCGTTTGTTTGTATTTTAGAGGCATGATTTGTGCGTGTTTGTTTGTTTAGAGAAAGCAAATCCAGATCACAAAGAGGTTCCTTTTCTGCTCGCGATCCGACCGTCCGAGCAATACGAGCAATTTGTACAACATAACCTAATGCCCAACGTATTGTAAACTGTCGGTTGTAAATGTAATCCGATCTATACTGCAGCAAATATCCCGA